>JAVSCE010000448.1:0-486146 GCA_032199065.1 Smutsia gigantea
ATATTACTTTAATATGTTTATAAATTGTCTCAGATATTCTCTCTATATAAATATGTCCTTTTTATTGAAATTAATATCAAAACACATCTAACAGGTGAGCCACAAACTGGGGAAAGATATTTCACAAAGGCCTTGCAACCACATTATATAAAGAATTCTTGCAAGTCAATAAGGAAAAGGCAACCTAATTAAACATGGGCAAAGATAGGAATAAGTAATTTAAAAAAATTGCAGAATAGTTAAAAACCATATTATTTAAAGTTCTTTATACCGTTGCTCAACAGAGCAATGCAAATTAAAACCACAATGAGGTGTACACCTATCAAAATGATTAAAATTGAAAAGACTGATGATATCAATTGTCAAAATGTAGAGCAGCTAGAAATCTCAAATCTTGCTGAACAGAGTATAAATTTTTTTAAGCATTTTGGAAAACTGTTAGTATCTCCCCAAAATAAATATATGCCCAAACTAATGAAAAAGCAATTCTACTCATAGGTGAATTTTTTTTAAATGAGGGCACAGGTCCACCAAATGATATATACATAACTATTGACAGCAACTTTATTCATAATATCCCCAAATTGGCAACAACCAGAACACCCAAACATAGGAATTTATATAAACAAATTGAGGTATGTTCATATAATGGAATAATATGTTACAATAAAAGAGAATAAACTACTGTTATGCAGTGGGATGAATACCAAAAACATTGTGTTGAACAAAACATGGTATGTACAAAGAGCACATGTTGTATAATTCCATTTATTTTAAGTTCAAGAAGAGGCAAAAAAGAAAACCTGCTTGTATGGTTTCAGAAGTAAGAACAGAATTTACCTCTGTGTTGGGAAGTATTAACTGGAAAGAGGCAAGAGGAATCATTCTGAGGTATTGGAAATATTCTATATATTGATCTGGGTCATGGTTACATAGATATGTACATATGTAAAAATCCATGAAGCGGTAGTTAAGATTTTGTAATTTACACTGTATAGATTGTATTTCAATTTAGAAAACAACCTGGAAATGAAAATCTTATATATTTCTGGCAGAAACGGAATAGTTATAATCTCTTTCAGAGCAATTTAAAAATATGATTAAAAATTCCTTTTTTTTATTGCCTGTAGTCTCTGACCAAGAAAGTTTTGCTTCTAGTAACTGATTGTATGTAAATATCTGACAAATGGCAAAAATATATATAAAATGACAGTATTTTTTCTAATAATAGTGATGAAAGCAAGACAGGAAAACTTGAGATGTCTAAGGTTTGGAGACTGGGTAATTAGGTTCTAGCCACAAAATTGACCACTAGCCAAGCATAAAAAAATTGTAGTAGGATGAAATTTTAAAGCACAAATATTTTTGGAGAGCTTATTAAGTGCCATGAATTTGTACTATGTGTTGAAACTGGATTATTCCATTTCATGCTTACTAAGAGCTGATGGGAGGGATGATTAGTATCTTTCCTTTTTTTACATACAAAAAAATTAGAGGCATAGTCACTTGCTCAGAGAAAAAACAGTTACTAAATGTCAGAGTCAACAACTGCCTCTACATTTATATGAATCCAGAGCCAGAGATTTTAATTGCTGCGATATAGTTCTGCATAGAATGATGGTGATAATCTATTGCTAAGTGAAGAAGTGAATAGCCAAACTGTAGGAATCACAGCATGATTTCATATATATGAAAACATGTACACACACACACACACACACACGTGTGTGTATATGTAAAGTAAAACCCTGTGATATAGCTCCTGTGATTGGCAGTTGATTACTAGACCCTCTGCTCTCCTGTTCAGAAAACTAGCTATACCTAGTCTTTTCAATAATGTCACAATAAAATCTCTCCACATTTTATGTAATTGAAAATATTAGACCCCACTTGTACTGGATGGCAGAGTTTTATATAAATACATGATATATAAACAAATAAATCTACTTGGTAAAGTACATGCCAAGCTAATGACTCTTTTCCTTTTTTGGTTTTGGAATTATGAATGATTTCAAAAAAAAATATATATATATATAGGTGTGTGTGTGTGTGTGTTTCCTTGATTTGAATTTTCTACCTTTCTAAACTGGATGTACAAAATTGATGTAATTAGCAAAAAAAATTCCCCACAGGAGAGGTGATAATGTGTTGTAATAAAAGAGTAGCCTGGTTTTTTCAGTTGTTACCCTACCATCATCTAAATGAATGACCTTTGGTTTTACACTAACAATAAATGCTAAAGTTTATTGAGAGAATAATTTGTACCAAGTACCTAAGAAATGTCTCTTATGAATATATTATCCCAGTTATTCTGTGCAACAACGATATAAGTACTATTATTAACCCCTACTTCATATATGAGAAAACTGAAGTACAGAGAGGTTAAGGAAGTTACCCAAAGCTACACAGTATGGTTCCAGCCCAAAATGTCTAAATCCAGGGACTTGCTCTAAGCCTCTGAACTGTACATTCCCTGCAAGCTTTACATGAGGGGCTCATCTCCTCATGTAAAGGTCGCCTACACATTTTAATATTCTGTGGATCTTTAACCTAACATTTGCAAAAATCTGATTTTGTATTGGTCAATCAATAAATGCTTTTAGAGCCTACTATGTGCCAAACTCCATAGTGGCTTTTTTCTTTTTCTTATTTTCAGTTTCATAAACTATTTGAACTGGGTGACATGTGTGCCTTACAGATGGGGCTGAGGGCATATCTATCTGTGTATATGCTGTGGTTGAAGCCAAACAAAGCTCTCAAGTTATTTGATAAATTCTAACTTGAAAAGAGGGGCTGACAGTCATTTTTTAACCTTTTCTAACATATTCTAATTTTTAAGTCAGTGGTTTAATATAATTTTCTTTAGTTGCTAGCTTGATTCAGAATGGGATTCAAGCATAAAATCATACAAAGGTTTTGTTTTGCAAAGCTCTTTCACAAATCACCCTGGTTTCATGCCCTAATTAATCAGTGTTCATGGGGGAATGAGAGGTTATTTGCTTTTCAGCTTCTGCAGATATACTAATGGCATAGCAGGAGAATTCTGAAATAACATAGGTGATTTTTCATATCTGAAGTAGTTTCCCATGGTTTCTTACATAATTACCTAGAAAATGTGAACCATTGTTTCTATTGGAATTTTATCTCATGCTGACAGGAATTCCCAGGATTAGAAAAACCTACCCATTACTAGGTCTTTTGAGCATATATTATTCCAATATGTTAAATTGAACATATCATTATATTTAGAAATGCCTACCATAGTCCCTGACCCTTATAATCTGCGAAAAATGTAAGCATTTCTTTTTCTCAATTAAATCTTTTTTTTAAAACATGTAATAAAGCATTTCTCGTTGATTGAAATGAAAATAGTGTACGATTTTCCAATGCAGTAGAAGAGTTTAATAGGATACTGGGATCCAGCAAGGTTTAGCTAACAATCAAATCTAAAGAGAAACATTACTTGATTTCTTTATGTTATCATTAGCCCTGTAAAATTGGCTTATCGAGCAGAGTCTCAAATCAAAATTTTACAACATCACTGCTGGCACATCGCACACTGGGGCCTATGTTTAAAGGAGACTTTCACTCATTATCCAGAACTTAAAAAAAAATAAAAGGGAGGGATTGTGGACAGTAGGGATTGCAGCCTTGTCAAATGGAGGCTGTTATGTTCTCTGCTGGTAGGCAATTTGGGTTGCAACGAGTTCCCTGGGTCAAAAAACTGCTCTATGAAATTGCTTTACAACAGAAAATCTAAGGCAGATAGGATAAAGTAAATATGATCCATAGATTTTCATATTTTAGGACTCTGGTGTTTGCTTCCAGTTTTTGAGGGCAATTCTGTTTATTAATGTAAAATTATTTGCATAATTACAGATCAAACCAGTTACTACCTTGTCAGGCTTCAGGTCATGTCTAGCATAAGCAAGGAGCTCAGATGCTGCTCTGCTGTTAATACCTGTTCACTCTAGAGCTGCCGCCCTATTCCCAGGGCTGATTGCCCTCTGTCCTGTGGCTTCAAGTAATGTGAATTGTATCTTGTCCCTGGGTAATCGAGATCAGTGTTGTCTTGTCTGCCCACTCCCTGCCAATGCCCTCTCTGTGCTGCGATAATAGTTTTGGTGGGCAATCAAGGAGGATGCCTTCTTGACTCATCTCTCATAATAGATTGTCCTCCTCAGGCAAAATTGAATAACCCCTGACATCGCCTGGAGGCAAGCAATGAGAATTCAATAAGTCTGCAGGGTCAATGTCCTGTCATTTTTGGCAAGCAAGTAATTATTCTGCACTAACATTCAGTAATAGGAGGAGGAAACAGCCGTGGACACCTTCATCCTGATGCCCAGAAAAGTCACCTTAACAGGCTTTTTCCTCTAATCAGCAATAATTCCTTCACCTCTGCTGATGTGATTTGGTCCATTTTCTCGTGTGAGTTGCAAGTGTGGATTTTCTAGAGTTTCCCCTCCACCCCCCCCACCTCCTTTTTTTTTTTCAAACCTGCAGCATCTGTGGGAAAGTTTAACAACTTCACTGCTTGTTGTTTAATATTTTCCCCTTTTATGGGTTGCAGTTGTGCTGTCTATTTGCTTTTACTGATTTGTGAAAGATTTATTATAAACCAAATACAGCTGTTCTCTCCTTTCGTAAAGTCAAACTATTTTGGCAAACCTGTTTTCCACTATGAAAATGCATTTTGAATTATTTCCCTTACCAGCTTTCCTACCATAAGCATTCAGTTATGCTGAGCAGCTCAGGGTAAGTGCCAAAGTCATTGTGGACTCACTTAAGAAGAGAATGCATCTGCTCCAAAAATAAACAGGCAGAAGACAAGAAATGACTTTTTTTTTTTGGCCTTCTGGTGAGAGTCAATCTTATTATGTACAGATGATCCCAAGAGGACAGAATTTTAATATCCAAAAATAAAAAAAGCATCTTTAAATTGAAGCCACTTGAGGGTTCTGCCTTTGCATTTGCATTTACACATCAGAAACATTAAGTACATAACCTTTACCTGAAACTAATATTAAGATGAAACTTCTAATATTCTTAAGATATGGCTGCATTCACCATCACTGCATTCACCATATATGCACACAGAGAAATATTCCTATGTATATATTTAAAGCAAACATACTCATTTCACTTAATCACATCCTACTATTGGGATTTAGATCTCTGACTTAGGACATTTAAGAAAATGCTGAATTACCAGTTCTGAAGAAGGCAAATTTCAGCACCATTTTAGTTATTTCTACTGCCGCATTGTAAAAAGCTATTTTTTAAATGGAAAAAAAACAAAAAAACAATTCAAAAACAAAAATGATTTCTAGACCCAATTTTGGTTGCTTTTCTCTCTGAGTAAGAACTACTGCTTTATTCATTGAAAGGAACCTTTATCTTCTCTCTCCTGAGATCGGTGCACAGCGAGTAATGAAGAGGCTCCTACAGGAGCAGAATAAGCACTTTCTATGACTGATTGGCGATTGATTATTGCTGGGATGTCTCCCCACGGTCACTCATCACTATGCTTTTTTGACAACCAAGCTCTATTCCAGACATGAAAAAGGTGTTTTGATCTGCATCAGTTTGGCTTGTTAACTGTGACAAAACTCACACTGATACTGATCGTGTTCGGTTGTCGATGTTGATTTGGATCCTGGATATAGAAGAGGTTCAGGATAATACACATGTTAATCCTTGTTTAGGATACTATGATAATGGGATATTTAATGATCACTCTTCTTGAAATTGTTTTTATTATCCTCATGCATTTAGTAATTTGTTCACTGTAATATGCTTTTGACACTATTTTACCTTATTTTTGCTACTTTCAATACATTTTTAACAGTTTGCCTTAGAATTTCTGACCATCTCTTATGTAATGAAAACATAAACTTTTTACATTAGAACATTGAAAAGGAAACTATGGTTTTTTGTGCAAACTACTGAAAAATAAGATTTTTTAGAAGAACTATTTTACACTGAGTAGAGTGTATATGTGCTAGTAAAGCACAGCAAAGAGAATATGTTTTAAAGATTATACTGGGGCAATTCCTGTTCTTTTTTTTCTCCCAAGTGCTCTGGGTTAAAATAATGAAATACATTCTTAGCATTTAATGACTTTTCTCCAAATTTTAAAACCAAGATGTGTTTAAGATTCACTGTTACAAATGTTTATCAAAATACTTATTTTAAGATAGTACTATTAAGAGGCTCTAAATGACTTGTATTTTAACATATTTAACTTTTATTTTTGTTTTGAGCTGATAAATCATAGCTAAGACTTGATGAAAATTTTATTTTTCATATGTTATTCTATTTCAAACTTAAAATTGAATAATTCTTCTTCCTTTTGCATTTCCTTCTTCCTTTTCCTCCTAGAGCTTTTAAGACCTGTATTTACCCTTACATCATGAAGCAAGTACAAAAATTCTGAGCAGTTTTAAATGTGCTTCTTGATATAATCCTTAAAAATGGCCATGAGATCTTAGCTACTTTTTTCTTAAAGTCACAATAAAGTTCTCTAGTGAAAACCATAGCATATTGTTTTGGAGCACACATCATTAATTCTCTTATCCCCTCCCTACAAGTGAAATATAACTTCTTGATTAAAATTATCAACTATCGTGTTACATTTGTTAAACTGTAAGGATTTATATTTCTAATTTGTTTGTCATATTGAAACTACTGCAAAACTTACTATTTTAATCCAAATGATTATACAAAACTCCTTTCTGCTGTCTTAGCTGCTTTATCCTCGAGTTTAAAAGGTACTGAAATGTGTAAGTTAAAACTAGTATCTAAATATCTCTATAATTGAAGAAAAACACCCCTGGGTGAAAGCAGATTTTTCTCTGGTGTCTGAGAAGTTGTCTAATTGAAAAGTCTCCTTTCTTACCTTTGTTCAAACGCTGTCTTCCTGGGTCAGAGAAATGTTGTCCTGAATTTATCACGGGCCACAGGGATGAGTAGTGGGAAAAGACTGCATGCTACTATTTCCAGGTTTTGAGATGATTTGCCCTCTCTTTGATGGGTTTCTGCCTGACTTTTCTTTCCTTAGCTTGCCTCTACACAGTGCCAATGGTGAGGTAGGATGTACCTCCAGAGCGTGCCATGTTTCTGGCTGCCTGCCCACTGAGGCCCTGGGGGCAGCTGTCTGGGGGCTCCAGCCCCACCATTCACCTTGGGCTCCAGTGTCTCTGTGAACCACAGGGAGGAAAACCAGGGGATTTGATGTGGGTAAAGAGGAGACCAGAGAACTTATAAGTGCAGAAAGAAGAATCTGTAATTTTAGTGTCCTCAGTCTGGCTTGATTTCCTCAAAATATTTTTCAATGATAGTATCATGCCTACTAGATAGTGAGGTGGATTATGGTTATACTATGATGCTTCTGTTTTTTGTTTGTCTTGAACTTTGTTTGGAGTTTTTATTTGTTTCTTTGATTGTTCATTTGCCTTTTACATAATTTCATCTCACTTTTCAAGCTCACTTTATATAAAGGCTCAAAAAGTATGTCAGAGTATTTCATGAGAAACAACACTGCAGAGGCACGGGAGGTCCAGAGATCTCACAGACCCATTAGGAGACCCTGGTGAGATGGATGCCATCACCTTACAGTGGAATAAAATACAGAGAGCTTGAGAACCCAGAATCTGGAGCCAGATCTCCTGGGATTGAAAACTGTCACTTATTTGTTGTGTTTTGCCCCATACTACATCTCTGTGTCTCTATATTACTCATCTGTAAAGCCAGGATATATACACGTCCCTTTAAATGAAGACTTAACAGTTTATAAAGCTTTGTAGTATTAGAGAAGTTAGAATTGTGTTTCCTGCCTAAATCATAAACTCTTCCATGTATTATTACTTGTGTAGAAGTTGACACCTACAAAATGTTTACTCAAATGTTGTCCTTTGACTCTTATAACAAGTCCACAAATCAATTTAAGATGAAGAAACTAACAAAGTAAGTGACTTTAACGAAGGCACATAATGAGCAAATCCTGAAAGACTCAAACCAAGTCTTATGTTTCTAAGTACATTCCTTTTTTCCTTGGACAATCTTTGTCTATCTCTGGAGACAGTTATCATTTGCTATAATGTCATGACATGTGAAAGAAATGAAAAGCTAAATACTAAGTGGAGAATACTAAGGAGGGAGACAGCACATAACTGTAATTCTCAGTAGATGTTGACAAAGGAAAATGTGAGCTCTACAGTTTCAGAAAATATTCATTCTTTCATTTGTTGAGGAAATATTTATTAAGCACCTATTACTGTTGGTATTGTGGAGACAAAAACAGATAATATATTGTAATTGAATTCAAGGATTTCAGTGGAGGAGAGACACAGCAAAATAATTATTGCAGTATAGCATAATAGAAGGATGCATGAGTATTATAAAAACACAAAGTAGGGGCACATGACCCACCCCTGAGGATGTGAGAAAACCAGGGCAGATCATCTGGGGGATTTGGAGCAAAGGAGCTAATAATTTATTTTTAATCTATTCTAATTTATGGTTTAAAAAGAACATTGTGAATGTTGTATTAAGACTATATTTCAGGAAGCAAAAGTAAAAGCAGAGAGACCAAGATGGAGGCTAGTGTAATAACTTAGGCAAGATATATAACGGTGGCTGGTGGAAAATTGAGTTTTCTTTTCTAATATATGGAGGCTTGACTATGTTTATAGTTGGAGGAGGAGATCTAATAAAGAACTGATTTAAGATACATTTGAGAGAATTCTATTACTGATAGACAAGAAACCTAGAATATGTGGGGAAGCAAATTAGCAAGTGTACAAATGAAAAATTTAGCCATGGATACAAATTCTCCGAGATGAGAGGGAAGGAAAAAGTAAATGAAAATACTGAGAAAACTGAGAGAATGATTTCACCTGACTCCATGTTTTGCTTACTCCCAAAACCCAAACATAGTAGCCACACCTGAACTCATGATAGCCTCTTGGGATATCACATCTGCAACCATTAAGGTGCATAGATGTGAGCAATACCTCTCGGATAATGTGCGGGAAGTGGTAACAGACAGCTTTGGCAAACAGTGACTCATGACAGCTAAAACCACTGCGATGACTAACGCTGACATGGGGCAGCCTAAAATGGAAATGTCATAGAGCAACAGGGTGCTGGATACTAGAAAGGGCAGAACAAAATACGAGAGACTGAAATATGAGTTAGATAATTACATAGGTTATTTAAGTTATAAAATAAAGTGATACCATTACACATATGTCTAATGTATGTGAAAGACACACAAACAGCTAGTCCAAAATAGGGTCCTATCTGGGGTGAAGGCCAGAAAATATATGAGTTTACTGTGGCTACCCTATCATAAAGGCAGTGTACTCAGGAGATAGGGAGGAAGGAATAATTATATAATAATATAATTTTCTCATTGTCTGACATGTTTCTATTGTTTTTAGAAAAAAAAACTTAAATAAGTTACTGTTCAAGGTTCTAACTTTTTTTTAATGATTATGCCTTACCTGACATCCAGATTTTTGTTTGTCTAGTTTTTAGTAATGCTCTATCTACCTTCTATTTCCTTAAATAGGGAAAAATAGTTTTGGAGGATTATAAGATTGGAGACATATTTAATTTGGAAAAATGTCAGAACGTTAGGAGCTAGAAGACAAGTCATTTATGGTAACAATTTGAGAGAGTTTTGGGTAGAATTATCAGCATGCAGAGATAATGCATGTTAGGAAACAGATTGTTTATCAGATTACCAATGTATGCATGTCCAGAACTCTTCATCATAAAACTCACTCAGCAAGTGGTGATTTTTCTTTTTTTTTCTTCTCTTTTCTTTTATTTTTTATTTCATTAAGGTATTACTGATGGTGATTTTTCTTCTGTTTCCTTCTCACTAAGTTTGAAAGCTAGGAACATCACTTCACTGCTTCCACTTTAGACCAAGAGGTATTGATAGATTTTTGGTAATGTCACTTTGAAAGCAGAGTACTTGGCATTTCTTCCTTTGGTGCTGAAAGTAGTTTTATGTAGAAGGCAGTGGCATCAGGCCTTTTATACATACCATCATCCTTCCTCTGTGCAGTAGACCCTGTTTGTTGGATAGCATAACAGTGCAAAGCCAGAAGGCATCAGAGACTAAGCTGTGCTATATTTTCTACTACATTATCTCTGGTTCTTTGTATGCAACAATAGAGCTTCTTTTACACTATAAATGGACATGTGTGACTAATTTCTTGAATACCAGAGAACTTATAGGGTGGTCATAACATTTTCTCTTTTACTTGGTATAAGTTTCAATAAGAGATTCCTCAATAGATAACTAACAGAGAGAACATTTCCCATTCTGTGTTCAAGAGGTATAGAGTCTGACTCTAAGAAAATCTAGGAAGATGAAGTACAGTTTGCTATGGAAGCATACAACCAAGACTGTTGAAAAAATATACATTGATTTTTGCATCTCTCGCAAAGTTGGTGAGTTAAAAATACACACAGCTAATTGATATTCTCCATTCCATGGTAAATACCTCTGAGTGTGCTAGATTTCATACAATGCAATGAAGATATTTTAGTGGTGATATTATCTTTCATATTAAGATAACATATCAAGGTTTTATTTCAAGCAATGTGCCAGATCTATAGTGTCTCTCCTCTAAGGCTTCTCATTCGTCATTTCTGCGGAGAGAGGTAAGAAACTAGCTTCTTCAAATCAACTGCACAAGAAAGGAAGAATTGTAGAGCAGCATGACATTCCAATGTCTAGGGCTGTATTCCCCCTTGTACATACATTGTAATTATATACTGACCTTTGAGATCAGTGGCTGGTTACTTATGGGATAATATGATTAAAGTATACATAACAAGTATGTTAAACTATTTTTAATGCAATTCTAGTGGAGAAGATCTGTGTAATTGCTAATTCCATTTCTTTCTAGAGGCATCTGAGATAACGTCCCTTGGGTCCAAGCTTATAAACTAGACTAAGTAAGGCTCTATCCACACAGAGCCACTTTGAATTTTGTTGGCTTTGCTTTCCTGATGACTGGCTTGCTTAGAGAAAGAAACCTGCAGTTAGTTAGAAAGTGCAAAGGAAACAACGTGCACTTTTCAAGGGATAATATATGTCATTTACACAACTCTTAAAATGTTATATGATCTATTGTCTTTTGGAGCCCTCTTTTCTCCCTGAAACACAAATATTAGAGGAATTCAATTGCTTTTTGTTGGGTGTGACCTACCTTGTTATTTTTATTTTAAAGACAGTGTGTTTCGATCAAGGCAATTTCAAATGCCTTAGAAGTATTTCTAGTGAGCCAGACTTTTGTCTGGCTGATGATCCTTGGAAGGAGCATAGCACTTTGCCGACGGAGATAGATAAAACCAGCTGGGAAGAGGCTGCCAATGACAGTAGCTTGAGCTTCAGGGGCACACCTCAGAAGGGATTGGGGGACTTACAGGGTCCAGAGAGAAAATGTTTGCCTTAAAAGCATTGATATAAATGTGAGACAAAGACGATGGGGACTGAGGCAGTAGCTGCTCTGACGGTGGGGACTGTGACAAGGAAAGATAATAATCAGAAGAGATGCCAGTTGTATTACACAAAGCTTAATGACTCACTCAGCGCAAGTCAACTTATTTGTACTTGTTATAAGAATTTTTAAACTTTGATATATTAAGGTGAAATTTACTTTTGTGAAGCTGAAGTATTTAATTAATAACTGATCATGGTTATATTTACTATTGACGACTTTTGGGTCATCCCATTCAGTTATTATCCCAGATTGCCAATGTAAGGTGAAAGTATGATGTATGTTCATTTCTCTCCAGTGTAGCACTGACTTAAAATAGCTGTCAAGCAGGTATGAAAATTGTCAGCCTTTAGCTTTCTCCAGTCACTTCATAACCTTGATGGTCTGGAACTATGTTCCCCTTGTTTTCAATTCTGACTTTCTTCTGTAATTGTTTGGGCAAGTGTCAGTGATCTAAACGCTCTTTGGTGAGGAAATTGACCTCTTATCCCAAATTTCAGATATCTTTCTTAAAGAAGCTAATGAGTTAACTTCATAGAGCTATAGAGCTGTAACTGGAGAGTCAGGTGCTCCAAAATTAGTCAAAGTAAAGGATTTTCTTTTGCACTCATTCTCAGAACTGTAAGGAGCAATACAGAATGCAGTTTACGAGTACTCTGGAGGCTGACCAGGTTTGTTCCTGACTGACATTTGCAAGCTAATATTTGCACATAGCTTTAGTTATCAAAGCTCAGTTTCCTCATCAGTAAAATGTAAATAATGTCAGTGACTACGCCAAAGAGTTGAAGGATTAAGTGAAATAATTGTCACAAAGCACTTAGTGCTAGCCCTTGCTCTCAAAAGCTACATTTACTAAGTTCTGTGAAGGAAGTCTTGTTGTGTAGTTAGTTCATCACTAGATCCTCAGCACCTAGAACAGTGACTGGCAGACAGGAGGCAGCTGGTAATCATTTGCCAAGGAAATAAAGGGATTTGAGGATCAATTATTAGCATTTCTGCTGAGTTTAGAATATTGGAGCTGGAAACAACTATTTATTATTAAGCTCCAAGCTCTTGCAGGAGTTTAAGATTAATCCCTTGATCGCCAATGAGGAGAAATATTGCTAATGTGGGGCAAGATTGAGGAAATAATTCAGTTAAGAACTAGGAATGGGAACATTTAATGGGACAGGAAAATAGGCAAAAGTTTTTCTTTCCATGTTGACTGTGCTTCTAGTATCAGTTTCCCTTCTGATTATCTTCCTTTTTTTTAATATAATTTATTTTATTATCATTAATTTACAATTACATGTGCAATATTACGATTATTAAACTACCCCTTCATCAGGTCCCCCCCACCAACCCCATTACAGTCACTGTCCATCAGCGTAGTGAGATGCTATAGAATCACTACTTGTCTTCTCTGAGTTGTACTGCCCTCCCCGTGCCCCCCCAACATTACATCTGCTAATCGTAATGCCCCTTTTTCCCTCTTATCCCTCCCTTCCCGCCCATTTTCCCCAGTCCCTTTCCCTTTGGTAACTATTAGTCCGTTCTTGGGTTCTGTGAGTCTGCTGCTGTTTTGTTCCTTCAGTTTTTTTCTTTGTTCTTATACTCCACATATGAGTGAAATCATTTGATACTTGTCTTTTTCGGCTTGGCTTATTTCACTGAGCATAATACCCTCTAGCTCCATCCATGTTGTTGCAAATGGTAGGATTTGTTTTCTTCTTATGGCTGAATAATATTCCATTGTGTATATGTACCACATCTTCTTTATCATTCAGCTATCTTCCTTTTTGGAACATTTTCTTCTGCTTTACTTCTTTCTCTAGAATTCATAGGTATCCTTCACAGCCTTGCTTACTATTTCTTTTCTCCTTTTGAATGAGTCTTCCAAGTAGCAAGGGCAGAAAAAGAGCCCATGGATTTGTACTAAAGGAAGTATCTAATTATATTTCCTGTCTGCTCCCCAGTGTCTTTTGGGATGTGTGTCCCCACTCATCTCATTGAAAATATTATTTGCTTCACAAAATGCGCAGGTCATTTAAGTGCCCAAGGCTGTCGATGCAGTAATAGACTTTCCTATGTAGCACAGTTGTCTTCATGTACTGTAAGCTGTCTTCATGTTGATTGGCATTTGTTTTATTGCGTGCCCTATTGTAACTGTAACACCTGACTCTCCAGTTACAGCTTATAGGAGCTAACACTCTAGTGGAAACTGAAAGAAATTTGAAACCTCTGACCTCAAGCAACTTACAATCTGTAGCGAAATTTATAATCTGTAGCTACTAATCTTTAAGATCTGATGGGAAATTGAGTTGCTTTATATGGAAACTCTCAAAGCTAAAGTAACTCAGATTTGTTCTTATTAGAGACTATTGTACATGATGGTCATACAGGTTGATGTGCTATTTCATAAACTGAGAGGGAGCTGTAACTTCTCTTTGTTTTTTCTTCTTAGATTAGTGTTTTCATTTTCTTTGGGTAAATACCCAGAACTGAAATTACTGAATCATAAGGTATTTCTATTTTCAATTTTTTGAGGAACCTCCATATTGTTTTCCACAGTGGCTGCCCCAGTTTAAATTCCCACCAACAGTGTACAGGTTGTTCCTCTACACCCCCACCAACACTTGTTACCTCTTGTTCTTCGGATAGTGGCCAATCTTACTGGTGTGAGGAGATACCTCATTGTGGTTTTGATTTGCATTTCCGGGATGCTTAGCATCTTTTCATGTGCCTGTTGGCTTTTGTTTGTCTTCTTTAGAGATATGTCTATTCAGTTCCTCTGCCCATTTTTTAATCAGTTGTTTTCTTTTTTTGGTATTGAGTTCTTAACTGAAGGCACATATTGATGCTATGTAAACCACCACAAAAGCTATGCTATTTTTTTATTAAGTTGTGCTCATCTGAACATTTACATCACTTTAATGTGAATTAATTATGTTGTTTAGCATTGTTTCTACTTCCAGTAGAACACTAAAAACATAGTAGGTTATCAATAGTCATTCATTTATTGAATAACACATCGTTACTGGCTACCTACGTCTTTATTTGCCATCCTATGTAGAAGCACTATATATTGCTGAGAAAGACATTGGAGACTGTTCTCATAGAATCATAAGGCAGAAAAAGTAGACATTAAATTAAAATTACATAATCAATTAAAATGATAAGCACTGTAAAAGAGAGTTATAGGATTTGTGAGATTAATTTGATTAAATCTTACTTTAGACTTTTTCTTTCAATCTAGTTTTGTGGATATATACATAATTTATGATTAATATGAAAATAAAATAATTTCTACACTGGTCAAATAAAAAATTAATATTCTGCTAAATTCAATGATTTCCTTACTTTTATTAACACAATTGGTGATGAATATCAGCTGAAAGGAGCGTGATTCCAAACTACTAGTTGAAACAGACCTGTAAAAAATATGATTTGGTGAAAAAGCCCGGTGGCTCTGTCTATATAAACACATCAAAAGATTGAAAGAACCACATTAAATGGACTCTGAGGCCGGCCAAGCCACTGAAGGCTACACCAAGACAGTGGTGACTCAAACAGAATGATTCGCATTTTCCGTATTCCTGTGCTCTGTTCCCATCTTTAATCACACCTGCAGTATCTGTCTCTCTTGCTGTCTCTCTCTGTTACACATACGCACACACGAACACACGAACACACGAACACTCACTAACAAAATGGTTATGTTGTTACAATGTTTTAAAACCCATAATCAACCGTTAAATTTATTTTTTAAGTTTTTGTATGGAATACAGGTTTATTTTAACAGTAGAAAATATAAGCAAATCAAAACAACAAGTTATTCTGATTTGTTCTCTGCAGCTGTAAAAGTTTGAAAAAAGAGAGAAAAAAGTTACTGAAGCTTTAAAAACACTTCTAATGGGTAACAGAAAACACATGCCAACTTTTCTCTAAACTCTGCACTGTGGAAATACCGTTACTCTAAAGGAAAAGGAGGGGCGAGATTCTTCTGTTCATTCCCTTCAATCCATGAGTCTAACTGCTCCATAGATGTAGGCATGGTTTCAGAGCCTGGCTGGATCCCATAGTCTGGGAGAGAGGAACCTGATTCCATTTGACAGTCTCAAAATACACCAGCTCTCCTTTGAGATTCTTCCTGAGTCATGCTTCCTTTAGGTAATACATTTTGGGAAAAATATGATAGAGATATGACTGATAGATTAGCAGATGATGGATAGATGATGGGCGGATAGATAGTTAGATGACAGGACAGATAATAGAAATCATTTTTCTCCCCCTGTGGAGATGTATAGGCTGTGCTGAATCATGTCTGTCTATGTCTTGAGCTCTAGCAGAATTAGATTGCTGGAGGCGATGGGAGCTGTGAATTCATAGTCATAATTCTGACTCTGTCACTCATTTACCTTTCCAAATAAAGAAGGTAAATTTTACAGTCAAGTAGGCATGCCTTTAAACCCTGTAAAAGATTCAGCTTTCTTATCTGTAAAATAGTGATCATACTATTGGCTCCAATGCTAGCTAGACTTCATTCAACTTATATTTATTGAATAAGTGCCCTATGCTGAGCAAAGTTCGGTGGGATGGAAAGATAGCAATGAACAAGACAGGCTAACTTTTACCCTCAGGAAGCTTACCTTCTACCTATTATTACTGGAATAAAAGAAATATGTATGCAAAAGTCCTCATATATAAAAGATATGTAATAAATAACTTTTCTTTCACCTCAGTGACAGTTTTATAACATGATAATATACTTGTATGTACCACATATAACTGGGAACCTTCATCAGTGTAACCCTAGAAGGAATATTTTTAAGGTAGCTTTAAAAAACATCTTGATTCAAATTTTTATTCTTATCAGATGGTCTTTGATACTCTTTCTCTTAATTCTATATGGAAGGCATTCAATCTGGTTAATGAGGTTTAGTATTCATCTATCCAATTTAAAAGCCTCTATCCCACTGTTTATAGCTTATGTCTAAATTCTTTGGATTAGATGTTCCAAAGGGGGTCTATATGCTTAAGATTATCTCATATTACTCCAGAATGTGAGTCTTTGACCCTGGCCATATAATCCACACTTGGTTCATTCCAAGATGTGTACATATCCACACTGTTCTTTCATTACAAATGTCTTTCTCATACCTACAGCCTATTCAAATGGTACCTGTGTATCAAGATCCTGTGCAAGTCCTGCATCCTTCATATTTCCTGGATTTCTCTTTATTTCACTGTTTATAGCTTCAATGGACATATTTCCCGAGCCATATCCATATTACACATGGCTCCCTTTGTTCTTTAGATTTCTGTGAATTGTTATTTAATTTTTCCAGAGTGCTTCCCCTATCTACTCAGATTGTATAAAATCCAGATAGGCAATCAGTACTGAATGGGTAAGTGATTCACTCACGCAAACTGCATTTTAACTAGTCTCCTCTGAGAATAATTCATGTGTCATTAACTTATTTTGGCAATTAAAGTGGCGGAACAACTATGGGTATAGAGAGTAATTTCTGACTCTTCTCAAATCACAGCACATGCCAATGTATAGATTACTTGATCCAGGAATACTTGGGTCTTATAGGGAAGTGTACTAGAAAAGCAGTGCACCATCTGGGTGCATTAGGGGAATGTGGTCCACGCACGCTGCAGAAGTTGCTGTAAGTTTCTTTCACTGCTTGCTCCCACACTCTCCTTTTGGTGAATGATGGGGAGATGAGAGCTCATGGTTTACAGAAGTAGGTGAAACTACTCAACATCTCCCTCAGATGGAGTTCTGACAGCAATCAGCTTTGTTACGTTTTATTGAAAGCCAGAATCACTTATTGTACCATATTTTAAAGAATAGTTTTTAATGAGTAATGTAGTGATTAAAATCAATAGTATAAATTACATCTGTTCGATCCATTTTGATAAATAATAATAACAGAAGACAAATAAATGACAATCAGTGAGTGTAGAATAGCAGACAACTTCTTTTTTTCCTTTTTCTACTGTCTTTTCTCAGCTATGTCCTTACATCTCCTCCAGATCCAGCACTAACCCTCATTCTGAATGAAATCAATGTAACTAGTAAAGTGTAAAATATTGGGCCATTATAATGATGATCTTTGTTCTGCCATTGCTGACATCTAAATTTACTGATATTGATATAACAAACCATTTTGTATTTTCATTTGTATAAACCAAATGTGAAGCTTAGCTTATTGATTTTGTAATCAAGTTATAGTTTACCGAAGTGTTTATAAAATGAACTTGTAAACACATGTTCTTTACTCATTCATTAATCCAACAAGCACCTCTTATATAGCCTGCATTTGCTGAGGTCTATAGTAGATTTAATGTGGGGGGAGAAGAATATGTGAAAATGATATATTAGTGAGGATTGGCTATTTCGGCAATTTATCCTAGAAGTTAGAAGAATACATGTGGGAGGAGAGAAAAAGGAAAATAAACTACAAACATGGTGATGGTTTATTTTTCAGAACACGGAGCTAATAAATAGTGGAAAACTAAGAAATAAAAAGATATTGGAGAAAAAAGATACAAACTTGAGGATTTAAGAATAAGAACAGACTCTTCACACACTTCCACATAAAATACCTAATTAACCTTTAAACGATTTTGCTATGAATTCATATTATCCTCATTTTACAAATTAGAGTATTCAAATTCAGCTGTGTTAAAGTATTGTCCCAAGTCATGTACTTAAATATGCACACAAACAGTAGACTCCATCTCAGCTCTGTTTGCCAGTTCTTTATTCCAATTCCACAGAGGTGAGGTCTAGGACACAGGTGAAGAAAGCTGCTTTTAAAATAAGAAGCCACCTCTTTTTCTAAGGAAAGACCAGAAGGCAATTGTTTTGTGTGACAACAGACCATGAGATAGGGATGTGTAGACACAGGAGTGGGGTAGGGATGCTCTAGAGTGTTATGGGGAATAGAAAAAGATCTAGAATGTCTGCTATGGGTAATGAGTTCCAAAAAAGGAATGGGGAACAGAAAAGTTTTTGAGCAAATTGCAGACAGGTTTTACCTAGAAACTAGCACTGTATAGTGAGTAGGTCAAGTTTGCTAATAACGACCACCTCTGTTTAAGGATGCTCTCCTGCATTCTAATATGCACTACATACCTACAGACTGCTAAAGCTGACCTTCGAGTCTAACAGTCCAGTTTAAATTTTTAGCTTCTCTTATTTTATTTTTCCGCAAAAGCAAAATGAAATTTGTAGAGCAATTATTTCCATCCCCCTTTCATAATAGAGAAAATTGAATTTTTAAAGATATTAAGTCATTAAAATCACACATCTCTCACAATCCTGCTGTCCTAGAAGATGCATTGTACAATCTCTTAGGCAAGGATGGTCCTTTCAACCATATAATGGACCTTACGACCCCTGGTATTCCCTAAGATTTCTTTCCTTTAATTTTTTTTTCAACTTTTCCCCTGACCCTTGACCTTTTCATCAGTACATGATCAGTCTCACCTCTTATATACTAGAGAAAAATGTCTTAATCTATTGTTGCTATTTCTAGTTCTAACTCTCTCCATCTGTTCATGGGCATCAGAATAGCGGTTAAGAATATCTGGCTTATTAACGGGTATTTCAGACACATTACTTAATCTTTAAAAACCTCAGTTTTATCACTGTAAGGTGAGGATAGTAATAGTTTTTAAAAAATAGATTTTTAATGATTCACTGGCTTAGTTACTACAGAGCACTTACTTGGCACAGAGCCTGGCACATGGTAAGCAGTCAAAAGGTTTAGCCATATAGTCATTATTGTACCAATTCACAGAGAAGCTTATTTAGAAATGCAGTCTCTGCTACCTCCTTCCGCATCTCCTACTTACTTTTTAAATTAATCAACTTCACATAAAAACTGTATACTAAAATTCTTCTGCTAGGGTTGCCAATGGCTTTCAAATTAGAATCATTTATTGAACACTTAGATATTCTCCAACTTGAACTTTCTACAGCCTTGAGGCCAATGAGATTGCTTCCTCTTTTGAGAAAGTCTTCTACTTTGGTTTCTATGATGCTAATATTTATTTTATTTTACTTTATTTTATTTTTTATCTTCCCGTGTCTTCAGGCACTCCATAGTCCCTTTTTCCAGGAATTTTTCCTTTGTTTTCTCCCAAAGAGTTTGAATGCTCTCTCCTTGAAACTTTGTTTTTTAACCTATTTGTTCTCTTTATCTAAACGTATGACTTCAACTCTTCCTATGCACTAATGATTTCTAAATCTCTGCTACATTCTGTACCCAGTTAAATATGAAACATTTCCCCTTGGGTGTCCATTAGCCATCTGAAATGCAACCTCCCTATATTTAAAAATATTCCCTTTTCTTACTCTGAAACATTCTCTTAAATTGTATTTCCTTACTTTTTGAGAAACCTGGATATCACAGTATACACCCCTCTCAGACCCCATTAGCAACCAAGTTCTGTAAACAATACCGTCCACATATTCCTTTTTTAAGCCATTTCTTTCCATCCTACCCATTGATAGAGCCTCTGGCCTCTTCTGGTAACCTTTTAGAGTTTCTCTCTGCTTGCAGTCTCACTGTCTTTCTTTTTACCCTCTACACTGCTTGAATTACTATTATATTACTCTATATATTCTTTTATTATATATTTTATTATTTTATATTTAATTTTACATAATTTTAGTTTATTATTCTATTAATTATATTATTACTTTTTTAGTAAAAATATTAAAATATTTTCATATCACAGAGGAAAATAAGAAAAGCTAAAAGTACCAAACCTATAGCCCACAGGCCATCAATTTAGATGTCTCTCCTCTGTTCTCACATAGCACTTTGTGCACACAGCCATCACAAAACTCCATTATTTTCTAATTGGAATACCTATCTGCACTGTACATTGGACTATATAATTCTTGAGGAAGGTATCTTCTGTAGAACTCCAGCAATTAACTTATACAACCCAGCACGTCAACACCACTCAATATTCGTGATTCAAAACAAGTTTGGATAGAAGAATGATTCACAAACAAGTCTGTTGCTTTTCCTAGTTCATTATATATATACATATATAACTATACCATTTTATATATATATATATATATATATATATATATAATATAACTATATCTTTATTGAAAATGTTTTAGTGTTAGGTACATACTAAGTAGTTCTAAAGGGTGTTCAAGTATTGATTTCTGAGTTTTGTCCCTTTATTACTATTTAACCATTATATTACTCTATCTATTTAAATTAATTGAACCTCAGTTTCCACATATACCAGATAAGGATGTTAGAGCAACTACTTTATAGTTGCTCTATAAGCTCTAAACTTAAATTTTTAAACAGCATTTTATTTTATTGTTTGATTAATATTTTGGGGGGTAATTTGAACTAATAAATGACATGAAATAATAGGAGAATGTGTGCTCTTTCTGGCACATTATTGTATTTTCACATTTATTTTGTTTACCTTTCTCCATTTACTGACACATTAATTTCATTTTCCAATCTAAGAGTATAACACCTTATTTATATATAATAGCAACATCAAAAATTGCTTGATCTATTGAAAACAATAAACTAAACATGTTGCAGAAGAAACTGGTGTCTTTCATTGGTATTATCTCCTTCAAGATGACAGGCGATCCCGGGAGGCCAAAGAATTCTTAGTTGTATGAGTTTGTGACTAATAGGTGGTTTGATGTGACAAGAGCTGGCTGTCTTGGGAAATTGAACTATCTTTATGCTCGATACCCTTTGTGTCTCATTCTTTGTAGGTTATTGTTGGAGGCCTGTAGGGACCTCTTTTACAGTTTGCATTCACAGCCAATATGAGATCAGCAAGAACTCTGTAGTTTTACTGTCATTATTGATCTGTTGCCTTTCCATTCGGTAGCTAATTTGCTTGTTAGCAGTTACTTTAAAAGCTATTTATATTTTTAGCATGATCTACGTTAGGTACTAAATTTTATTTTTGCCAAGTTAAAGCAAAATAGTACAATGTAGCACTAAAAGACTACTTTATGCTAAATATTTTCTGAATGGTGGCTTGTGGATAATTGTTTCAATATCACAAATATACTGTGAATTTGATATCTTTGATGAGCAACGTATAAATTCAAACAGTATAAAGGAAAAATAGTGAATGTATTTATGAGAAAATATCATTTGTGAGGCATCTTTTGGCCTATAAAACATGTACACAAATAGTAAGGAGGGGGATATATTAGGAATTCATGAACACTGGTCCTAAAGTTGGGATTTATTTGAAGTCACACACTCAATAAATGTGTGGGTTTATTGACCGATTCTCTTTTCTGCGCGGGACCATAACACACGCTTATTCATATGAATTACTGAAGGAAAAAAGCCTCTTTCTATTTCCCTAGAAAAGAAGGGATGCTTCCACTTTCGGGAGCTAATATCTGACATGTCTTCATCGGAAATGACGTCTTAGTAAGCTGCAGGTGTGTTTGTGTGTGTTACCTCATGAGCATACTACCTAAAGAGGGAGAATCCAGAGCTCTGGGGGAAACTGATAAAAAAACAAACGAAAGAAATAAACAGCACGCTAACATAAGACGACAGTGTCCCAACTTAAATATCCCTAGTTGTATAGCTGAGATATATGTGTATATATCCTGTTAACCAAAATGAAGAAACTGAAATGTGAAGAAAAGCACTTGAACCGATGTTGATGCTGCCCTCTACTGGTGGGGTAGGGACAGGCCGAGTTATCAAGTTTATACAAACTTGGATTTCTCCTCAGGAAATGAAAGGAACAGGGTTGTGGAGTCGTCACAGCGTGACAAAATTGTAACTGAAGTAACTGTATAAAATTTGGAACATCGAGTAGCTGCAAAGATACTGAAAGGGAGGACCAGGGGAAATAATCTGACCACTATAGAAGAAAATGATAACAGGTTATGGTGGCAAGAAAAAGCTCTCCTGTGAGAATTCATTTCATCTATGATCACACATTCCAAACTAAGAAATGCACAATAATAACAACAACAAAAATGGCCTCCAGAAGCAAATGTAAAATTGTTCTGGAGATGGTATGCACAGTTTAGGACATAAGAATTTTTTCAAGAAAAAGGAGACACTATAAAAAATAGATTTCATTGGGGGAAGGAGGAAGAAAACAGAACTTATACAAATGAAAAAGTTAGTCAATGAAATACAAATATCAATGAAAGGGTTTAAAAAGAGATCAGAATCATCCGAAAAAAATCATTTGGAGCGTGAATGAGTGATTTGAGGAAATTACTGACAAACAGGAGGAAACAATAACAATACTTTCAAAGTACTAAAAGAAAGCAACTCTTAACCAAGCATATTCTGAACCATAATTCAAGGATGAGGACAAAATAAAATCATTTTCAACCTGAAATAGAGAGAATGTGCCATTCTCCAACCTTCACTGGAACAAAATTAAAGGGTATACTTTAGGCAGAAGAACATTCCTAGAAAGAAGGAATGGGACGTGAAAAGAATTTGTGAATAATAAAACTAAGGAATAATATAAATGGAAGTTGATTGTCTAAAACAATAAGAATGATAACCAACACTATAAAATATTAATATGTAAAATGGGGAGTATCATAGATACAGCCCTCTAAGATCCTTGTGTTAATCAGAAGAATAATAGCAGTGATTGAAGTCAGGCTTTGCTAAGTCAAGTAATCATTTAAAAAATATAAGGGAAACTTCTAAATATAAAAATAAACATAGAGTAAATAAAAGGACACAGGATACTTGGTTAATTGAAATAAAGATGAGGATAGAAGAGAAAAAGGATTTGTGAATGAAACAGCCTAACTAGAAGGCATACAATCATAAGGTAGAACTTATTATAAGTTTATCAATAATAATAATTATAAATAGAATACATATTTTAGTTAAAAAGTGATTTGCAGATGGAATGACAAAAGTTATATTTAGTTACATGATATAAAGTACTGACGGTAAGGAGAAGGGAAAATATAGCAGGGAAATCCTAACCAACCCAAAGCTGATATAGCTAGATTAATATCATTCTACTGTGAAGAGGAGATTTCCTTTTCCTCATTTACTTATTAAAAGCAGTGAAACCTCCAAAGTATCTAGAAATAAATCTTATATATGTATGTGCATATCCAGAGATGCATATATATGTGTATCTGTATGTCAGATCTCTACTGGGAAAATTATGTAATTTTGTCTTAAGATATTAAAGAACAAAGCTCAATTTTGAATTCCTGGAAAATTTTTTTAGAGTTATAAATATGAAAAACAGAACTTGGAAAGTATTAAAAAAAACTATAGACAATATCTTTATCAGTTTATGATAAACTATATTAATTAAGAATATAATGTTGGCATAGACCTAGACAAAAACTTAATGTAACAGAGCCTTGAGACTAACTCATTTATATATGTTAGCATGGTAGATGGTAGAGTGGACATTAAAAATAATTGGGGAATGGATTCAGTAAATGATGAGTTCATTATTTAATCACATGGTAAAAGATAAAATTAAATACCTACATTATAGGTTATTCAAAAAATTAATTACAAATGAGTAAAATACCGAAACCAAAAGCAAAATTTTAAAGCAATTAGACTAATAATAGAAAATATGAGTGACTTCAGAGTAGGGAAAATTTTCTTTTAAAAAGAAACAAAAGTACAAACTGTAAAGGAAAAGATTAATGTAGTTTGCCACCTTAGAAATAAGACCTTTCTTAAAGGAGCAGGTGACATAAATAAAGTGAAAATCTGTGGATTGTAAAGTAATATTTTCATTCCATAAAAATTAAAATTAGCCTTTAGAATAGTCACAGGACTTCTACAAATTATTAAAGAAGAGTTGAACAACTTATAAAAAGTTATGAGAAGATTATGAATAGGAAATTTGGAGAGGAGGAATCCAAGTGGAAAACAGGAAAAAAAAACTTAATAGCAACCAAATCAATTAATGTGAAAATAATAACAGCATGAAATTTCATTCCTCTCAGATCAACTAACTAGTGGCAATTTGCTAACACTAAGTGTTGACAAAGTGAGGTAACAGGGACTCATAGAACCTAAATTATTCCAATGACTTTAGGGAACAATAGGCAACATCTTCA
The DNA here is from genome assembly GCA_032199065.1 of Smutsia gigantea. NCBI lineage: Eukaryota > Metazoa > Chordata > Mammalia > Pholidota > Manidae > Smutsia > Smutsia gigantea. The sequence continues at coordinate 24,631 of JAVSCE010000448.1, forward strand.
TAGTCAAGAAAATAAATCTTGCTCAAACCGTATCTGTGGTGGAGCAGGGGGAGTGTGTGTAGAAAGAAGTATTTTCAGGTACATAGTTTGTGATATATGGATAATGTGTAAAAAGTAAACCTTAGAAAAGAGCTGCCACTCTGATTGTTTTTAAAGGTGGCATGTCTCTTTTTAAAAAACGTTTTTATGTAAATAACCACAATTGCTAGAACGAAGCATTTGCATAATTTGCGTTCTCACTTTAGACCAGAGTCTACCGATACAGCTACATGAAATCAGGCCTAATTACAAAGCTTAGTAAATGGCCATAACTGTATGAATAGTTTCCTGAAAGTTGTCTTTTAGTTTCACAAAATGTACCAATGGATGTCATTTTTAAAATGACCATGCAGATAAAGACTGCTGACTTTGTACACAATGCCGTCCAAAATAATACACTCACAATATACCTTCCCACTCAAATACGCTTCCTGCCCTATACCAATTCTTTCTTCTTCTTATCTGAAGAGGAATAAGTTTCCTTTTTCTTGTCAAATGTTAGCTTTGACCTCTGTCAGTTGGATTCCATGATGGAGAGGGATCATGGAGAGTTCCTAAACTTTGTTTCTTTTAAGAAATTTTTTTTCCCATCTGGTTTTCAAATATATCCAGTTCATTGTTTGGAAGAAGAAAAAGGAAAATAAACTTTCCCTGTATCTCTTAATTCTAGAAACTGTTCTATTTCTTTTATTTATTTCTCTTCCAAACTTGGGAGGATCTAATTTAAAAGATGACTATGAGTTTTAGTGAAATATAAAGTTAAGCAAACAATGTAGTAAAACTTGAGCAAAACTACTGTTATATTTTAGAGTCCATATTAATTAAAAAATTTCCCTAGGTAGGACTTAAAAATACCTTGATGTGTTATACAGTGTGTCCCACTTTGGATTGGATTAAAAGGTCAGAGACCTTGTTGGAAATTGTATTTAAGAGTCTACGTGGGCGCAGATATTCTGCAGCATTTAAATGGAGTTCTATTCCTGGAGACAGAAAGACTTTTAAGTGCCATGAAGGTATAGATGGTATGGAAGGAGTCAATTCTTTTAATCTTCCTCTTTCACCTTCGCTTTTTTCTAAAACTGATCTGTTGTAGAACAGCTGGAATTGAAGCATCTTACAGGTTTTCCTTCCTTCTGCTCTTTTCTGTTATCCCTTTCACACTCTACAAAGAAAATCATGCTTATCAGCAACCTGAATCTTAATAAGATGCATTGGCAAGAGATATGGGAAAAGACAGATCAATATTTAGGTACCTGGCAGAGTCTTCTTTATTTAAGGCCCAAACAAACACGGTAGGACTCCATATATTCTTGTATCTTATAATACATATCGGTTAAGACTAAATTATGGCATTAGGAACAGGGTTTCTGGGTTCATGTTGGGATATGCTGAATTAGACACATTCTACAGCACTGATGGCAATCTTTAATGGTCTCATCTCTTCCATCTCTCAAGATGGTAAAAGAATTCAGAGTTCCTAAGAGAATGTCCTAAAAGCAAAAAAGAGAGCTTCAGTAAAAGATATTACTCATCATTTCTATCTACCTAAATCTATGTTTATCTACCGTCATTGTCTATATCTATCTAATCTATCTCATCTCTATCTCTCCATCTGTCTATAGCTACCTATCTACCTACCTATCATCACCATCATTATCAACTATCAACATTTCCACTTTTATAGATGCAAGCGTTGAGCAATCTAGTGCACATATATAAGTAAATAGTACAATTGCATTTAATAGGACCTTTAGTAAAATAATGAATAGCTGTGATGTTAACTGGCATCTCTGTCTTATTTCAAACTCAGGGGAAACTGACTAAGCAAAGAAAAGAACCAAGATTAGGAATGATAATAAGAAACAATTTCTAAAGACTTACATATTTTAAAAAGCTACACATATATATTTGATAATTTAAATGAAAAACCAAATTCTTAAAAAAATACAACTTACTAAATAACTTCAGAAAAGCAGGAAATATATACATCTATGACTGTTAGTACAAATAATTAAAAGCCTTCCACTCTTAATTTATTAAGAATTTTTAAATCATGAATTAATGTTGGATTTTATTAATTCTTTTTCTGATCATATAATTATGTTTCTTTCTCCCCTGTTGATACGGTTGTCAGAAAAGGGATGGATCTGAGATTTCACCCTACTTACAAAGTAACAAGTTCTGCCACAGTTTTATAGATGCAGGTAAAAAAACGTGTGTGTGTGTGTGTGTGTAGTCCTTTAGTTGTTTAACATCAAATTTTGAATAATGAAAGTCTAAAATTTATACTGTTGTTACTATCTTTCTGAAAAACATAACACCAGAATGCCTACAATCTAATTCTCTTCTTATTTCTTTCATGCTATTGTGGACCAACATTTGACTTTCATCTGGTTTTTATGCTACCCAATTTATAATTTGTGTTGCATATGATGATTACTTTTTTTAAGTTTATTTTGATATCTTTAATCTACAATTAAATGAGTAATATTATGGTGATTACACTACCCCCTTCATCAGGTCCCCACCCCCCAAACCCCATTGCAGTCACTGTCCATCAGCGTAGTGAGATGCCATAGAGTCACTACTTGTCCTCTCTGGGTTGTACAGCCCTCCCCATGCCCCCCGAACATTACATCTGCTAATCGTAATGTCCCTTCTTCCCCCTTACCCCTCCCTTCCCACCCATCCTCCCCAGTCCCTTTCCCTTTGGTAACTATTAGTCCGTTGATGATTACTTATATTTAAACACTTGATTAGTAATTTCACATCTTGCTGAGTTCCTTACACCATGGTCCTTACTTTTAGACCCAGTTGTGTTGTCCTAAAATATTTCTCTGATACAGTAAGCTCGATTTTCTTCTTCAGAACATGTCCCTATGTCTATTTTTCTTAAAAAGATTTCACTTGATATAAAAATTCTAAGTTGAAAACAATTTTTTTTCTCAGCAATTTGAAAACAGAAACTGTCTGCCAGCCTAACCGTAGTTTTTTGTATTAGTTTCTCTCAGGATGCTTTTAAGATTTTCTCTTTACAAAGGCATGTGAAGGCATTCTGCCATTTTACTGTAATGTGTTATTTATTAAAATCTATCTTTTGCAGCACATATGCATTCTTCTGAATATTTTCTTTATCAGTTCACCTATTATAACTTTCAATCTTTTCTCTCTTTTTCATTTTCTGTTTTTTTTTTTTTCTGGTACTCCGACTAGATATATTTTGGACTTACTATTCTTTCTTTTGTGGCATTTAATACTCCTCTCTCTGTCTTTCATAGACGGTTGTCTCCCATTCACACATCTCATCCATTTTTTGCTCCCTCCTAGGTGTGTTCCTTAGATCTGTCTCCGGCTTCACCAATCCTATCTTCATCTATGGCCAGTATGCTGCTCAACCTTGGCATTCAGGTGTCAATTTTAGAGACAAATTTAACTTAATTTCTTGAATTTCTATTGTCTCCCCTCCCAAATTGCCTATACTTTCCAAAACATAAGTCCCATATTATAATTTTGATCATTTTAAATATACTTATCATAAAGCATTTATTAATTTATATAATCAGAATTTCTTAGGTTTTTAAACAACCTATTTATTGTGTTTCCTTGTTGTGGAAGGAAAAAAGAAAGCTTGTTACGTGCATGATAAAGAGTAAGTTTATTTGTTAAAAGATCTAATCCTATTCAATCCATACCTTTCAAGTGAAATAACTGTGTAAAATTGGAAATATTTTATCTGCATAGATAATTCTTTACTATTTTGCATTACAAATTGTGACAGTCATATATAGATTGACTTTCTAATTCTATTATTCTCCACTTTAGGAAATGCTTTCAACTGTAACTTCATTTTCAATACATTTATGGAAATAGAGAGGGAAAGAGATAAATCATACATCATTGAATTAAAATTTTTTTTACGTAACTATATTTTGGAGAACTATTCTTTCCTGCATTTGGAAGTCAATTCCATGCTTCTAAACTATTGCATGTGTCATTATTTATTTGACTGTGCTATTATTACATATTTAATTATTTCCTATTCACAATATACATAATCTAATACACACTTTTCCCTACAAATACTTTGTGTATGATTTTTGTGTATTCACATGAACTTTTATAAGATTAATTTCTGAAAGAGAAATTACTGAGTTGTAAAGATATGCACATTTTATATTTGATAGTATGCAATTATTCCAAAATTTAAATACAGAAGAGACTAAGGAACTGTGTATGACTGCATTATAAAATTATTGTCAAATAATACCCTATTTAACAGAATAGCCATACCTCAAAATCTGCTAAACAACTAAACACCCAAAATATTTCAGCATTGTCAAATTTTTTCCTAAATTTATATAAATGAATATTAATTCATGCCAAAATTATCCACTGAATACTATCAGCAAATGAGAATTTCTAAATACTCATTTTTGGGAAATGTATAATATGGTATGTTACCAGTCAAGATGCTGATAAGGAAAAGATGGGCACACTCAAATTGGATAATATGAGGAGAGATTGATAGGGATGCTTATGGAAAAACAGCAAAATGCCACAATATCCCAGAGCTAGGAACAGTGGGGGTTCATTCCACCTCTAGGCATGAAGAGACAGGAGAATGGAATAGTTTCTAGAATCTGGAGGAATTGCACCCTGACAAAAGCTGTGACATATGTAGGGGGTCACAGCCAGTGTTAAACCAATTGGCAAGGAGGAAGTTGAAAATACATAAGAAAACCTCACGTCCCTCTCACCCTGTGATCTTTTGCTACTTCTCATTTGGCCAACGTAAAATGGAAGCCAAAAGACAATGAAGCCCGCTGGTGCGGTCTGTATGTATCAGCTTCCTGGCTGCAGAGTGGGATGGGAAAGAATAATAGAGCTTGGGACTGAAGGGACATATGGAAGTCATTCAGCACAAGGGGTTGGTCTTTTTAAGGTTTAAAATGAAAATTAACAAAGTATTTGATGCAAATACAAAATCATGACCACTGTAGAAAAAAAAAGGGGACCAAGCAAAATTAAACAGCAACAGCTGAAACAAAGCAAACCTCCGTTCTCACAAATGGGGAGAACCATGATGTGTACTTTGGTGCATTCTATTGCAGAAAAAAACATTTAATTCCTGGAATGTTTTCTGTTCAAATATGCTGTGACATAGCCAAAGAGCAGTTACCATGGTGCAATGTTTGTGTTTATATACCTATGGGATGTGTTCTTTAATCAGCATTAGATAACTTTAAAGTGGAATCTGCATTGCTAGGAAATAGTGTCTGCATTACCAGACTTCAATGTTTGGATGTGTTCTATAGTATTTCTAAAAGTGAAGGGTAAAATAATAATTTTTAACTACATATATATTTATAGCATAAGTATATATAGTGTAGTATAAATATATATGTAGTTTATATATATATGATTTTTAACTATATATATATATAGTAAAAACATATAATAAAACATATATGTATATGTTCATGGACTGTTATAATTGTTTCTAGTTAACCTCCTCCAAAAACTTTGGGGCAACACTGCCTACAAAAACAATCCAAGGACCCTGACGTCTTATCCAGCTGTTGTGTTTGCATTGTATTTTTTAAAGATTGCCTTGAAGAATTAGAGCTAATACAAAAATTGAAAATAGAGAGCTACCTAGGTGACCAGGGCTCTTCCACTTAGACACAGCATGCTTATCCTGTTCTTCTTATGCAGACACTAGTGGGAGCTTTGCCTGTGTACAAAGCAGAGGAGCATATTTTCAAATTATTGTGAAGAGTTTCAGTGTTGTATGACAAGATAAAGTGGTATCAAGTTGTTTACTGCAGAATGCCCTCTCCAGGGTTTTAGCCAAAGTCTTCACACTTCAGGGAGCTTCTCCAGCTTGCCAAGAGAGGGGGACTTTTCTCCAGCTGGGGGCTCCCTTTTTACGGTTGCTACTGACAGTTGAAAATGATTTGTTTTAGAACTCTCTAGCTCAATATCACATCCTTAAGTTTTTCTGGATTTTCCTCTCCATTCTTGGGATTAAAAGGAGTTGGATAACTTTTAAATCCATTTCTTGATAAAATCTATTTGATTGCATAAGGTTATGACAGTCTTGTTAAAAATCTATGTTATAATATTTTACTCAATTTTTCCCTGCTCTTACATCTTTTCATTTTATATTTTCTCTTTTCTGTCTGCTTTCTTTTCTCCCTTAAATGTGCCTCTCACTGATCAAGGGCATTTTCTGTCAATGACAGAGGAGAAAGGGGCAGAGTAGAGTTTTTTTACTGCTACTTGGTGGATTAAAGACTCAGTTTCATAGAGCTGACATTACCTCTCTCAACTCTTAAAGAATCCTTTCAGTCAGATTAAACTAAGTGAGAGGTAGAGATACCTTTTTCTTAAGACCAACTCAGAAAATTAACAGTTAAATTTAATGGTGCTCTTCATGTCAAACTGAATGGAGATATTGCTTGCCTCCCACATCATCTACCTGGGAAAAGGCTACCATTGTCCATGAAGGACAATAGGAAGAGAACTAGACTCACTGGGTGAGGATGTGGTTATACCCATATTAAGTGACACCCTTGGGCAGATGACAGCTGGGATGCTATAATATTCCACATCAGACCTTGCAAGCCAAGAAAGTGTCAAAAGGAAACATTTATATTACCTGACCTCTTTATCTATCATGCTGGTTCACCTCCTATGACAAAATTTTTAACATTTCCTTCCCATTTATTTATTAAATCCAGTTAAACAAAAAAGAACTTAATTTTTTGAGCTTACATTTTCATATCTCTTTGAATAATAGGAGATACATTAAGATGGTTCAAAATAAGTGTTGGAAACAGTCTAAATTCTATTGATTCACTGAAAACACTCATATTTCAACCCAGAACTGGGTTAGGCACTTCTGGTTTTAATTTGGATTTTTCTAATGACTAATGATGCTGAATATCTTATCATGTGGTTTCTTATCATTTATATATTATCTTTGGTGAGGTATGTGTTCAAAACTTTGCCCACTTTTTTTTTATAGGGTTGTTTGTGTTATTAGTATTGAATTTTGAGATTCTTTATAAATTCTGGGGACAAGTCTTTATTAGATTTTGCAATTATTTTCTCCCAGCCTTTGGCTTGTCTTTTCATTTGCTTAATGGTGTTTTTCGAAGAGCTGACATTCTTAATTTTGGAGAAGTCAAGTCTGTCACTTTGTTCTTTTATGGATCATACTTTTAGTGTAGTATCTAAGAAATTTTGTCTGATCCAAGGCCATAGAGGCTTAATACTATATTTTCTTCTAGAAGCTTTATAGGATTAAGTTTAAGTTTTACATTAGGTCTATGATCCATTTTGATGAATCGAAATTCTTTATAGTTACCTATGCTCTTATCATTTCCCATGATTTGATTCCTTTGCTCGGATACAGGCATCTCCATCTGGCATCACTTTCTTTGTGCCTAAATGACTTCCTTTAATTGTTCTTCTAGAGCAGGTCTGCTGGTGATGAATTATTTCATCATTGTATGTTTCAGTAAGTCTTGATTTTGCTTTTTGTTTTTAAAATATTTTTCTTGGGTAGAGAATTCTAGGTTAATGTTTTTGTTTTTTTTTCTTTTTGTACTTCAGAGATATTGTCCCATGACATCTAGCATGCACACTTTCTGGTGAGAAATTTGCTATCATCTTTATCTTTGTTTCCCGGTACATAAGGTATCTTTTTTCACCTGGTTACTTTCATGATTTTATATTTATTAATAACTTTTAAGTAATTTGATATAATGTATTGTGGTGTCGTTTTTTTTCACCTTTTTTGTTCTTGGAATTTGTTGAGCTCCTCGAAACTGTGTGCTTATAACTGCCACAGTTTAGGAAAATTTTTATCTACTATTACTTCTTACCTAAAAAAAATCTGTCCTGCAATCTCCCTTCCTTTGGGGACTCTGATTACACTTTAATTTTATCACTGGAAATTGTCTTGCAGCTCAGTGTCGCTATTAGTTTTCCCAGTCCTTTTCCCCTTTTTCTTTCACTTTGGATAGTTTCTATTGCTATTTACTAAAGGTCACTAACTTTTTTTCTGCAGTTTTAACCTGCTGTTAATCCCATCCAGTGTATTTTCACTGTATTTATATTTTTCATCTCTTAAAGTTTGTTTAAAACTTTATTTCATGTCTCTACCTAACATGTTCAGTCCTTTCTGTAGCTCCCTGAGCATTTGCAATGTAGTGATAGTAACTATTTTAGTATCTGTCTACTAATTATCCCATCTCCATCATTCCAGAGTCAGTTTCAATTAGTTTATTTTTCTTCTCATTATAGTCTGTATTTTCCCATGTCTGGTCATGCTTGGTTATTTTTTTTTATTGAATATTAGACATTGTAAATTTATACTGTGTAGTGCCAGGTATTTTTTGTATTCCTAAAAATATTCTTAGAATTTTTTCTGGGATATGGTCAATTTATTTAAAAACAATTTTATCCTTTTCAGTCTTATTTTAAGCTTTAGTAAAACAGAACTAGACGTAGTACATATACCATATACTATTATTATTCAGTGGAATATTATTCAGTCATAAAAAAGAAAGAAATCCTGCCATTTGCAACAACATGGATGGACCTAAAGAGTATTATGCTAGGTGAAACAAGCCAGGTGGAGAAAGACAAATACCATATGATTTCACTTATTTGTGGGATATAAAAACAAAGCAAAACAGAAGGAATAAAACAACAGTAGACTCATAGACAATGAGAAGTGACTGGTGGTTATCACTGGGGAAGGGTTGGGGTGGGTGGGTGGAAAGGTGAGGGGGATAAAGGGCACAGTAATTCTCAATCATAATATAAGTTGTTTACAGGGATGGTATAAAACATGGCGAATACAGCCAATGATTCTGTATCATCTTCCTATGTTGACAGATAGTAGCTGCACTAGTGGGGGTGAGGATTTAGTAATATGGGGAACTGCTGAACCACTGTATTGTATACATGAAACAAATGTAGGATTATACATCAACTGTACTTAAAAAAAAATAAAGAACTAGAGGATTAAATTTTCCCCCCCACGGAGGAATGACCCTTGTTAATACTCTCACTGAACATTCATGAGTTATGAAATTTTCCCTTGTGGTTGCTGAGAATACATAAGATTTTCAACATGTTGTGAAGTCTGGACACTCCCCTCTGTAATCTTTTTAGGTTATTTGCTCAACAGTGGGTAGCTTCCCCCCATACATGTGATAATCAGTATCCATGCCATAAACAATTACTGGGGTCATGTCATGTTTCCCGTCTTTCAAAGAGCATTGTCCTTCCTTGCCTGCCATCTAATTCCTTGATAGCAATTATTTCATATATTTTGCCTATTGATAACTTGTGCCAGATAGAATATAAATCCAATCCATGTAAATTAATCTTAGTGGGAAGCCTGTCATGATTCTTTGGCTTAAGTTTTCATGTGCATTTGAAAACTGTATTAATGAACTTCTTTCACTTTCTCAAGTTAAAAATAAGTCATCAGAGGTAGATTTAATACATAAAAGATGCCTTATCCTCAAGTGATAGCCAACTTATGTCACTGTGTGGTTTAAGACAGTATACTTTGGATACAGATAAGTGGTAAGGAATTAAACTTTGAACAGCAGACAGGCATAATGTACTCAAGAGAAGCTGAGAAGCCTTGAAAAGAAAATGGGTATTGGGTCAAATTCACATAATGTTCTTTGTCCACTGCATTTTAGAATAAATTAAGCTGTATAAATTCAGTAAAGAGGAAGAAAATCTACGGTATATAAATCACTTTTAAAATGTTTCTCTTTGATTAGGATTTGTGTTTGCTTTTTTCTTATACTTCCATGAAAAATGATACAACAAACTTTTCCAATTTACAAAAGTGTCTCAGGTAAAAGAAATTGTAATTTAATGTCTTTGGTTTTTCTGGATTGAGGGGAAGAGTGAAAGGAGTCTGAACATATTTCCCCTTGTCAAGCTTTCTAAGTTGCACTCAAAGATACAACTGCAAATGCAGACAATTCCTCTTCTTGCTTTATTATAAGATCAAGCCCCAGAATTTACCAGTGATTTGAAAAACCCTACCTTCAGGTAGATCTATCAGTTAGAATTAAGTTCATCTGTATGTCGTAGGGATCTCAAAGAATAGCTCAAACAGGATGAAAGTATCTAACCTAAAATTCCAGAGTTAGATAGTACAAGGGTGCTACTGTGGCTTTGCTCCACAACTTTCTGATAACCCAGGTACCTTTCAGTTCATTGTTCTGTCACCTTAGAACGTGATTCTTGTCATCTGGTCCAAGATGGTGGCTAGAGTTGTAGCCAGTCTTATCAGAAATCAAGTATAAAAAGGTGAAGAAGAAAAAGACCAAAGGCCCTGTGTCAGGTGACATCTGAAAAGGGATTTCACAAGCTGACTCCAATACTTATATAGTATTTCATTGATCAGAATTTAAAAACAAGGTTGTACTTTGCTGTGAGGGAGACTGGGAATTGTAGACCTTTTATGGGATAGTCATGTATCTAGCCATGGGAAAAAAGAGGAATGGGTACTAGGAAAAGTTAACAGTCTCTTCTTAGGTGGGTTTTAATAAGTGTTGGTACATTATCCTCTCTAATATTAGATCTGCTTTATTTTTCTCCACAGCTCTTACATGTACATACTTCCTATTTTACTAATAATTTGTTTCATTGTCATTTCTGCTGACCAAAATATTACCTTATGAGGGCAAGAATTTTTGTTTGCCCTTATAAAGGAGACAAGAACAGAACCTTGCACATGATTGACGTCCAATCAATACTTGAATGACAATGAAATAAAGTGAGCATGGAACTCTTTAACCAGTCTCTCTCATTGTAATGAGAGTAAAAAACATTAAGCTTACTCAGAAAAGGCAAACACCTTTATTTTTGACAGGACATTAGACATTAGGAGATGTATGAATCTCAATGAATATGAAATGAAGGAGACCAACCCAACTCAGGCAGGGAAAATTAGGAGTGGTAGGAAAACAGTGGGAGTTAAAATAAGTCTTGAAGAATAGAAGGCATTTGGATGTGAGGAAGACAAAGGTCATTTCTGACAAAGTGATGTGAAGAAAATCATTGGGATGGAAAATTTATTTTCAGTAGGCAGATGGGATTGAAGGCAAAAGGTTGGGTGGGCCCACCCTAGCAGTCAGGAAGGAGATAAGTTGTATTTAATAACCTCACATTTGAAGGCTCTTTCCTTGGTAATGCCCTTTCATATTGGTTGATCATTTCATTTTCATAATAAGTTGATTTAGACAGCCTTATTACCACCAAGGAAGGTTTAAAGACCCAGATTTGACAAATTATTTATGGTCACACAGTTAATTCATTAATTACTTCACACCAATTCAGTGGGGTCTAGAAAAGATTCCAAGCACAAATCTATTTTCTTTAACTGTGTTCTTTTGTTCAGATTCCAGTGCTAAGGTAAAGGACAAATATACATAAGAAACCATAAGTTGAGCTGGGATACATCATAATCACCAGAAGTTATATCTTTTCTATTGATTTCTCTATTTGCACAGTAAGACTATCATGTTTGATACCTAACACTGAGGTGTATATAAGAATAAATAAGACTGAACTTCACATTTTTTATTTTCTGAATCTTATGAAAAAATTAGATGAATTGTTGTATTTAACTTTTAAAACTGAAGTTGTATCTGCAAATTAAAATAACATTTGTAATTGGATGCTTTATAGGGTTTCAAACGTCTTGTTATAAAGGAAACTACATTAAATAAAGATAATGTTTGCTCTTCAGCCATCCTCAATTATTACTTTTCCTTTGGGATAGTGTTTTTGCTAAGTTTTTTCCTCTTACTGCATGGCTGATAAAGGGGGAAGGGGTTTGAAAGTAAGGCTTTTCATCGTTAAGTATCAAGAAATCAATATGAAGATATCTTTTGGCAGATTGATGTGAAATGAATTAAAACTGAAGCCTTCATGATGGGAAAGGTGTGTGTGTGTGTGTGTGTGTGTGTGTGTGTGTGTGTGTGTGTGTGTGTCCGTCCTGCACAATACAGAACAGATATAGCTCAAATATGAATAGCACTTCTTGTTATTTCTGAGTTACTGTTGATTGAAGTGGCGAAGAATATTAAAATCACTAGCAAAGTTTAGCTGAACAAATGTTTTACATGTTTTGTAAAAGATATATTAATCTCATCACCCAGGAGCTATCACTGTGACAACTAACCCTGGAGCTGTAAAATGAGCTGTAAAGTGGATTTGATTTTTGAATATTACATGTTCTGTCTTTATGGCTAAGATGAATTATATAGCCTGATGAAGGTCTATTGCTCTTAGTGATGCAGTGATGTCGAAGAGAAGAAACTGCTGGTAATTATAGCTGACTTGCTGGAAATAAAAGGATAGAAAAAGGGCACTTTTGAGTAATTATCAGTAATAGAAAGAGAAATGATTTGAGCAAGGCAATAGAGAGTAATGATGTCATAGGGATAGATGACAGAAAGGGTTAAGTCCTAAGTAAGTTAAAAGCTTTAATGGTGGAATAAAGTTATAATTTATTTTGGCCCAATTGAGAGATCATCCAGAGCCTTATCTGAGTTGAAAGATTTTTCTCTGGTGCTCTCCACAAGATAGGACATTCTGCTCTAATGATGGAATGTGCAAACTTGAAGTGTGCATCGCACTGCAGCTCTTTGAGATTTAGGCCTTCCTTGCTGGTTCTCATTTCACTTGCTGAGGGGTGAGACGTGTGTTCAGCTTGGATAGTAATCAGATTTGTAGTTCTTTTCTGATAGCATTTTCTTCTGTTCAAGCTCTGTTTATAATACTTAAGTGTCGGGTGATATATTAATCCTTCCAGGCTACTGTATACCATCATAGATAGTATAGATTGAGCATATCTACTCTATACCAGGCTATGATATGCCATACTAGATTAAGCATCATAGATTGACTTTACTAAATTATATTTTCAAAACTGAGCCAGGTATAACATCTCTACTCTTGGCCTTCAGCCTGCTTCTTAGATTCTCTATCTATAAAGTAATGCTAATAAATCCAATGGTTTTTCTTGGCAAATGCCTAGATGTGGCACAACTTACTTGGTCCTTTTGACACCAGCAAACTGGGGAATGCTGTTTATTGCTTTGGGAAATGGATTATGTTTTAATATGGTAAATCTCATTGCAACTCGCAGTCTTGGCATCCCATCTTCTTCCCTAAAAATAAAGAAAATGCTTTCCATGGGGACACACAAAGTTGGAGAAAGTATGTGTTATGATTTAAAGTTTCCTGAGAAGGCTGCTTATCCAAATAATAAAAACATGTCACATGTACTCCACCAAGGTGCCCTTATGCTATTTATATTCTTAGCACATGGAAATGAAAAATTACATTGTACTAAATATTATTAGAAATATGTTATTTCAAAATAAGAGAAGAAGCTATAATGCTGCTTAGGAAGAAAATTATTGTTTTAAACAAATATATAGCACAAGAAGTAAGGTTGAAAATCATCAATCTAACCTATCACCTGAATATGAAAGAAAAAAATTTATCAAATTAAATTCAAATGAAGTAGGAAGAGAAGATAAAGATATGACCAGAATCAGTGGAATAGAAAGTAAGTGTATAGTAGACATTTTAGAAGCCAAGAACTAATCTTTTGAAATAGTAGTAAGTTTGATGAACTGTCATCAAGACTAACCAAGAAAAACAGACAAAAAGCAAATAATCATATCATGGATTAAATTCTACAAATAAGACAAATACGGTAAGATCAAAATGAAAAATTTTATGCTAATACATTTGACAATTTAAGTGAAAATTGTCAGACCCAAAAAATACAAGTGGTCAAAACCAACACAAATAGAAACAGAAAATTTCTATAGTCCTGATTCTGTTTAAAAAATAAATCCGTAGTTAAGAACTTTCTCCAAAGAGAATCCAGAAGCTTCACTGAGGTAGTGTTCCAAATTTTTAAGGAAAACATACCAACCTTATTCAACGTCTTTCAGAGATTATAAAAAAGGGGGGGCACTTCTCATGAAACCAGCATGACCCTGATGGCAAAATCTGACAAAACCATTACAAAAAAGAAAATTACAAGCTAATATCTCACTAACACGTCACAGATGTAAACATCCTACCTCGATACTAGTAGATGGAATACAGCTATACAGAAAGCTAACTGGGCATGTAATTGGATTTGACATTAAAAAATATAAATCACACATATTTGTGCTTATAAAAAATATAATTCAGATACAAAATACTTAAATAAATCATTGCTCTAAATAAATACAGAAAAAGCACAAATTCAACACTTATTTATAACAAAACTCTCATTAACCTAATAGATGGGGGCTTTAAAAACTGATAAAGATATTAGCTACAAATCATCATGCTTAAAGGTGAATTATAGTACTTTGCTTAATGAGGAAATATTAAGTATTTTCTCCCTGAGTTTATGATGCACATAAGAATGTCCCCTATCACATAAGAATGTCCCTTATTCTTTTTAACACTGTACTGGAAATCCTAGCTACTTCCAAAGGCACATAAAAGAAATAAAACTCTCAAAAGATTGGATATTTAAACAAAAAAATCTTATTTTTTTTAAGACGTGACTATAGAGGTAAAAAATTTAAAAATAATTTGCTAGCAATCTATTAGATTTAATAAATGAATTAAGCAAGGCCACTGTGGATAAAGTCTATTTAAAAATACCAGTGGTATTTCCATATAATAGTAGGAAACAATTGGAAAATAAAATATAAAACTGTCACAGTAGTCTCAAAATTATAATATAAATGGCTGGTGAAGGTTTAAATAGTTTCAGCCATTACAGAACACTGACAGTATTACTAAAGCTAAATGTAATCTTGCCCAGTAATTTCACACCCAGAAGGAAATATTGCATAATCCATTGAAACATGATATGTTCATATCAGCATTATTCGTAACAGCTTAAAAATGGAAACAGCCCAAAATCCGTCACTGTAAAATAGAGATTGGAATTCTATTCTCACAACTACAAAGATGTCAAAAAGAGTCAGATACAAAAGAACAGGTACTCTTTTAATTTCATCCATTTGAAGGTTAAGAACTGGCAAAACTAATCTATGGTGTTGGCAAATAGTGATTACCTCTGGGGGTGTCTGCTATTGACTTGGAAGAGGCACAAGGGGGCCTTCTGTGTGTTAGAACTGTTCTATAGCTTGATATGGAAGCATGGCTGTGTAGCATATGTGTTAAAATTTATTTATTTATGCACATTATAGTTTATGCAATTTACTGTATAAATGGTAAAGTGAAATAAACATGTTTTTAAAAATATTACCTACAATAAGTACAAATGTGTTAAATAACCCACCAAGATTATCATCAAATTATATGCACACATTTTTAGAAATACCACAATAAGTTGGTAGAAACTGACATTTTTATTGCTGAACTTAACATTATTTTATACAGCACTGTAAAGTATGGAGTAATGACAGCTATATTGCATTAAATTATATCAAAAAGAAAAATAAAGGCATATATATTATTAGCTATATTATTATTAGTGTCCATCAATAGAAGAATGGATAAAGAAGATGTGGTACATATGCACAATGGAATATTATTCAGCCATAAAAGGAAAAGAAATCCTGCCATTTGCAACAAATGGATGGATCTCGAGGGTATTATGCTCAGTGAAATTAGCCAGACAGAGAAAGACAAATATCAAATGATTTCACTTGTTTGTGAAGTATAAATACAAAGCAAGACAGAGGATATCAAGTGGACACATGACATATATATCAGTAGACTCATAGAAATGGAGAAGGGTGATTACCAAGAAGGAAGGGTGGGGCATGTGGGGGGTGGTGAAGGGGATAAAGGGGCACAGTAATTCACAATCATAATGTAAGTTGGTCACAGGGATGGTAGTACAGCATGGAGAATATAGTCAGTGATTCTGTAACATCCTACTGCATTGATACATAGTAATTGCACTAGAGGGATTGAAGATTTAATAATGTGGGTAAATATTGAACCACTGTGTTGTAAATTTCAAACCAACATAAGATCAACAGTACTTTAATTTTTTTTAAAAGTAACTATGTAGTTATATAAGTACTTTAAAATATGTTTTATTTATTAGTTTAAACAAAATGGAAAAGCATAAGATTAATTTGAAATTATACCAAAAATATGAGAATGATCTAAACAAGGAATATATAAGATTATGTGAACATTATAATTTTTGCTGAAAGATAAAAATGTATGAGTTGATTTGATGGAAAGATTTATTATATTCCTGAATAGAAAACGTTAGTTAAGATGTTCTTTGTTTTGAAATTTTACTTTGTTCTGAATATGACTATATAGAAAAATTTAAAAATGAATAAAAATAACGTCATTTTGGAGTATGCATTTATTATATTTTTTCATTATTTTCATACATTAGTGAACACATTTTATTTCACAAGATTTAGATAACTAAGTCTTATGAAATATAATTATATTCTATTTTTGTCACATATGAGCAATTTCCTACATCATTAAAATGTTCAGATATTTTTAGTAGCAAAACAATATTAGATTTAGTGGATGACTCACAATTCCTTAATCATTTTATCATTTTGTTCATTATATTAAGAAAGGTCTCTATAAATGGAAGTTTGGGAATAAAGGAAAGTATGTCCATTCTTCTCATAATTGATTCTCAGATTTAATATGACCCCAACCAAAATACCAGTAGGATCAGAGGTAGTAAATAATATTTATAAACTCATGTAAAAAATGAAAAAAAATTAGAAAATATTGAGAAATGAAAGAATAGTATGAAAGAACTTGCCCTCTTATATCAATAATTAATGAAAAGCTATGTTTTTAACTGAAACAAGAAATGCAGGAGTTATATATACAGATGGATAGATAGCTAGATAAGAAGATCTTTCTGTCTAAAAAATGAAATAAATTTTAGCAAAACAGTCACATCACTAACTATAAGTAGCTGAAATTTCTGCAGTGTGAGAACATATTTATATCCATACAAAGATCTTTAACAAGAATATTAACAACAAAAAAGAGCTCTAATGAAAAATGAAGATGACAAGATATAAAGAGTCACTCCCAAAAGGGCATATGGTCAATAAAGACATTTAAAAAATCACAAGAAGCAAATCAAATGTCCAGACATATTTGGAAAGTATTCAAAACTAGAAATAAGGAAAACATAATTGAAGGACAGGATTGTACTTCACACTTATAAGTTTGAAGAAAAATTAGAGAGGATACATTTACTCATACAATGCTGATGACCAAGTTAATTTTCGTATCACCATTTTCCTAGAAGCAAAATATTGAGAGTGAATGCCTGTGGGCAAAGGGATAGTAGAATAAATAATTATGCATTCATATTATAGAATATTGTGTAAACATTCAGGGACCTTTAAGGTCTACACCAGTTCACCAGTTCACCTGTACAGAGGGATACAGATCAACTATAAAAATATCCATCCAATGATTAAAAAAAATTTTAGAACAGCAACTGCACTGCCCAGTTTTCCTGCCTTGAAATTATAAATATGCTTAAATTTTCCCAAGTACTCCAGTGCTTGATGAATTCTCCATTTCCTTGCTGTACATGGGACATTTCCTCCTCATCTATCTACATGCAATGCAGGATGGCACTTACCAACAGATAACATGACAAATATCCATTAAGATCTCCAAATATATATATATATATTTGAAATTTGATTCAATGTGATTTTTTTGGATTCAACAAACTTAACTTTATTGGTATATCTTGTCTGATACAAACATTTTAAAATGAGATACCATCTTCTATAGCCTAATAAAGTGTAGATAATCTTTGAGTTCCTATCCTTGCTTCACTTTTTGCTGCTGATAAAACTTTTAGCAAAACTCTATGCTTCACAGAGCCTAAGCTTGAGGACATTGGGTATGTTAGTAGGAGGGCAGGGTGGGGGTGGAGAGTGCAAAGTGTGGAAGATTACATACCAGAGTTTATTACTGTTTTTCTCTGAGTGGTGATATCACAATGATTTTAACTTCAACGTTAGACTTTTCCATATTTTCTCTTTTTGTGTTTTCTTTATTGGGCAAGGATCATTCATTATAGCTATTATCACACCACACAAAGAACAGATGTTTTCAACAATATACCAGCAATAAAAAGACATGTCTAAGAGACCTAAGCCTTTTGGGGATGGGGAGTTGGTAAAATCAACTGGCTCTAAGTGTTCTAGTTGTCAAGATGGAAAAAGCAATCTGGTCAACAGGCCTAACTCTGCTCTTTCCTCTTCTCTTTCATCACCATGACGTGCTGACAAGAGAAATCACATTCTCCACTTACACAGTTTTTGCTTACCATATATTTGGTGCTTTGGATAAAATAAAGCAGTTGAACAGTGTTCGACTTGAAGTCTAATAAAGCATAGGAGATCCCAAATGAAACTTTTTCTCTGAGTTCATTAATTCCTCACATAGTTATCGATTTAATCATACATTCCTTTTTGTTTTGAGTAGAGGAGTGATGTTAATGATTTAAATGTGTATTTGGCCATGTTTGTGGTTTGGAACCTGTCATAGTGCTAACAATACAGTTTTGGACAGTGAGTATGAGTCTCATTTTTTAGTCAGAACACAGAGATCATTTTCAGTTCTGTTAATGTGGCCAACTTTCCAAAGAATATGCATGAGATTTTTGAGTATTGCCCTCTTTTTCACAGTTTCGTATCACTTTAATGTCCTTGTCTTAGCATCGTATTAAGAACCTCATCTGAGAGATGAATAGAAAAGTCAGAGGCACATGGCTTTGGTAGCAATTAAATGGCAGCTCATTTCAAAGCTATGGATATTTAATGTCACCAAAGTATCAGTTTCACATTTGGTTCAATACTGTGTGTGGGAATTAAATGCAGAACAGTGTGTTATCACTGCTTAATCATGTAAATGGTATTCACATGTGAGGCCTCTGTTCTTAATTGAATTTTTGCTTCTTTATTTAGAAACAAAGATTTCTTGATAAGGTTAAATTGGTTTTAAGCTGAAGCATATTCTTAAGAAATTAATTTTCATATTTTCTTACTGGTACTCAGTTGTCAGTGAAGGTCACAGTGCGTGGCATGACCATGCTGCACATTGTAACTTTCTTCTGGAGGTACCGCACAAAGCTGATGAGCGATGCTGATGCTGGAGAAATGTCTATGGCAATAACTCACTTTCATTTTGAGTTTTTGATCATAAAATGGTTTATGAACACCTACAGATAATACAAGCTAGACATTTAAAAACTTTTGTAATCATGCTGATCATTACTATATAATTTCTCAGGCATTAACTTCAGATGTATCTCCTATGTCCAAGTCACTGAAAACATTTAGATGTTTAAGTCTTTTAGCCAGCGATGGTTTTAGTTCTGCTGCAGCTAAGAGACATTTCTTATGACTTCAAAAAATCTACTCCAGAGCTTACAAGTGATGAAAAATTTCCTATTCTTGAAATTATTGATTTTGGTTCTTGATCTTTCACATTGCAAAGGCTTTTATTAGTTGGACTTCAGATATTCTTTTAGGACATATGACATTTTAAGGAAGGACTTAATCCACTACTAAATTAAACATGGTTATATACATATTAATGACGTGCATGTAAAACATTTGTTTTGAATTTCAGTTGAGATTATTTGTAAGGAAAATAAAACATTTAAAACAATGGAATAATTTACCTCCTAAATTAAGGTATTATTTTCATTGAGATCATTGATGTTTATTCATTTATCATATCGGTAAACCCTTGCTGGTAGTAAAGTATGCATTTAAACTTAGAGAAGTTGCTATTTGCATTGTAATAATAGAATCATTATCTTATACCAAGAAATGCTAGAGGAAATATTATGAATAACTGGCTGAATATTTCACAAAAGTCCAGGATTTTGAAGGATTTCTGAATTAAAATCCCAAATCTTATAACTGATCATGAAGTTATTAGTTAAATATTACTTACTCTCAGTACAAAAGTGAAAACTGAAAAATGCTAAGTATAGAATTAAATGGATAATATCAACCCCATTTTTAGATGAATCTACTTGATAAGTGTCTAAAGAAATTACAACCCATTTAGGACTTACTTTTAATGTATTCATTAGAGTGAATACATGTATTATCCAAAATTTCTGATTAAGAAGCATTTCTCATCCATGACTACTTTGTGCAAGGTTAATTTCTTGGTTATAGATCTGCTTCTTCTGCTTGACTGAGAACTTTCTGTAAGCAGTAACTTTCTCAAACATTTTCATACGGTGAGCACCTATTTTAGAGTACTTTATAATAATAAGTGTTCAATAACAACTCCTTGGCTCCAATACAAAATAGCTTGACCCTTCTTTAGTGACTTTAAACCCCTAGGCACAGGAAGTTTAAAGACCCTTTAGAGCTTCAGGACCTTTCCAAGAAATAACCACAGGAGCAATAATAACCAAAGCAGATGAAGCCAGACCATCTGTGTTCTATTACCCATTATCCTCAGAAAAGTGGCTGCTTCATATGTCCAGGATAAAAAGGGGGGATCCTAGCTGGTTCTTTAGAAAATCATGCAGTTCTACTTCTAGGACACCTGCAGGAGATATTGGTAGAAAGAACAGATGCTTTTTTTAAAAAACCATATTAAATGTAAGGGAATTTGGAGATATTCAAGAGGCGGTGTCAAGTTCAACTACAAGCCTGGTGCCCAGGAAAAAGGACTGGGCTGTATATTCAGATCTGGTTATCACATGTGCCTTAAACATGCTTTATTTGTTCTCTTAAAAATGTGTGTGTTTTGTTAGGTGAGTCCTGTCTAGAGTATGCAATTACTATAACTAGTATGTTTATCTGCTTCATTTCTGTATAGAAATAGTGGTAATAGAGCCACTTTCTCAACAATAAACATTATTTAAGGAACACATACCTTAATCTAGTTATTTGAGCTGGTCATTTCTTGTGAATTTCTGTTATTTATTATGTTGAATATATTTCCTAGATGAAACCTCATACAGAGGTTAAATCTCCAAAAGTACGAATGCATAATTCTTCACCAAAGAAAGAAATATAGTTAGATCAAATCCATCTGTCCATCTGTCCTTTAGTGTTAGAGGTACAGAAATTTCACCAATGTGCAGATTAGACAACAAGGTTGAAAAAGCATCTCATTGTCTAGCCCAGCAGAATCACTGCCAACAGAAGCAAAAAAAAAGCAGTGGATCTTTTCCATGATTTGGTATTCCTAATACTTGAATTTATTTACTTTTACTTAATTTTTTCTTGTTTTACTTGAATTTAAAGGCCGGCCACCCACATGTTCTTCTTAAGTTCTGTATTTATAATTTTAGGCACCTTCATATCCAAATGTATGGGAGTGGGGTCAAAATGCTAACACTCTTCCTTCTAATGGTCAGAATAGTAAAGTTATTAATTTTAAAATGTACTGATGTAGTGGAGAATGTATGTGTATATATATACACACAATGCACGTTTACTCAGAAAATTGTTTCACATAGCACATATGACAGGGTTAACAGTTCAATAGCTTTAGAAAGGGAAACTGTCAGTTTCTTTGTCTATTTCAAGGGTTGAAAGTACAAAAGCCACCTGACTAAGAACTTTTCTCTGGGAGAGGATGAGTCTTACAATTGAAAAACCCATTACGTTTATTATTAGGTCATGTTGATCAAAAGAAATGGAGTGCTAAGAGTCCTCTCTGAAATACGTAATGATTGATTTATTAAGTTATTAAAAATGCTGTTACACACGAGTCAACAGTATCACCTGGCTAGTCACTTAATAATTAAGAACATCTTAAATGTTTTATTTATTTATAGCTCCTCATTCTAGAATAAGTTTAAGATACTTGATTTGTCATAAATCAACTTCATATTAGAACAAGTTGGTCTATGTCTTTAAAGTATTAGAATACTTTTATTTTGGTGGATAATAATACCCTGCAGGTTTATTATGAGAATTAAAGAAGAGAATGAACATAAAACACCCATCATAGGTTCTGAGCTCTAATGTGCTAAAAAATGGTTGCCCTTATGATGAGGATAAAAATAAAAATTACATTCAGTAATGATTATATCCTGCTTTCATAAAAATATGTTTTCTTTCAACAAAAATATGGCTACTAAAATAGTCCTTATACAAACTAAAGGAAGTTAGTATCTCATCTTATAGCAATTGCATAATTATGCAATTGTGTTTGATGAGTCAAGAACTGTTACAATAAGAAACTATGGTGCTGGAAGGGATTAAATATTACTTGGGTTAGAGAATTAAAAATTAATGAAATCAATTTTAGCATGTTGTCATGAAGGAAATTTCTTACTTTAATCTATTATAAAGGGAAAAAAAACAAACAAACCTTTAGCTACTCAGATTCTTATGACATTTACAAAAGAAATGGGAATAGGCCCTGGCCACAAAGCCAGAAGTAGATGGTGTGATAGGTTGGCTGGAACTGAACAAATACTCCTTTCCATTACTCTCAAAACAAGGAAAAGGTCCCTGTCAAGAAACTAACACTCCATTACTGACCAGGTGGATCTTGTCCTTACATACAAAACTTATTATGGAATCTGGCAGTCAGATTCTATAATATATCTACATAGTTCTCTGACCTACATGAGAGACTAAATGGCATACAAAACAGAACTGAGATGAAATAATACAAAATATTCATAAGACAAAGAATGCTACACCTTCTAAATGACTCATTTAATTATTTATGTCAAAAGAATATGATGAATACTTTAGAATCAAGGACTTGTTTCAACCCTTACCAAAAGCCTTCTCTGTTCAGTTATGAATACATGGAGCCCTGTCATCCAGAAGCTCATAGGTTCATACAAGGGAGATGATGGAGAATTAGGCAGCTAATTGATAGACATTTCTAGCCTCTCACTTCCAAACAAGAAACATGAATACCAGGGAGGGCACGTGACCTGTTGAGCATTGCACAATTAATAACTGGCAAATCCAGGTCTAAATTTAAAAAATTCCCTAAACACCAAGAATGTCCCCAACTACTCCCAGTTTTATATATTAATGCTACTGTTTTGGGCTCAAAAATACCCTTGGGTTCTGATTGGCTCTGTTTTATGGTTTTTTTGTTTTGTTTTGTTTATGCTATTATTAATATACAATTATATGAGCAACATTACAGTTACTAGACTCCCCCTATTATCAAGTCCCCACCATATACCCCATTGCAGTCACTGTCCATCAGCATACAAGGATGTTACAGAATCACTAATTGTCTTCTCTGTGTTATACTGACTTCCCCGTATCCCCCCACCCCACCGCCACCCCTGCTACATTATGTGTGCTAATTGTAATAGCCCTTTTTCCCCCTTATCCCTCCCTTCCCACGCATCTTACCTAGTCCCTTTCCCTTTGGTAACTGTTACTCCATTCCTGGGCTCTGTGAGTATGCTGCTGTTGCGTTCCTTCAGTTTTTTCTTTGTTCTTATATTCTACATATGAGTGAAATCATTTGATACTTGTCTTTCCCCGCCTGGCTTATTTCACTGAGCATAATACCCTCTAACTCCATCCATGGCGTTGCAAATGGTAGGATTTGTTTTCTTCTTATGGCTGAATAATATTCCATTGTGTATATATACCACTTCTTCATTATCCATTCATCTACTGATGGACACTTAGGTTGCTTCCATTTCTTGGCTGTTGCAAATAGTGCTGTGATAAACATAGGGGTGCATATATCTTTTTCAAACTGGGCTGCTGCATTCTTAGGGTAAATTCCTAGGAGTGGAATTCCTGGGTTAAATGGTATTTCTATTTTGAGTTTTTTGAGGAACCTCCATACTGCTTTCCACAATGGTTGAACTAATTTGCAGTCCCACCAGCAGTGTAGGAGGGTTCCCTTTTCTCCACATCCTTGCCACCATTTGTTGTTGTTTGTGTTTTGGATGTTGGCCATCCTCACTGGTGTGAGGTGATATCTCATTGTGGTTTTAATTTGCATTTCTCTGATGATTAGCGATGTGGAGCATCTTTTCATGTGCCTGTTGGCCATCTGAATTTCTTCTTTGGAGAAGTGTCTGTTCAGCTCCTCTGCCCATTTTTTAATTGGATTATTTGCTTTTTGTTTGTTGAGGTGCGTGAGCTCTTTATATAATTTGGATGTCAACCCCTTGTCAGATATGTAATTTATGAATATATTCTCCCATACTGTAGGAAGTTCTTTTGTTCTGCTGATGGTATCCCTTGCTGTACAGAAGCTTCTTAGTTTGATATAGTCCCATTCATTCATTTTTGCTTTTGTTTCCCTTGTCCGGGGAGACATGTTCATGAAAAAGTTGCTCATGTTTATATCCAAGAGATTTTTGCCTATATATTCTTCTAAGAGTTTTTATGGTTTAATGACTTATATTCAGGTCTTTGATCCATTTTGTGTTTACTTTTGTGTATGGTGTTATACAGTAATCCAGTTTCATTCTCTTACATGTAGCTCTCCAATTTTGCCAACACCAGCTGTTGAAGAGGCTGTCATTTCCCCATTGTATATCCATGGCTCCTTTATAGTATATTAATTGACCATATATGCTTGCATTTATATCTGGGCTCTCTATTCTGTTCCACTGGTCTATGAGTCTGTTCTTGTGCCAGTACCAAATTGTCTTGATTACTGTAGCTTTGTAGTAGAGCTTGAAGTCAGGGAGCGTAATGCCCCCTGATTTATTCTTCCTTCGCACGATTGCTTTGGCTATTCGGGGTCTTTTGTAGTTCCATATGAATTTTAGAACTGTTTGCTCTAGTTCATTGAAGAATGCTGTTGGTAATTTGATAGGGATTGCATTGAATCTGTAGATTGCTTTAGGCAGGATGGCCATTTTGACAATATTAATTCTTCCTAGCCAAGAGCATGGCATGAATTTCCATTTATTAGTGTCCTCTTTAATTTCTCATAAGAATGTCTTGTAGTTTTCAGGGTATAGGTCTTTCACATCCTTGGTTAGGTTTATTCCTAGGTATTTTATTCTTTTTAATGCAATTGTAAATTGAATTGTTTTCCTGATTTCTCTTGCTGCTAGTTCATTGTTACTGTATAAGAATGCAACAGATTTCTGTGTATTAATTTTGTATCCCGCAACTTTGCTGAATTCAGATATTAGATCTAATAGTTTTGGAGTGGCATCTTTAGGGTTTTTTTATGTACAATATCATGTCAACTGCAGACAGAGACAGTTTGAGTTCTTCCTTACCGATCTGGATGCGTTTTATTTCTTTGTGTTGTCTGATTGCTTGGCTAGGACCTCCAGTATTTGTTGAATAAAAGTAGGGACATCCTTGTCTTGTTCCTGATCTTAAAGGAAAAGCTTTCAGCTTCTCACTGTTAAATATAATGTTGGCTGTGGGTTGGTCATATACGGCCTTTATGATGTTGGGGTACTTGCCCTCTATAACCATTTTGTTGAGAGTTTTTATCATGAATGGATGTTGAATTTTGTCAAATGCTTTTTCAGCATCTATGGAGATGATCATGTGGTTTTTGTCCTTCTTTTTGTTGATGTGGTGGATGATGTTGATGGAATTTCGAATGTTGTACCATCCTTGCATCCCTGGGATGAATCCCACTTGATCATGGTGTATGATCCTCTTGATGTATTTTTGAATTCGGTTTGCTAATATTTTGTTGAGTATTTTTGCATCCATGTTCATCAGGGATATTGGTCTGTCATTTTCTTATTTTGTGGTGTCTTTGCCTGGTTTTGGTATTAGAATGATGTTGGCCTCGTAAAATGAGTTTGGGAGTATTCCCTTCTCTTCTAGTTTTTGGAAAACTTTAGTGAGGATGGGTATTAGGTCTTCACTAAATGTTTGATAAAATTCAGCAGTGAAACCATCTGGTCCAGTGGTTTTGTTCTTAGGTAGTTTTTTGATTACCAATTCAATTTCTTTGCTGGTAATTGGTCTATTCAGATTTTCTGTTTCTTCCAGCATCAGCCTTGGAAGATTGTATTTTTCTAGAAAGTTGTCCATTTCTTCTAGGTTATCCAGTTTGTTAGCATATAATTTTTCATAGTATCCTCTCATAATTCTTTGTATTTCTGTGGTATCCATAGTGATTATTCCTTTCTCATTTCTGATTCTGTTTATGTGTGTAAACTCATTTTTTTCTTGATAAGTCTGGCTAGGGGTTTATCTATTTTGTTTATTTTCTCAAAGAACCAGCTCCTACTTTCATTGATTCTTTCTATTGTTTTATTCTTCTCAATTTTATTTATTTATGCTTTAATCTTTATTATATCCCTCCTTCTATTGACTTTGGGCCTCATCTGTTCTTCCTTTTCTACTTTCATTAATTGTGAGTTTAGACTGTTCATTTAGGATTGTTCTTCTTTCCTGGTGAGCTGGGGTTGGGGAAGGGCTTGGGTCCCTCCGGATTAAAGCTTTCGAATGTTACCCTGTTTCTTGAGGTCTACTCTGCTTGTGAGGTCTGTATGCAGTCTGGTTCAGCCTTCTTTCTTGTTGCTGTCTGAAGGTTATTTGTATTTATTAACTATATTTTTGTACTGTTTGTGGTTTTGGGAGGAGCTCTCTGTCTCCCCTCTCACGCTGCCATCTTGAATCTCTAGCGTTTCTGTTTTATGTTTAAAATGGTGTCAATTATAATTTTCTAAAATTTAATTAAAGATAAAAACAAACCCCCAGAAAATTAAGGAATGAAGTGTTGAACAGTGATTTTGTATCAGCTCCTCAGAGAGTCTGATGATATTTCTGGGCAAATAATTCCCCCCCAAAGTCTAGGTGTCTGAGCCCATGCTTATAATCTGGAACTCTTCCTTTCCCCATAACAAACCATGCCATTATAATTATCACTTTTTTGTAATTTGTAAGTATCTAGCATGCACAGATTATGATGATGGGTCCTTTTCCTAAATTGTTGTGGAAAACAAAGAATTATGTTATTCAATTGCTGTAGTGTACAGATAAGCAAACTCAGATAGCAAATTTTGATAGACATTTCATCCCTTTCCTCTTTTAATGGCTTTTTTTTTAATGGCAGACCAAGACACCATGCAAATCATTCCCCGAAATGATTCACCCATTTCTCTAGGGACCAACTTCTCCAGGGTTAGTGATTTTTTTTGTTCAATACATAAGCATACTGATTTCATTCTTTTATTACTTCATTTATTACATGCATGTATCTGAAGAGAAAAGAAGGCTATTAAAATATTTATAAAAGCTGAAAAAAGTGTTATTTTAAGTTTCCTCATAAGTGCTGCTGTTAAGTGTTTAGCAACAGTTTCATAATAATGTATACCTGTATATCCACAATGATTGAACTGGTTTATCACATCAATAAAGGTCTTCTGAAAATGCTTATTTTTGGTTTTCACTATCTACCTGTTTCAATTTTTATATGTTAATCTAGTGTGGCTGGATGAAAAATATGAAGTTTATCTAAGTATGTAAAGGAATTAATGCCAATGCTAACAATCATCTCAGTGGAGCAAAATAGTGGTACACATTTGGCAGTAAGGGACAAGTATGGACAAATTGTGACCAAATTTTTTTTGCCCTAAAATACACCAAGGATCATACACATGTTCTAGCACTCATGTTTTAATGGTTATGGACCTTTGAAATCTGTTACATTTAGCAAATATGAAAATCAGGTTAGTTTTAATCATAGATATGTGAAAGAGAGAGCTGGTTAGGAAAATAGAAAAATCAAGTATCACTGGAAATATTTTACATTTTTTCCCCAAAATAAGAAAGGTAAGGAAATTTGTGAGATAAAACTGAATATTGAAAACAACCTGAGTTTTTCAATGGATGAATGGATAAAGAAAATACGGTTTTTATATATACACAATGGAATAATATCCAGCCATGAGAAAGAAGGAACTCCTTCCATTTGCCACAAGCATGTACTTTGAGGGTACTATCCTGAATGAAATAAGTCAGAGAAAAACAAACACTGCATAATATCATTTATATGGGGAATCTAAAAAAGCCAATCTTATGGAAACAGAGACTAGAATGTTGATTACTGGAGCCCAGGTAGTTGGGAAAAGGGAATGTTATTTGTCAAAGAGCATAAACTTTCAGTTTTAAGATGAATAAGTTCCAGGTATCCAACAGACAGCATGGTGATTATAGTTAATAATACTGTATTATATACTTGAAAGTTACTAAGATAGAAGATTTCAAAAGTTCTCAGCACAAAAAAGAAATGGTAATTATGTGACGTGATGGAAGCATCAGTGCTATGGTGGACATCATTTTGTCAAGTGTAAGTGTATTAAATGAATATGTTGTGCGCCTTAACTGACACAATGTTACATATCAATTTTCTCTATAAAGCTAGAAAACTAAATAAATATATAAACAAACAAACTGAATATCTGCCTATCCTTTTCATGTAAGTGTAAACAGGATTTCCATTAATATCTTCAATTTATGTTAACTAAAAATATTCTTTGGGGAATATGCATTAGCAACATTTTTTTCCTATTCTTTTTTTCAAATTAAGGTATCACTGATATAGTCTTTTTTTTATTGAGGTATTATTGATATACACTGTTATGAAGGTTTCACATGAAAAACAATGTGGTTACTACATTCACCCATATTATCGAGTCCTCCCCATACCCCATTGCAGTCACTGCCCATCACTGTAGTAAGATGCCACAGAGTCACTATTTACCTTCTCTGTGCTACACTGTCTTCCCCGTGACTCTCAGACATACAATTTTTAAAAATTAAAATTTGTGCCACTATATTGAATATTAATTTCACCCCCCTAATTTTTCAATATTATTATCTTCAATTTTAAAATATTCATCATGCTCTTGAGAAATTTACTTAATGTGCACCCAAATTGTTCTAAGGGAACACAAAAGAAAATAGTTTTATTTCCACAAATATTTATCCATGATAACAAACAAGTACTAGGCTGTGGGATAGATGAACATTAAGATCAATATTTCTGGAGTGATAATGATTTGGGGGAAGCTTCTTGATGTCTATTCTTCAGTAACACTAGAAATACTTAAAGTTCCTAAAGGGAAAGAAAGTCTATGAAATTTACAGTATACCAGTGATCTAGCCAATGCACAGCTTCCCACTTGTCAAACAAATTCTGCATCCAATATTTGCCCCATACTTGACTATTTACTGGGAGATTTAAAACTGTATTTGGTCTTTTAATGGAACATTTGTTATCTGATAGACATACAGGGCTTAAAGAGTCATTCCTCTGTATTTTTACATAAACAAAATATTAAGAGAATATGCACTATTTTTAAGAAAATGTGGTTTTCTATGAGAAATATACATACATTTTATTCATTAAATATATACAGTCTATAAAAAATATTTTGAAAATTCAGTAAATCAACAGAAATTTTAGTGCCCATTGTATCTCTGTACTCAAAGACTTTGCAATCTAGTTGGGAAAACAGACATACAAACAAACAAAAACTTATACAGGTACTATAATAAAAATATAAAATATTATGGTTTCACCAATGTACAGGAGATTAATAATGATCATTACAGAATAATCTAATTTCTAATTCTAAAATTCTTAGGCATAATTTTGATGTGTAAGACACAAGCCGATGAATTCCTCTTTAACATGTGCTCAACTACTTAGTAGTATTTGAATGAATTTGTACAATTTCTATAAAATTTCTTTTATTATTGCCATTTTAAAAATAGAGAAATATATCAATAAATATAGTCTTATTATTAGAATTTATTTTGTTCCTTTTCCTCTTCTCTAAGGATGTCAAATAGGGTAGGATGGCCCAGAACGTACAGAGTTATCAAAAAGGTTGAGTGACATACGTTGCTTTACATGAGTCAACCCAATCTCCTCTCTTATGGTTGCTACTCCACTGAAAAGAAAAGCATGAAATAAAAAATCATTTCACTCAGCATGTGCTGTTTCTCATCTATGTAGTGGAAGTGGGGAGATTTATGTACTGGAAAACCTTTGGTGGAAATTACACTTAACCTCATAGCATCAGCCAGTAGAAATGAGAGCCCAAAAAAGTCGAGTTATAGCTTGGTCAAAGAAGAAACCTTCACAGAAGATTTGTAAATGTTTTAAATGTATCTTTAAAAGTGGCTACAAAGCTGAGAGAAAATTCAGGGCAACAAAGCAAAGCTTAACTGTGATTCACACCAGCCTTATAAACTATACAGAGACAAGAACTGGGCAAGGAGATCTGGCAGACATACTCTGTTCAAATACCACTTCCTGGCACTGTCACATCACAAGCTTTTGGAATGGAAGGCAAACCATCAGGAGAAGGAAAATGGCTGCTTCACATATAACCCCATGAGGGACAGCCTGGAAAGGACTACAGGAACAATGTCCGATCACCTGCTTCTGTATTCACTAAGAAGAAATGAAGAGAGAGGGAGTTCAAGATGGCGGCATGAGCAGGGTGACGGAAATCTCCTCCCAAAACCATATATATTTTTGAAAATACAACAAATACAACTATTCCTAAAAGAGACACCAGAAGATATGGTACAACAGAAAGGCTACATCTACATCTGTGAGAACCCAGCATCCCACGAAGGGAGTAAGATACAAAGCCGTGACCTGGCAGGACCCAAGCACTCCCCCCACCCCAGATCACTAGCAGGAGGAAAAGAGTTAGAAAATCTTTTTAAAAATCTTAAAGGGACAAGGGCCCAACAGCTGAACAAAATCATCCTAGCACACTCTGCCCAGCAGGCTGGGAATCTTGAGGAACTTTGGGCCCCCTAACCCTCCGCTGGGTAGAACAGCCCCAAAGCACCTCACAGCGATAAGCAGCCTGCCATTCATTCCCCCCGGCTGGAGCTGCAAACAGACTGGCTGACCCACCACAGCTCCGGAGAAGCTGGAGAGCAGCCCTGCCCACAGCAACCACACAGAGTCTCCTCTCAGTGAGCAGCTAAAACTTGGACAGGCAGCAGAAGCCGGAGTAAGGTCCAGAAGGTATGTAGGGGCACCATCCTAGCAGGAGAACACACCCGGCATAGCTGCCACCCTGAGGGCAGCCCCTCCTATGGCAGCTCAGGAGATTATCCCAGAGACTGCCTCACGGTGTGTGGGTAACTGACACAGGCAGCAGAGAAAGGCCAGGTGAACAACAAGCAGGAAGGGACTTTGTTCTCCCAGTTGACACATGTGCCATCTGCCTGCGACCACTTCTATCGCCATGAAAAGGCAGAAGAATCCGGTCCAGTCAAAAATCACTG
The DNA here is from genome assembly GCA_032199065.1 of Smutsia gigantea. Lineage (NCBI taxonomy): Eukaryota > Metazoa > Chordata > Mammalia > Pholidota > Manidae > Smutsia > Smutsia gigantea. The sequence goes on from JAVSCE010000448.1 coordinate 55,965, forward strand.
AGACAACCCCAGAGAGAGGGCCCAGTGGGATAGATATAACCCATCTTCCTGAAAAAGAATTCGAAATAAAAGTCATAACCATGCTGATGGACCTACAGAGAAATGTGCAAGAGATAAGGGGTGAAGTCCAGAGGGAGATAACAGAAATAAAATAATCGATAGAAGGGCTTAAGAGCAGACTGGACGAGATGCAAGAGACTGTTAATGGAATAGAAATCAGAGAACAAGAGTACAGAGAAGCTGAGGCAGAGCAAGATAAAAGGATCTCTAGCAATGAAAGAATATCAATAGAACTGTGTGACCAATCCAAACAGAACAATATTCATATTATAGGGGTGCCAGAAGAAGAAGAGAGAGAAAAAGGGAAAGAAAGTGTCTTTGAAGAAATAAATGCCGAAAACTTCCCCAGGTTGGGGAAGGAAATAGTCTCTCAGACCATGGAAGCCCACAGATCTCCCAACACAAGGGACCCAAGGAGGACAACACCAAGACATACAATAATTAAAATGGCAAAGATCAAAGACAAGGACAGAGTATTAAAGGCAGCCAGAGAGAGAAAAAATATCACCTACAAAGGAAAACCCATCAGGCTATCATCAGACTTCTCAACAGAAACCTTACAGGCCAGAAGAGAATGGCATGATATATTTAACACAATGAAACAGAAGGGCCTTGAACCAAGAATACTGTATCCAGCATGATTATCATTTAAATTTGAGATAGGGATTAAACAATTCAAAGACAAGCAAAAGTTGAGGGAATTTGCCTCCCACAAACCACCTTTATAGGATATTTTAAACAGACTGCTCTAGATGGAAGCACTTCTAAGACTAAATAGATGTCACCAGAGAAAATAAAATCACAGCAAAGAAAGCAGACCACCCAAATACCAATTAAAGGCAAAAAATAAAATCAACTCTCCATAAAAACAGTCAAAGGAAACACGAATACAGAATAAAACACCTAACATATAAAGAATGGAGGAGGAAGAATATGAAAAGAGAGAAATAAAGAATCATAAGACTGTGTTTATAATAGCTTAATAATAGAATTAAGTTAGACTGTTAGATAGTAAAGAAGCTACCCTTGAACCTTTGGTAACCATGAATCCAAAGCCTGTAATGGCAAAAAGTACATATATCGATTATCACCCTAAATGGAAATGGACTGAATGCACCAATCAAAAGATACAGAGTAATTGAATGGATAAAAAAGCAAGACCCATCTATATATGCTACTTACAAGAGACTCACCTCAAACCCAAAGATATACACAGACTAAAAGCGAAGGGATGGAAAAAGATATTTCATGCAAACAATAGGGAGAAAAAAGCAGGTGTTGTAGTACTTGTATCAGACAAAATAGACTTCAAAATGAAGAAAGTAACAAGAGATAAAAAGGACATTACATAATGATAAAGGGGTCAGTCCAACAAGAGGATATAACCATTATAAATATAAATGCACCCAACACAGGAGCACAGAAAAATGTTAAACAAATACTAACAGAATTAAAGGAGGAAATAGAATACAATGCATTTATTTTAGGAGACTTCAACACACCACTCACTCCAAAGGACAGATCAACAAGAGAGAAAATAAGTAAGGACACAGAGGTACTGGACAACACACTAGAACAGATGGATCTGACAGACATCTACAGAACTCTACACCTAAAAGCAGCAGGATACACATTCTTCTCAAGTGAACATGGAACATTTTCCAGAATAGACCGCATAATAGGCCACAAAAAGAACCTCAGTAAATTAAAAAAGACTGAAATTCTACCAACCAACTTCTCAAATCACAAAGGTATAAAACTAGAAATAAATTATACAAATAAAACAAAAAGGCTCACAAACACATGGAGGTTTAACACCATACTCCTAAATAATCAATGGATCAATGAACAAATTAAAACAGAGATCAAGCAGTATATGGAGACAAATGACAACAGCACAAAGCCACAACTTCTGTGGGACGCAGCAAAGGCAGTTCTAAGAGGAAAGTATATTGCAATCCAGGCCTATTTAAAGAAGGAAGAACAATCCCAAATGAATAGTCTAAAGTCATGATTATTGAAATTGGAAAAAGAACAAATGAGGCCCAAAGTCACCAGAAGGAGGGACATAATAAAGATCAGAGAATAAATAAATAAAATTGAGAATAAAACAATAGAAAAAAAATCAATGAAACCAAGAGTTGGTTCTTTGAAAAAATAAACAAAATAGATAAACCCCTAGCCAGACTTACTAAGAGAAAAAGAGAATCTACACACATAAACAGAATCAGAAATGAGAAAGGAAAAATCACGATGGACCTGACAGAAATACAAATAATTATTAGAGAATACTATGAAAATCTATATGCTAATAAGCTGGAAAACCTAGAAGAAATGGATACCTTCATAGAAACATACAACCTTCCAAGACTGACAAAGGAAGAAACAGAAAATCTAAACAAACCAATTACCAGCAACGAAATTGAATCGGTAATCCAAAAACTACCCAAGAACAAAACCCCGGGCCAGATGGATTCACCACTGAATTTTATCAGACATACAGAGAAGATATAATACTCATTCTCCTTAAAGTCTTCCAAAAAGTAGAAGAGGAGGGAATACTTCCGAACTCATTCTATGAAGCCAGCATCACTCTATTACAAAACCAGGCAAAGACCCCACAAAAAAGAAAATTACAGACCAATATCCCTGATGAACATAGATGCAAAAATACTCAACAAAATATTAGCAAACCAAATTCAAAAATACATCAAGATGATCATAAACCATGATCAAGTGGGATTCATCTCAGGGATGCAAGGATGGTACAACATTTGAAAATCCATCAGCATCATCCACCACATCAACAAAAAGAAGGACAAAAACCACATGATCATCTCCATAGATGCTGAAAAAGCATTCAACAAAATTCAACATCCTTTCATAATAAAAACTATTAACAAAATGGGTATAGAGGGCAAGTACTTCAACATAATAAAGGCCATATATCACAAACCCACAACCAACATTATACTTAACAGCGAGAAGCTGAAAGCTTTTCACCTAAGATCAGGGACAAGACAGGGATGCCACTCTCCATACTGTTATTCAACATAGTACTTTAGGTCGTGGCCACGGCAATCAAGACAAAACAAAGAAACACAAGGCAACCATATTGGTAAAGAAGAAGTCAAACTGTCACTATTTCAGGTGACATGATTTGGTACATAAAAAAACGCTAAAGAATCCACTCTAAAACTACTAGAACTAATATCTGAATTCAGCAAAGTTGCAAGATATAAAATTAATACACAGAAATCTGTTGCATTCCTATACACTAATGATAAGCTAACAGAAAGAGAAATCAGGAAAACAATTCCATTCACAATTGCATCAAAAAGAATAAAAAACCTAGGAATAAACCTAACCAAGAAGGGAAAGACCTATACTCTGAAAACTACAAGACACTCCTAAGAGAAATTAAAAAGAGGACACTAAAAAATGGAAATTCATGTCATGCTCTTGGTTAGGAAGAATAAATATTGTCAAAATGCCTATTCTACCTAAAGCAATCTACAGATTCAGTGCAATCCCTATCAAAATACCAACAGCATTCTTCAACGAACTGGAACAAATAGTTCTTAAGTTCATATGGAACCACAAAAGACCCTGAATAGCCAAAGCAATCCTGAGAAGGAAAAATAAAGCAGGGAGGATCTCACTTCCCAACTTCAAGCTCTACTACAAAGCCACGGTAATCAAGACAATTTGGTACTGGCACAGACCAAGTGGAACAGAATAGAGAGTCCAGATATTAACCCAAACATATACGGTCAATTAATATACGATAAAGGAGCCATGGATATACAATGGGGAAATGACAGCCTCTTCAACAGCTGCTGTTGGCAAAACTGGACAGCTACATGTAAGACAATGAAACTGGATCATTGTCTAACCCCATACACAAAAGTAAATTCAAAATGGATGAAAGACCTGAATGTAGTCATGAAACCATAAAACTCTTAGAAAAAAGTACAGGCAAAAATCTCTTGGACATAAACATGAGCAACTTCTTCATGAAAATATCTCCCCGGGCAAGGGAAACAAAAGCAAAAATGAACAAGTGGGACTATATCAAGCTGAAAAGGTTCTGTACAGCAAAGGTACCATCAATAGAACTAAAAGGCATCCCACAGTATGGGAGAATATTCATAAATGACATATCTGATAAAGAATTGACATCCAAAATATATAAAGAACACATGCACCTCAACAAACGAAAAGCAAATAATCCAATTAAAAAATGGCAGAGGATCTGAACAGACACTTTTGCAAAGAAGAAATTCAGATGGCCAACAGACACATGAATAGATGCTCCACATCGCTAATCATCAGAGAAATGCGAAGGAAAACCACAATGAGATATCACCTCACACCAGTGAGGATGGCCAACATCCAAAAGACAAACAACAACAAATGTTGGTGAGGATATGGAGAAAGGGGAACCCTCCTACACTGCTGGTGGGAATGTAAATTAGTTCAACCGTTGTGGAAAGCAGTATGGAGGTTCCTCAAAAAACTCAAAATAGAAATACCATTTGACCCAGGAATTCCACTCCTAGGAATTTACCCTAAGAATGCAGCAGCCCAGTTTGAAAAAGACAGATGCACCCCTATGTTTATTGCAGCACTATTTACAATAGCCAAGAAATGGAAGCAACCTAAGTGTCCATCACTAGATGAATGGATAAAGAAGAGGTGGTACATATACACAATGGAATATTATTCAGCCATAAGAAGAAAACAAATCCTACCATTTGCAACATTGTGGATGGAGCTAGAGGGTATTATGCTCAGTGAAATAAGCCAGGCAGAGAAAGACAAGTATCAAATGATTTCACTCATATGTGGAGTATAAGAATAAAGAAAAAAACGGAAGAAACAAAACAGCAGCAGACTCACAGAACCTAAGAATGGATTAACAGTTACCAAAGGGAAAGGGACTGGCGAAGAGGGGTGGGAAGGGAGGCACAAGGGGGAAAAAAAGGAAAACAAAATTAAAGAAGAAATGAAGATCTCACAGTTACAGCTTTCTAAGGCAAACTCTGAGTCATGTGTGTGTCTAAAAATCATGTAAAAGACTAGCTGGACATGTTACTCCCTTATTTGTCTGTTAGATTCTTAGGAGATACAAGCAAGAATTAAGCTTATTTCAGGCATAGAACCAAAAGCATATCATAAATGCTTTTGGAAGTCCTACAAATGAGAATTATAGTGGATCACATGAGTTTGAAATGCAGAGTTTGTTTAATTTGGGAAGCCTTGTCCACATCTGATATTAAAATAGATATCTCAAAGATGATAAATTATTCAGATGAAGAGTAAGGGCAAGACTATACCAGGCAGAGGGAATTGTGTGTGTGAAAACCAATAGGTGAGAAAAGTATTCCACATTCACCTAACACGAATCATAGAGCATGGAGGACAGGGAAAGTGTGACAGGAAATGAGGCTTGGGAGAGAAGCAGGCGACAGGAGTATGCAATGTCTGACATCTGCTTTAAGGATTCTAAACTTTTTGTATAATAAGTTCAATAGGACTGTATTGAAGAGCTTTATAAGAGGATTGATATAAGATTTCCTTTTAGAAAGCATACTCAGACTGCTGAGTGGGGAATGAATTGAGGTGAGCAACAAAGGAAACAGTGAATACAGTTAGGGTGTGAGACATTCCCTTCCTTCTTCCTGTAAGAACTTGATTTTTGTCTAGGGTAGGAATTTGCCTGCCTCCCTTGCATTAAGAGGCAGCGAGTAGACAGAGTCGTAGCCAGAGAGATAGAGTACAAGTTGTTGAGTGGATCATATGGAGAAACTTTATAGCACAAAGTGTTAGACTTAGCAAGCACATATGCAAAAAAAACGGCACAGATTTGTGCTTTGGTCTCCCCCTTTTTCCTACTGGAATATAGACACAATTCCCGAATCTCATATCCATGAGATAAAATAAGGGGAGTCATAAAGACATAATCTAAGTATTGCAGATCAAAGTATAGGAAAGAACTAGAAGTAGCCTTGGCCTGATGGCATCAAAGACCCACTATACATATCCTGGACTGTCTATCTCTGGGTTCTTTATTTTATGAGAAAACTCCCAATTAGTTTAAGCCAGTGTTCAGTACAGTTGCATATTATAAGCTGTGACAGACACAATCCTAGTTAATACAAAATTTGGCTAACAGGAGTTAGATACTGAAAGTAACAGCCAAAATGTGAAATGGTCTCTTTATGTATGCAACCACTGTGAACTGAAATTAAATCTGATAAACTTTGCTGTGAAGCTATACTTGGGACACAAACTGAGGGTTATAATTTTAGGGAAAATGGTAGGTAAACCCCAGAATTTGGTATTTGCTTATTTTTGATTTTGGAAAGATCCTAAAAGGAGAGGTGAATTCAGAGAGGAGCTAGGCGGTCTGCGAGCGGAGATTTAAACAAAGAGTAGTGTGTGAGACAGGCACACCATTCCTGAATCCAAACACCTACACTTAAGATGACTGAGTGTCCCAAAATTTGGAAACCTGTAGATTTAACCCCCCAAAAATTGCTTCTGTATCTCTCACCTCTTGAAACTTGAAGTTTGTAGCAGCAAAAAAGCTGTTTGAAGGAGGTTGTAAACAGTTTGACAAGTAGTGCCAAATGTACCAGACTCACGTATAACCCCCCCCACACACACACACACACACTTGATGCTTTTTACTCATAGTCACTATTGAATATTCTGTTAATTTGTGTTTTTCTTCACAGATTTCTTCATTTGTAGTTGTTTTATTCATTAATTATGGGGAGGGTTATCAGCCGTTTACCACTCTACAATGAAGTCTTTGGCCTGTGGTCTCATTGACCAGTTGTTAAATATTTATAATAACATGCCTGACTATAGACACCTTTTTCATGTCTGCTTTGGTTAAGTCACATGCCTATATCATTATGCCTAAGTCTTAAAAAAGTTTTTAGTTATTATATACACATTAATTAAAGCAATATGAGTATCAATGGCTACAGAACACAATGATTGCAAGCCAAATACCTCTTACTATACAACTTATGATTATTATTGCAATGTCTAAGTGTTAAGTTCTGGTTTTTTTAGTGCTTTCTATGTGCTATTTTAAGCACTTTAGATGTATTAGTTTATCCTCAAAACAGCCCTCTGAGCAAAGTACAATGATTATTACTATTTCACAGATGCACACACAAGAGACACATAAGAGGTATTAGGCAACATCTTCTAGGTCATATAACTATAATTAATAATAGAGGCAGGATTTGAACACAGATACTCCATTTAAAGTTTAATATTATATAACCACTGAAGAAAATTTTAACTCCACATTTGACTATAATTGAATTTTATGATTTTATAGCTTGGATTTAGCAAACCAAATTAATTAGCTTGGAAATAATTCTTCTCTATAAAACCACCAAAAAGACCAAATTATTGGTTCTGCTCCTCCCATTCTCATTTATATAAAACCTGTGAATTACGTCTACTTCTGTGTGTCTTTTTATCCCTGTTTTGTGTATCTACAACATTCAGGCAGATAGCATAGTATGTCCCTACGTAGGTCTATTTGAATTGACCTGAAACCTTAACAGATTACAAGATGCACACAAAAATGTGTCTAGAAAAAAGAGCAGGTTTAGCACAGTGTCATTCAAGAAGCCAAGAACAGAACCCAGGTAAACAAGTTCATGGCTTTTTCAAGAGTATAAATGCCTTACTTTAGGTGTGATCATACTCTAATAGGGACTCAGCAACTGAATAAATGCGACTCACCAAATATGTCAAATAACTAACCCTAATATCTAAACATCATCTTCTCTCCTACAACTTCTCTTTCTTCAATATTCCTTAACTTACAGAACGGCCCTATGCCAAAAATATAGCAGCATTCCTGACATCCTTCTCCTTTACTACACACCACAGAATTTCAGAATAAATGATTGGCTCAGGCCCCATCCTTGCAGACGGCTCACACCTGGTCAGGCTGTTTAAATTTTGACAAAGAAGAATTATCGTACTTAAAGATCTTATTGGGTCCTACCCAGTAAGAAGAAAGTGACTGTGATTATCTGTACTGATAAAAGTCAAATTGAAAATGAAATGTTTTTATTATAAAATACTTGGTTACTCGCATTGAAGATTTCTATAGTTATACATTAATACTTTTGCATGCATGTGTATGTGTTTGTGTGTGTATATAAACACTCCCCTTTCAAAACTGGTAAGGGGAAATGGCTACATATTGCTTAAAAGTCACTGGAGGGGTATTGAGAGAAATAATGGAATTCTAATCAACATGTATAATGATCCAAATGGGCAGGTACCTTTTAAGAGAGGAATATTGCAAAATCCAAACAAACTACAATGGTACGAAATAGTCCTACAAAAATTGTGCACATGCACTTTGTTGGATACATTTTTTAAAGTGTCAGTGGTTCTAGTATAAATGTATTTGAATTGTCTGGCACTGTTAGTCAGCCTTTGAAAGACAAATATATTACCAAGGTAATATATATCTCCATTTGTCCACAGACCATTTAAACCATTTAAGTTCATCTCAAGGTTGCCTGTAACAAAAGTTAATGGTGCTTGTGTTCATAAAAAGATACAAAGAAAGCTTAAAAAGCAGTTTTAAATAAATGCTGAATGGTATCTGCATGTACAGTCTGTTGCATGGCTTATAACTCACTACTCATTGTAGAAGATTCTACTTAAGTCATTCTGTTTTTTTATATATTTTCTACTGCTTCCCTTTTCTCTCCTTTTTATCTCCTCTTCTCTACTCTCTTTTTTCCCTTCTCTTCTCTGCATTTCTTTTTTTTCTATGAAATTAATGCTGGAATGATTATGATATAAGAGATTTCCCTGGCCTGTCACATTTAGTATGCCAAGGAATAAAAAGAGAAAGGAAAATTTTGAATTTCAAGTGACAGTGTGTATTGAACCCTTTTTGGTATGCAATCTCAGGCTGGAAAAACAGAAACCTTTTTCATGAATATAGAATGAGTTTATTATACTATTTCCTGTCCACCTATCACCATTACCAGGAAGATGGCCATGATGCTTCCAATCACAAAGTGCACAGGAAGGAGCTGTTGCATGGCGCTGGCTGCCTGTGCTGAGGTCAACATGAGGCAAGCAAATTCTTCACTGTCCTTTATCTCACCTCATCTCAGCCAGGTCCACAATTCAGTCTTTCTTCTGCAACACCCCATATTCAGCAGCACCCTTTGGACGCAAGAGATAACAGAGCTCTGCGTTAAAGATAGAAGGGAATTATGCGGTCTCACGTGATTGTTGGCAATATCAGAGCTATAGTGAGGGACTTAGAGGACACTGGGACTCTCATTTTTTTATATTTTCGTTTTTCTGGATTATCTCTTTTGCCTCATATCATAAACTGCATTCCTTCCAAGAGGATAGACCAATGCCATCAGGTCTGGGCCTATTTTGCAACTTCATCTTCTTGAGAGGGCCTGAATCTTTCTTTAGATTGCTCCAGTTCAACCATTATATTTTGTCTAAATTGAGTCAGGTGATTATCACATGACCAATCAACTGCAGCAAAAAGGGTAGAATCACAAAACACAGGGAAGAACGTGGGACTCCCCTCTGCAGAGCAGGGCCCTCGTGAGGAGGGGAACTGCTGGCAGCTGGCTGGGGTCCCACGCTCGTGGGAATCCACTCCCTGCCTTCTTTATCCTTGGCTTCTTAATGATGATTCATTCTTAGTTTTCTGGGCTACTTACCTAAGAATCTTTTTCAAGAGTGCTATGTGAGTAGTGTTAGTGTATTTTGTGAATCTTTAACATCTTTGAATGTCCTCCAAATACCTCTACACTAAAAGTATTGCTTGCGACTCTGAAAGTTCTAGTAGGTTCACACTATAGGAATTTATGCTTACATCTCAGACAAGTTTTAATTGATCCTTTTCTCAGTCCCACCTTTTCTTGCAGAAATTGAAGTTTCTTACATGTTAATGGTACCTTTTCCACTTTTCAGAACCAATGTAAGAATTTTCTTTGAAAATAAATTTTATTTTTCTTAGTCCATTCAACAGAAATGCACATCATTGGAGGAAAAATCATCTTAGGTATGTTAATTATTCTGTATCTATGTATTAAGTGACTTCGATATGAATAGAATATGGTAGTAGAATTTTGGTATCCTTGTCCAAATTAAGATTTTTTTTTAGTTGCTGTTTTAAAAAATGTCTATGTTTGATTTTACCAATATAATTTTGATATATAATTTCTGACTTGTCCTTCTGTGTTTTCTCTTTATCTTCTGCATTTTGATACATGAATTCTGCTTATTCTATTGAATTTGATACTGTTCCATAGAAGTTATTTAGAAATCATTCTTTTTGTCACTGAGGGGACTTTTCAGATTAAAAAATCAGTGTGTGTGTGTTTTATTCAAGTAATTTTCTTTTTAAAAGACAGACTTTAGTATAATGAGGAATTATAAGTCATTTGCCTGTATTAGTTAAAATTCTTTGGGTAAAGTGACAGAAACATAACTCAAATAAGCATAAGGAAATAAAGTGACTTAATTTGTTCATATTAACCTTTGTGAAGGGTTAGAAAACTAGCTTAGAAATAACTGTAACCAGGGACCACACACTGTGAGAATCTTCCGTTGTTTTTTCTTTCTAAACACTGGCTTATTTTGCTCATACTAGCTATCTCTATGTGTTTATGGCTGAGATTTTCAAGTAGCTGTGATTCTAATCTCTTTGATTTCTTGCTTACTGAAAAGGAATCCTATCCATCAGATTCAGAAAAAAGGATCAGCGAATTCTTCTGTTTGGCCCAGACTAGGTCATGCACCTTCCCAGTGACTAGGGACCCTAAGCTCCTAAGGATGCAAGGCTGCCTCATAAATCACAGGAAGAACCCTTACACAAAATGAGAGAAGGGCTATTCCACATAGAACAGATAATAAATGCCTGCCAGCATTCCCACAGTTACATATTGATAGTCACAGAATGTGATTTGGAGATGGTAATTGTGAGTATAAATTATATAATCTTCCAAAAACGTAAATTGTCCACCCTCAAAATTCTGAACCTCTCATAAACATTTTTCTGCATAAATAATTTATGTGCTTGTTTTCCACTACATCTAGATTTCAAACTGCCTGAAGACCAGATATATGCTTGATTTTTTTTCTTAAAAACCCTCCTGACATACAACAAAATACTTTCTGCTGAGAGTCAGGTACATATTTGGAATTGACTAATAGCCCAATTGTAAAATTTTTTCCTCAGTGTATTTGATAATTTTCATACTTATGTACAAATGCAAACACCTTTCTTAAGTATTGGAAAGAGTAAAAACAATAGAATAGAAAAAATATATAAAACATTAAGATTGGTCAGAGAATTCTAAGAAGCAGCAATTAAAGCCACATGGAGAATCTTGGAAAGAAATTGAACTGAGTATCCTGTTAACAAGTGCATCTATAAAATAGGGCAATAGAACCATCATGGCAGGTATATTGCATTCCTTGTCAGCAGTATCTTAACTTCCTAGAATAACTTTAGGTTTTAATATGTGAGTTTATTTTAGATCATGTGTGCACTTAGTGTAAATGAGTAATTATTTTAACTGGTTGTTTTGTGTACTGGCCAAATTATTGGAAACTCTGGTGCTGTTGTGTTTGTTTATTTTGTAGATTCTGGTTTCATGTTGAATGATTATTTGGATAAAATCCACATGCAGAATAAAAAGTTGCTGACTTTTTAAATGTCATAAACACACTGAAAAAGCACTGAGATGCTTGTTTTTATTTATTTATTTTATTTATTTAAATTTTGAATAATTTCTTTGATACATATTTTAACACACAGTAGGACAAATCAATTTTTTCTTACTAATCCAGACTTGAATTACACTTGTGAAATCTCAGAAATAAAGGACATGCTGAATAAGCCTGCTATACAGTGATGGACATTTTCCTCTTAACACATTTTGAATAGTTGTACCTAAAAAAATCTCTGTTACAGTTCCCAAACATAGAGCAAATAATATTTCTAGGCATATTCCCTCCGTTTGCATTGGGGTCCCCAAAATAATGGTATTGTTTACTTGTGATTGACCAGATTTGTGGTTTTTAAGTCCTTTTGAAGACCTCATGGCACTGCCTGTGAAGATTTACTTTTGTGAAAGGCTTTGAACCCTTAGCCTTGGTTCTGGAAGCTTTGCACAGTATACACGACAGGGAGACTTCTTGCCATGCTGGTTGCTAGCTTCTCTGCTGCTGTGACGCAAAATCTGGAAGTCTGTGTTGGAAAGGCAGTAATAGGCACAGATGCTGGGAAATAATAACAAGCATTTTTCAGTCATCCTTATGGAGACAACACACACACACACACACACACACACACACACACACACACACACACTCAAATGAGCTTACAGAAGAGGCTGAGTTTCTTCAAATGATCTTGGTCCCATGGGGGCTGGTTACTTAAGAATTAGAGAAGTCTGTCATTACTGGACTCCTTCCTGCCTTTGCAGGAACTGATGATTTGGAAAATCCAAATTGCTTGCTTTGTATCTTCCAAGTCTACAGCTGAGGTTGGGCAGGCTTTCAAGAGGAGCTACTTGAACAAATAGAACTGTAGGCACAGATCCAGCATTTCCCAGGGTGCACTGCAATCTGTTTAGCAGAATGAGCTCCTTAGCATACAGAGAATGGCAGGACATCTTATTTACCTTCACTTCGGATTGTATGTTTTATGCACTCAGAACAGACAAAAGACAATATGACTGCTAGGATTTGATTCACATTAATTTGTAACAGATGGAGAACCCATGTTTTTCCAAGATGTTTGTGGTAAAGCAATGCTTACTGTAGAAGAAAAAAGAAATATGGTATTCTACTGTTTGCTAAATTGGTGATTTATATTAATGTATTTTAGAAGCAATTATTTTATTAAGTGATTTTAATATAGTGGGTGTATGGGATTAGCATGGTGCTGCATTGGGCTGGTCTAAATTAAAGCTGTACCAAACTAGCAAAAATTTGATGTTATTGGCAAAATGTCTTTAATCCACTTTAAATGAGGTTTTGAAACATACCATGTTTTCAGAGAATTCATATTGACTTCAAATGGCTTGCGAAAAATACATTTTGGAAATATTCATATTGAAATGTTAGTGCTTATGAAACTGGAGCATCTTCCTCAAGGGCCCCTCTGATGTCTTTCTACTTATTTGCCTCAGCTTTCTGTCATGTTACTCATTTGGCTCAAGAATCTCTGGGCATCTGGTTGGCATTGCCCTAATCACACATAAACCAAAGATGTATGAGTTAGTAGCTTTTTCTATGAAGTCTGACACTATAGGCACAACATTAAGCCAGCATGTAAAAAGATCTTAATCCTACACTACATTTACCAAACATATAAGAAGCTATTTTTTGAAAAAGGCTATGCCCATTTATACTAAAGGATCATCTCTTAGTCAGTTATGTTTGTTCATAAATATATACACCATGACCATGTTATCAAAGCTTTCTTATCTGATAACTTCTTATCTGGTACTTCCATTTTCAAGTACAACTAAAACAAATTTTTGTGTTCTTTATATTAAACTAGAAGTCATTATTTAAACATTATATAAGTTTCAAAGTGGCCCATTTGTTTTTAAAACTAAGTTCTCTTAAGTGTAAAAAAATAACTCTTTATATTAAGGGTAATTTAGTCTGTTTTTAAAATAAAAAGGAGCCTTTTAGTATACACTGTATTTTTTAAATTATGTCTTAGGAAATAAAGTGCTCTCTTTGTTAATGAACTGATTCCAATGTACATTATAATACCAGATGTGCAAAAGACCATAACAATCATAACAAGTAATTTCCACATCCAACATTTCATGTATACTCAGAAAACCCTGATGATGTTGAATATCCTATCTTCCCTTTCTTCATAAATATCTAGAGTTGCAACTCAACACAGTCCATGTTCAATAAGTTGATAGCCCTGAAAGGTGCTGGTGTGCCTCATTTCCTTTAAATGCCTGAGTATTCCAGAATTTAGTTTTTTGACCACCTCTATAAGTAAAATTACTCCCTTTGGGGTCTTATGAGCTCTCTTAAAACCACATGACATTATTGATAACTTTCTTGTTCTTATGAAAACACATTCTCTAGGCTTCAGTAACATTTATTCTCCTATATGACACACTCCTGTCTCTATTTGACCCTTCTCCATTTACTTCCCAGATTTCTCTTGATAGTTTGATAAATAATCCTAAATCTAACTTTCTTTTTGTCCTCTTCTTAGAATATATTCTCCACCATCATGGTTAGAGTTGCCCTCTAAATGCTGAAGAGTCTCTATTCCAAACTTACAGGTCATTATCTTTAGTCTGCACTATTGTAACAAAACTGCTCTCTGATGGACCCAAATCTACTTTTGATCTGATGCAAGCAATTCAGCTCCTATGATAAAGGTGATTTTTCAAAAGTAAATTTTAGCATGTTAGTCCTGGCTTAAAATCTTTAAATGGGTTCTCACTGATCTTACATAAAAATCTAAACTTCCTAACTAGCCCATGGGAACCTCACCATCTTAATCCCCTAATTCAATCCCAGCGGAAAGATATACTATAGATCATGTTGATTATTTTAATTCCTTGAATAGTGATACCCTATGGCTTCTGAACATTCATACATGGTGTTCCTTCTCATGAGACCACAGATTTCACTTCTTCTGGTTAATTGCAAGGCATCTCTTAGATTTCAGCTTACATGTCAATTTAAGAACAAGATTTCCCTTACCCAACCCTTTACATAGACCATATCACACTTCTATTTAAACATCTGTATTTCCTTCCTCAATAGTATTGATATCAAGAGTGGTATTATATTGATACAGAAACTACCATAAATCTATCATTTAGTACATACACAATATTTGCCAGAGACACAGAGACAAAAGAAATTGCCTCTACACATTAGGATTTCAGAAGAGATAGACAAGAAAACAATTAATTGAAAAGTATAAAGAAGGAATGAAGCTCTTGAGAACAGGACCAGAGAATGTATTTCAAGCCCAAGTGGGGGACTCGATTCTGATACAGGATTCCATCTCAGGGCCTCTTCAGTCTCCATGAAGCATATGGCAAACTACAAGAATACAAGAGGTTTAAGAAGTTAGAAGAAAAGAAAAAAATTAATTAATAGTTATTGCTATAAGAGTAAAGACAACTTTCCTGGAGAACCATGATCAGGCTTTTGGACTTCTAAGCAATATTGAGACTCCCACTGAGGCTACTGATCATAAACTCAAAGAAACCCTGAGACTCTTGGTCATGTGGTTTTTCTCTTGCCATGACTAGCTGTTTGGGTACAGCTGATGAAAAGGTGGGCACTAAATTAGTACACAATACATTTGGAAAATACAATGCGATCAATCCTCTGCCTACAGGCAAGAAAATACCACATAATTCAGATTGCAGGGATGAAAGAAGTCTCCCAAAATTACTCAAGGGAGTCTCCTGGTAAAGGAAGGCTTGGAGAGAAAGTATAATGGGACATTTCAAGCAGAGGAGTGCATACGTGTGCAGATCCAGGCACATGAAAGAGCATGACATATTCAAGGATCTGTAAGGGAGAAATTCAAGACGTCTGGAGCATAAGGTATTCATGATAAAGTGATGGTAATATTAGGGGGCAGTGGCCAGATCCTAAAGGACTTTTAAGGATGTGTTAAGGAGAATGGCTTGATCATGAAGATATAGGGTGCTATTAAAGGATTTCAAAAAGGGCACTTAGCATTGCTCTGGCCATAAGATATAAACTGAATTTGAATGTAGGAGGCATGAAAATTGCATAACTGAGAAGATGAGGGTGGGACTGAATTAAGGTGGTGATATAGACATGATGATGGCGATGATAAGGATAATGATGATGATGTATGGAACTATATTGAAAAATTCTTAGAGAGATTAACTAATTTATATTAGATCCCACAACTCTTTAGTGATAGAAATAAAACTAACACCAGGAGCTGTATCCAATACCAGTGCTCTTCCCACTATATTAATGGGAAGCTTATCAAAGTTGGAGACTGCACCTTGTTCACTTCTTTTGGTTAATTTCTATTAATAGATTTTATTTTCTAGAGGTTTTAGTTTCATAGCAAATTGAGCAGAAAGTACAGAGATTTCCTGCTTCTACTCATGCATAGCTTCCCTCATTATGAATATCCCTCTTCAGAGTTTGATGAACCTACACTGACACATCATTATCACCCAAAGTCATTAGTTCACATTAGTTTTCATTTTTTGTGTTGTACATTCAGTGGGTTTGGATAAAAGTATCAACCATTATAATTATTATACAGAGTAGTTTCACTGCACTAAAAATCCTCTGTACTCACCCAATTCATCTCCCAGCCCCCCTCCCCAAACCCTGGTAACCACTGACACTTTTACCAGCTCCAGAATTTTGTCTTTTCCATAATGTCATATAGTTGGAATCCGATAGAATTTAGTGTTTTTCACATTGGTTTCCTTCACTTGGTAATATGCATTTAAGTTTCCTCCATGTCTTTTCATAGCCTGATAGCTCATTTCTTTTTAGTGCTGAAAAGTATTCCATTGTCTGGAGATAAGACAGTTTATTTATCCATTCACCTACCGAGGAATATTTTGGTTGCTTCCAAGTTCTGGCAATTATGAATAAAGCTGTTATTAACATCTGCATGCAGTTTTTTTTGTCTAGACATAATTTTTCAACTTCTGTGAGTAAATACGAAGGAGTGCAATTGATGGATCATATGGCAAGAGTATGTTTAGTTTTGTAAGATACTTCTAAACAGTCTTCCAAAGTGACTGTACTATTTTGCATTCCCACCAGGAATGAATGAAAGTTCCTGTTGCTCCACATCTTCACCAGCATTTGCTGTTGTCACTTTTTTCTAGATTTTGGCTGTTCTACTAGGTATGTAGTGGTGTCTTGATTTAACTTATCAGATGTTTTTTTTGCAAATATTTCTTCCCAGTCTGTGACTTTTCATGCTGTTGATGTTGTCTTTTGCAGACTTACTCATCATTTATCCTCAGTGTCTAAGCCAGCTGTAGAAATAGGAAGAACTCAGTACTAGGGGTTTACTTATCCCAAGTTGTTCTGGGTTCTAAATTAACTCATTTAACCCTCAAGTTCTATAAAACAGGTAATATTAATGCCATTTAGCAAGAGTTAGTAATACTGGATATTAATTTAATTCATTAATTAAAACCCCTGTTCTTAAAAATTCTGCTCCACTTCCTTCTGGTATGCACCCCAGATTGTCTGCCATTAGCGGGCTGTTAGGTAAGGCTAACAGGTGTTGCCATCTGTCATTACAGTACAACTGCTAAGTTGTCTTACCATCCTACACTGCATCTCCGAGAAGTCTGCAAACATCAAAAGAGTGTAATTCTTTAGAGCATTTGTTGTGTATTCATTCGTTCAATGGATACATATTAGTATTTACTTTTTTCCAGGTTACTGGGCAGAAGAACATATAAAATGTGTATACCTCCATTGAATGAACAGGAAAAATTTTCTAGCAAAAGTATGACTGTTATTCTTGCATATGAACATAGTAAAACAACCACATATAAACAGAGGGAAAAGCTTTGACTAAGAGTGTTCAGATTCTACAACTTTCCAATTAGTATTTGCACTCATTCATTCATTTACTCATCTGCAAGATTTTACTAACCATCAAGCACTAACAAATTGAATAGGCTTAACAATAAAATATGAACAAAAATAATTGAGAATGTATAAAACTTTAATTTTTTTCTTCAAGTTGAAATAAGATTTCTATTAATCAATTTCTATTCAATTCAAGTCAAGGACTATCAATGTCCTGTGTGTCATAATTTCATAATTACTAACCGAGGAGAAATCAAACCTAAGAGAGAAATTTATATTCATACTTTGGATATATTTTGAAGATTTCTGGTAATAGAGAAATGATGTTAATTAGTAGGTATAGTATTAAGAGTGCTATGTAGCAAACATTCTAATATGTATTTCATATTATTATATCCTTAAGCATGACAAAAAACTATCAAATGGGTATTCAGTCACATTCTACATGCTAAAAATTCCCAGACTCATATTTTAACTTTCTTTTGGATGAGAAAATATACTACAGGGATCCAGCACTTGCTTAAGATCAAAGGTAATAATAAGCAGTAAGTAATAGAGCCAGGATTTAAATATAAGCACTTTTGCTTCCAATTCTATATACTTGCAACAACATAAACCTATTTCCCTCTATGATCTGTCATTCAGGCAGAGAAGATACCTAAAGTATGTTTTATAAAATATCCTTCTGAACACATAAGCTAGAAAATTATTCTATTCAATTTAACTGACTACCAACATTTGGCCAGAGTCGGGCTGGGGCAAACAAAACTCATGTTACATACGGAGGTTTAACAAGAGGGAATAAGGAAAGAAGGCATTTGATATAAAAATATCCTGTTCAAATATCTTACTTTTGAGCAGTGGAAAAATAAATCACAAACAATATTTTAAATATTAAACATCTGATTATTTGTGCATAGTACTCCCACCGAAAACAAGATATATAAAATCATGCAAAAATCACACTTGTGAGGGAAGAGGGAAATTGCCATTATGTGACCACTAATAAACCTGTGAGGCATTCTGTGAGAGCAGAATTTTTTTCATCTTTCTGAAATATTATCTATAATGTATATGTGCAAGTCTTCAGATTGCTAATATAGCTCTATCTGCTCATTCTGTTTAAGAAACATGAGGCTGAAATGGAATTCTGCATGAGATTAATAGAAAAAAAAGATAATGAAAATGTGACTTCCATACAAAAGTCATCTGATCTGGGAAGAAATAGAGATTGGCCTTCTAGAGCTGCAGCTTTGCACTTTTGAGCAGTTATTTCTTTTCATTCTAACAGTAGCTCTATATTAATGAGGGAAGGAAATGTTTCTATGAAAAGAATGTACAATAGATGAGTCACTTTGAATGACAGTTTTCTTATAAAATAATCCACAGCATAACCAAGAAGAATGTACAGGGACAATAATATTTATGAACTTGAATATGGAGAAAACTGTTATACAAAATAATTTTTTAAATGTAAATCTTTTTTTGTGCAATTAGGGCATCAATGTCAGAGAACCCTGACAGGTTTCAGACTACATAAACTAAACAGCAAAATATAGAGGTTACATGTTTAAACAAACCAAACTAAGGAATGCAAGGCCAAAACTGTCATAACAGGAAATGTAATCAGTTAAATGACTCATTTGAAAATCTAAGTAACATGGAAAATTAGACATTCATGAAATGTTACTTGATCTTCAAAGGCATGAAAAATTATATATTGGTTTCTATGGTGTTTATAGAGTCAAACCTACAAAAACCTCTCACCTATATAATTTTCAACCTCTCACCTATATTATTTTTATTTTGAAAAACAAGAAGTAGTGGAAAGACCCAACTTTATTTTCCATTACTCTGAAACCACAAAAGCAAACCAGTTCCCCCATACAACCAACAGCAATGGTACTTACCATACCCTATGGGCATGGGAATACTTGCAGCATTCTAAATGTGTAGTACCAAATTTCCTGAATGAACTCAAAGTAATTTTTCAATTGTTAAGGCTTTAAAAAGAAGTTTGCCTTAATTGTGCAGGAATTTCTTCTATTTTATAGTCAAGACACATGAAAAAAATCTCAGATTTCAAAGTAAATTCATTTTAGAGCTATTTGTGGTTTCTAAAATACATTAATTAGTTTTGAAGTAGAAAGAATAAATACATTTCTGCACTTGGATCTAACTCTGAAGTGTTCCATGTATGTATATTTTAGACTACCTTAGCATCTGGACAAACATGGCATGTTAATCTTAATTTAATAGTAATTATGCATAACCTATACCATTTAATTCTTTCCCCACTGATTAATCAGTTAAAATAGTGAAGTAACCCTTAAGAAAATCTCTCTATATTTCAATGTATATTCATTAAGGCCACTATGATCTTATAAAACTATCCGCTCCATTGCAGCAACTAATAATAGGATAAACTATAGATCATTATAACTATAAGAAAACTTGAAAAACAGTTTATCCACTATTTCATCTCTAGATTTAATATATATTTAGTAAATCATTTAAAGCACTATAACATTACTAGTTATTTATCCTTACCATTTTAAATATCAAAGTATGAGCATTGGTTAACCAAAGATGATAGTAATGTGTGGTCCAACCAAATATTAATTCTATAGGACATTAAAAGTAGTTACATGAAACAGAGTCTTTAACAAAATATATTTGAGAAAAGCTGGGATAACCAAATTTAAAAAATTTCCTCATGTAGAACTACATGGGTAAGCTAATAGGTACTCTGTGAATCCTTAAGAAAGGCTTATACTATATTGTTTTTCCAAATGCATTTAACCACAGAATATACATAGAAACACCATGTAGACCAGCATTTTGCAGGGTATTTTAAGAAAACTGAATTTAACAACCTGTAGCAGATAGAAATAATGAAACATCACAGTCCTTAAAAACGATACGAAATATTTGTTCTTGCCTTAAACAGATTAATATGTAGAGTAATATTTACGTTTATTTGCTATCTAATAGATATTTATATTTGACATAACTAAATATATATATAAATATATGTTATGAAGGTATTTTGAACTTCATAAAATTGCAGTAATTCACTTTTATAAAAAAAATTAAAAACCCACTACAACCATACCCTATACTCCAGATTAAGAAAATGTACATTATATAGCTTCATCTTAAAGACCTTCATAAAGTTTGTACCACATTCAATGTTTAAACAATAAGCATAGGATAAATTGGTGTCCACATTTTCCCCATGAAACTGTTCTCTGGACTTTTAACTTCTCCAGTTAAACTGTCATCCATTTGCCACAACATTTTAGAGATCATGTTTTCCTTTCTCTTTTTTGCCTTTGAAAGAAAAACCAAGCTCCCTAAAGCAAATTCTCTCCAGGTTTTGAAATGATAATGTTTTAAATTATTTGAGATAGATTTTAATACTGTGTGTTTATCATGTTACATTTTATTTGTTCCTGCAAGGAAAATTAAATCTGAAAATAATTTGAAATTAAGGGAGCTATTCACTAGGTCTGATTTCCAAACTGAAAAAAAAAATCTCTGAAAACAAGTGGTCTTATCACTGATATGAGTACTAAACATGCCAAATTTAACTTTCCTTTTTTTCATTTTTATTACAGGTAGGAGTGAACACACATCTTGGGCTTGTTTGAAAAGTCCTATTACACCCATTTTTTCTGGTATGATTATTAGTAGCCTACTTTTTCACTCTCATAAGTATCTCAGCTTGGATGATAAATTACATGATCACTGAGTTCAGTAGAATCACTGTCCCCACCATTTATTTACCCATCTCGTGTGCAAAATCATTTTGTAGGTTTTAAGTCTGATCAAATGGGCTTAGGAGCTTTTAGAATTTTGTTCTTATTTGTGATCTAAATTACATTCCAACTTGTGCATCTAATGGTTCAGCCAGGTAACTTAATCCTAAAATAAAAGCAGAAACTGGTTTAAAAATTCTAGATTGAGCCCACTCCACCATCTCTGTTATATGTAATACTTATAATATACACAAAATATCTCAGAATAAATATCTTCCTCTGCTAATCTTCCTCCACTTTTCCTCTATGAGTCCTTATTTACTGTGTTTCTTGGTTGCTTTGTTTCTTTGTTTGTTTTGATTTGTTTTATATTGCCTCAGGGACAACTAACATAATGACTTTAATACCTTTAGGGTTTGAAAATTTAAGAGTCACTTTGAGGTTATTTCTGTTTTTTACTCTGTCATTTCTCCCTGAGGGAATAAATGCTAAATGGATAATAAAATTGAATGACATCAGAAAAGGGGAAGAATAAGAAGAGCATATTCAATGAAAAAAACAAAATTTAACTAATTGTTCTACCTCATATTTTTTCTATTAAGTACTTTTATCAGTAGGCATAGCAAATAGGTAGGGACAGACATTGAAAGTAAGAAGAAACAAAATAAATTTTGTAAGAAGAAAAAATTTCTAGCCATAAAAATACCTTAAAATAATAGTTTGTTGGTAATGAGACTTTTGTTTTAATTGAAAAAGGCATTGTTGTCATGCCATGTCACTAAATGGAGTTACAGTAAATATTCAAGTTATTACTACAAAATTATTACTAAAATATAATTTTTGCCTTTGGCTGTGAGAAACAGGAATCCTTGCAAGGTTTTATTCAAAAAATAATAATTTTCCTATTAATTTTCACTCCCAAAGGTAGAAAATCAACTCCAGTCCCCACCCCCCAATATGCTGTTCTAGATATTTCATCTTTTGAGGAAGAGGAAGCAGCATGAAGTCTAACAATTCTTATTTGAATATCCTCATAGGATTAGCTTTAAGCTATTATGGTAGGTAGATTGAACTATTATAAGAGATCAATCTTGTACTGTATAGTAGTACTTTTATAAGAAATAGTATTCAACATGAAACCTCTGTTTTACTCAGTGACATTTTTATGGCCTCGGCACTAAGGAAAGTAATTGTAGATCAATTGTCTCATTTTAATACTGTTAACACCGACTTTTGCAGCTGATTATGTTTTATTCTTTGTTTCAGTCTATATATGCTCACAGCAAATATACGTAACTGTGTAAGTAGATTTTCTTGTAGAAAAGGCAAGTAAATAACCTTGTCCTTTATTTCACTTAGTTTTTCTACCATTATTTTTCCTTCTTCCTAATGTCCTCATTTTTTCTTAATCTGGTTATGTTGTACATTATTCTGTAAGGTGCCACAAATTTTTTTTAGAATGAAATAGGTTGTAAATAATGCAATACCTTGTACTTTAAAAAATACATGTTTAAAACTTATAGAAAATAACTTTTCCTATTACTTTTCTACATAGTGTATTTTTAAATGATAAAAATAAATATTTCAGAAAAGTAGAGGCAGAAAGAGTATGTTGATTGTGATGTTTGCTCAACTTTCATATTAATTCATTTCACACAATTTCTCAGACCCTTAGGCATTATTTCACACAATTTCTCAGACCCTTAGGCATTATTTACATGATATATTATACAATATGTATTATTTATATTTATTATGTATTTATTATGTACCTCACATACAATTTATTTTTAAAATATATGATTTTTAAAGCAAAGAAATAATATTGCAGTTTTGTAGAATTGATTTAATTGCTGTCTTAATTATGTACCTTCAGCAGAAATCAATTACAGCAAAAGGGTTGATTTCAATCTTTCTGCTACAGACTGTAAAACAGCTCTCCACATTGAGGCATATCCAACAGCTGACAGAAAAAACCATGCATTATAACCTATGCCAGCTGTAGGGTAACAAGAGAGAAAAATGTACATAAGAATAAACATATATTTCATGTCTACATATTTTTTGTCTTTGGGCTTTTAAGTGAAGTTCCTGCTATTATTTCTAGCAAGAGAATAACACCTATCAGCATAACTTACATTGGACTCATTTTGATATCATAGTTTCTGCTAATCACCTAAAATCCCTTCCTTGTTACCTCATCATCTCAAGCTGGCCTTGGTATGAGACTCTTCAGAGATGCCAAAAATTTAATAAACATAAAACTGAACTCAATATTTCTAACAAGTGTGCCCCATGATGATAGAGACACAATGGTAAGTTCCCACACAATTCCACTTGATAGATGGTATATGAGCATAAACAGGCAAAAGAATAATGCTTGTTGACTCATATAATCTTTTTACAGAAGTTGACATAACTTGCTTGGGTCACTCCTTAGCAACAAAAGGAGAGCAGAGCTTAATTCCTATTGTGGTGGCTAACATTGGCCACATCTTGATGTGCAGTCTTTGCTTAGAAATATGACTTGAATTAAAAGTTTCATTTGAAGATAAACACTCAGGAAATCATGTCTCTCAGAAAGATCTGAAAATCTAGACTTCTTTATGTATAGCTAGAGAGTATATGAATGTGATGGCAGTCACAGAAACATTACTGACAATAGCCTTTTTAGTCCAGTTCATCCCACTGGATCATCATCACTGTCAATGTCATCATCTTAAAAAAAAATCAAGACATGATATTGTATGCAAAGATGCACATTTAAATATCCATCTATAATCTATATTAATTATCACCTGGAATTCCTAAATGTTCAAAAACAGCCCAGTGAGGATTATGATATCATTCCCATTTTATAGATACAGAAAACTGTATATAGACACAGAAACCTTCAGTAAAGGCAGTTGAGTAACCCCCAACCCCACATCTGAAAAAGTAAAGATTTAAAGATATTCAAAGAACTAATAGGAGATAACGAGTAGTCAAAAAAACAATGTGTGGACAAAATGGAAATATTAGTGAAGAGATTGAAAACCTAAAAAGAAACCAAAAAGAAATTCTGGACCTGAAAAGTACAAAAACTGAAATAAATTCACTAGAGGAATTCAAAGGCAGACTTGAATTTGAACAGAAGAAAAAAATAAGTGACTCGAAGATAGGAAAATTGCAATTACTGAGTCTGAGGAAGAAAAAGAAAAAAAGTTCAAAGAAAAGTGAGCAGAGCCTAAGTGATATCATAATCCTCACTGGGCTGTTTTTGAACATTTAGGAATTCCAGGTGATAACAGACCATTGTACACATCATGGGCATCAAAGGAACAGATGGAGAAAATAGCAGGAGAGATTTGAAGAAATAATCACTTAAAATTTCCCAAATATAATGAAAAACATGAACATAAACATCCAAGATGCTTAATGAAACCTATATAGGAGAATTCACAAAGAACCACACTGAGACTCATTATAATCAAACTATTGAAAAATAAAGACAAAGAGAAAAATTTCAAAGCAGCAAAGGAGAAGAAACTCATCATGTATGAGTGATTTTTAGTAAGATTCTCAACAAATTTCTCACCAGAAACTTTGGAAGTCAGAAGAACATGGGCTGATATATTTAAAGTTCTGAAAGAAAAAAAATGTTAACCAATAATCCTATTTTTTGACAAAACTGTCCTTTATAAGTGAGGGGGAAATAAGAGATTCCACATAAACAAAAGCAGAGAGAGTTCATTATCATTAGAACTGCAAGAAATGCTAACGGGAGTTCTGCAGGTTGAAGTAAAAGGACACTGGACAGTCACTGAAAACTGTGTGAAGAAATGAAACTCATAATAAAGCTGACAGAATTAAAGGGAAATAGACAGCTCTCTATACTAACAGTTGGATACTCCAATACTCTAATCTCAATAACAGATAGAATATAAATAAGAAAAGAGAGGTCTTGAGCAACACAATGAATAAACTACAACTAACAGACAAATACAGAGCACTCTTCCCAAGAACAACAGAATAGACATTCTTCTCAAGTGCATATGGGATGTTTTCCAGGGTAGACCATATGGTAGGCCACAAAGAGTCTCAAAATGTATATATATTTTTAAAGATGTGATAAGAAGTATTTCTCCAACAAGAAGATGATTTTAGAAATCAATAAGAGAAGGAAAACTGGAAAATTCACAAATTTGTAGATATGAAAAAAAACCCACTCTAATAATTAATGGATCAAAGAAGAAATCATAAGGGAAATTACAAAATAGAGATTAATGAACACTGAAACACAAAATACCACAATTTATGGGCCACAGCAAAACAATCGTAGAAATAATTTTATAGCTATAAATTCCTACATTAAAAAAGAAGATCACAAATCAACAACCTAACTACAACTTAACTAGAAAAAGAATAAACTAAGCCCAAAGTTAGAAGAAGGAAGGAAATGATAGAGATTAGAACAGAAATAAATGAAATAGAAAATAGAAAAACAATGGAGAAAATCAATGAAACCAAAAATTTGTTAAAAAATATCAGCAAACTGAACATCTGTAATTAGCTTGACTAAGAAAAAAGAGAAGACTCAAATGACTAAAATCAGAAATAAAAATGAGGACATTGCTACAAATTCTACAGAAATAAAAAGGAGTAAAAGAGAATACTACAAACAATTATACACCAAAAAATTGGATAACATACCTGAGATGAACATATTCCTAGAAACCCAAAACTTAGCAACACTAAATTATATAGATATTTAATAGAAAGTTTGCATAGGCCTGTAACTAGTTAAGGAGACTGAACCAGTAATAAAAAAATTTCACAGGAAAGATCTTGATCTGATCGTTTCACTGATGAATTCTACTAAACATTTAAAGAACTAATACCATCCTTCTCAAACCTTTCCAAAATATTGAGTTCTATGAGGTCTGCATTACCCTTCAACCATAACCAGACATAGACACTACAAGAAAACTACAGAACAATATCCTTGTTGAATATTGATGCAAAAATCCTTAACAAAATACTAGCAAATCAAATTCACCAGCATATCAAAAGGATTATGCACCATGACCAAGTGGGATTTATTCTTGCAATGCAAGGATGTTTGATGAAAGGATCCATATGTAATACACCACATGAGTAGAATTTTTAAAAAAATAATCATCTCATCAATGCAGAAAAAAGTGTTTGACACAAGTCAACATCCATTTATGATAAAAATACTAAAAAAGCTAGAAATAGAGGGTAAGTATGTCAACATAATAAAAGCCACATATCAAAAACCCACAGCAAACCAATGGTGAAAGCATTTCCTCTAAGACTAGGAATAAGACAAGGATGTCACTTTCACCACTTCTATTTAACATAGCACTATAAGTTCTAGCCAGAGCAATTAGCAAGAAAAAGAAATAAAAGGCATCCAAATTGGTAAGAAAGAAGTAATATTATCTGTTCACAGGTAATATTATCTTATATGTCAAAAATCCTAAATCTTCACACAAAATTGTTAGAACTAATAAACAAATTCAGCAAAGTAGCTGGATACAAAGTCAAGAAGCAAAAATCAGTTATGTTTTTAGACACTAAGAATTAACAATCTGAAAAGGAATTTAGCAGAACAATTCCATGTCCAATGGGTTCGAAAAGAATAGAAGACTAAGGAATTAACCTAGGAGGTGAAACATTTGTAAAATGGAAACTATAAAACATTGCTGAAAGAAAGAAAACAAACAGTAGTACAACCTATGTTCTTAGATCGGAAGACTTAATACTGTATGATGTAGATGTTACCCAAAATGAACTAGATTCAGTGCAATCCCTATCAAAATGCCAATAATGTTTATTTGCAGAAAATCTGTTCTAAAATTGATATGGAGTCTTCTGATCCCAAATAGCCAAAACAGTCTTGAAAAAGAAAATAAAGCTAGAGGAATCATATCTCTTCATTTCAAAACTTACTTAAAAGCTACAATTATTAAAATAGCACAGGACTGGCATAAAGACTGAAACAGTGGAATAGATTAGAAAGCCCAGAAATAAACCTTCACAAATCTGGTCAAATGGTTTTCGATAGGGAGGCCAAGTACACTCAATGGAGAAAAGACAGTCGTTTCAGCAAATAGTGCTGGGAAAACTGGATATCTAATACAAAAGAATGAAGTTGAACCCTCATATAACACCATATACAAAAATTAACTCAAAATGGATCAAAGACCTAAATGTATGACTTAAACCTGTAAAACTTTTAGAAGAAAATAGGTAAAAACTTCATGGCATTGGATTTGACAGATATTTATTGGATATGACATCAAAGACAAAGACAAAGAAAAGAGACAAACTGGATTTCATGAAAATTAGCTTTTTTTTTTTACATTAAAGCATACCATCAACAGAGTAAAAAGCCATCCTATAGAAGGGAGTGATATTTACAAATCATATATCTGATAAAGAATTAATATCCCAAATATACTTCTGAAGCTCAACAACAATGAAACCAAAAACTTGATTTAAAAAT
Organism: Smutsia gigantea; assembly: GCA_032199065.1. Classification (NCBI taxonomy): domain Eukaryota; kingdom Metazoa; phylum Chordata; class Mammalia; order Pholidota; family Manidae; genus Smutsia; species Smutsia gigantea. The sequence continues at coordinate 83,958 of JAVSCE010000448.1, forward strand.
GGACAAAGGACTTGTACAGACCTTACTCCAAAAAAGATAAATAATGGCCAATAAGCACATGAAAAGATGCTCAACATTACTAATCATTAGGGAAATGCAAGTCAAAACTGCAGTGAGATACCCCCTCATGCCCATTAGAATGGCTACTGTCAAAAAAAAAAAACAGAAAATAATACATGTTGACAAGGATTGTGAAAAAATTGGAATTCTTGTGAACTGTTAATGAGAATGTAAAATGGTGCAGCTACTATAGGAAATCATATGGTGGTAACTCAGAAACTTAAATACAAAAATGCCATAAAATCCAGCAATTTCACTTCTGGGTATGTACTGAAAGAATTGGAAGCAGGGTCTCAAGGAAATAACTGTACACCCTTGTTCATAGTAGTATTATTAGCAATAGCAAAGAGATCAAAGCAATCCATGTCTACTGGTGAAGGAATGGATGAGAAAAATGTGGTATATATGCATGCACTGGGATATGATTCAGCCTTAAAAGGGAGGAAATTCTGATACATGTTAAAATGTGGATGAACCTTGAGACATTATGCTAAGGGAAATAAATCAATCACAAAAAGACAAATACTGTATGATTCCATCTATATGAAGTACTCAGAGTAATCAAAATCATAAAGTAGAGTGGTGGATGCCAGGGGTTGGTAGAATGAGGAATTGTTTCATTGATATATAGTTTCAGTTTTGCAGGATGAAATGCATCCCAGAGATCGACGGTGGTCATAGTTGACAAAAAAAAAAATGAATGTACTTCATACTATGGAACTGTACACTTAAAAATGTTTGAAATGATAAATTTTATTTTATGTTTATTTTACCATGATAAAAACAAATTGAAAAATATGGCAAAGATATATTGGAATCTAAGTTGCTGACTTCTAGCGGGTGATTATTTTTTCCCACTTAACGGCTCTATTGTTATGCCATGTATTGTAGGTTTCAACCTTCCTTTTCTATCAGACTTGGCCTGTCACTCTTAGAAGCATGTTAACATCTCTCCCATCTCCCTAGAGAAAACAACTATCAGCCTTTTCTTGTCCCTGTCATGCTCTTCTTCCCTAACTTGACTCCCTGATTCTGTCTGTCCCTGGACAGGTAGGTCAACGCATGCAAAGTTGCCCACGTTGCTCTCTGTGCTTCTCCATGACCAGACTTGTGTCTCTCTTGCAGTGCTTAGTTTGTTACCAAAATGACTTGTTTTCATATCTGGTTCTGATGTCATGTGGGCACCTCCAGGGCAAGCAGGTCATGACATTATTTTCTGTGTCTCCAGTGTATGGTCTGGTCCCAGTCAACACTTTAAAAAATGAATACAATGTACATTAATACATATATTATTTACATATAAAAACCTTGATAATTTGGATTTGATAATTTGACATTTCTGACAACTCATAGCAAGGATTCAGAAAGAACTGTTTGTATTCTAGATGGAGCTCCTAGTTGGGAACAAGAGCTTTCCTTCTGTTCTTGACCTCCCCTTCCATGTGGATGTCTCTTCTTCAAGTATTTATAGATTGGGAGAAAGCAAGGAGTTAAGTCTACATAGTTATTAAAAGCGTAAGCGAATCAGTAGATTTATAACATGGGTAAGCTCTATAGTAAACAGAGTCTTCACCACATTCCAGATGGGCTGTAGTTTTATATTTTGAGTTGTTGTGTAGGCAACGGATTTAAAGGAGAAATGATTTATACAGCAAAAGCTACGTCTCTAGTTACTAGCATTCTCTCTACTCCAAGCATTTTTAATGGGAGCAATATCATCTCCAAGGGTGTGATAATTGGTTTTGAGGGGCAAAAATATATTACACGCATAAACAGACATATAGTATATTTGTTATTAAAATACCATGCAGAGGGAGATTTGAAAAAAATAAGTCCTTAAGGAATTTATATGCACCTTGAGCAATAATGAAAACAAGTTCAAGAAACACTCTTCTACTCTAGCATTCTGGTGACACACACTGCTTGTGTGCCATGATTTAGCAGCATAATCCATTAAGGTGTTTTGTGATGTAAGGTAAGATTACAAAATTGAGGTCCTCATCAAAGTTGCACACACGCATATAAAGTGTGATATAATCTCTTCCAGGTATACTTGTTACAATTTTTCTTTATTTCACTGGAAAATTTTAAAAGATAAATACATTTAAACAATAAAAAAGACTGTTTTATGTTTCATTCATATGCACCCATCTTCCACCCATCAGTCCTGGATCCTCCCAACTTGAGTCTTATAGCTTTGGAAAAATAGCTTTTTTCTCCTGTTCAACTTCAAGGTGCAACTTCCTTGGTTTCTAGCCAGTATTTCTAGTGTCTTGGGCCACATCACACATTTGTCTGGCCTGCATCCCCTTGAATAGGAGATTTCTAAAAGCTGTTTGTGATTATCTGACATTGGGAGATAAGGAAAAGATAGGAAGTGTCTGTTTTATATGAACCAAAGCTACTTCACTTAAAGGGAAAAAAAAAAGCAAAAGTTTAACATGTTGTATTAATCAGCAAGACTGCTGCAAAATGTTTTAATTTGGTGTATTACTAAACTTTGTCTCCCTAGGCAGGGTAGAACAGTTAAGCCAATCACAAGAAGATCTTCACTTCTAACAAATGTGTCTGATGTGTAAATAAGCCACCAGCATGAAGTTTCTGCATCTGAGGTAACAACCTGAGATAGAAGGAGCTCTGAGGGCCGGGACCTGCCTCCAAACCACTAGAGCGAAGAGTAAGCAGAGGGTCGGAGGGTGCCACCAGCGGGTCTTCGGTCAAGTTGAGACTGTTAAAAGGCTTCCCTGAGCCCCAGCTTGTTTCCTTTGATTTTCTCCTGTCCAGGGCCTTGGTAGAGCAATAAAGCCATTGGCCAAGCAGGACTCCATGGCTCTGCACCCCTGTCCTCGCCACGTCTCTCCTGAGGGGCTGTGTGGAGACTGTGATGACATTCCACCTTAAGAAAAGGGAGAAGAGATTGAGCTGAATGGGCTTCTGCACCCCCATTAATGTTGCTTTTTGTCCACTACCTCTGATAAATGTATTATTTTCTTTATTTCATTACTGATTCAATGGTACATACAATCTTTTTCTGTGGGTTAAATAAGAATGCTCTTCATTCCTCTGGCTTTTCCAGGGTTTTCATATGTAACACTTCTTTTCTCCTCCCCTCATTATGGAGTCCAAGAATCACAGAAATTTAGGGCTGCAAGTGCATCTAAGACCACCTAGTTTGCCCTGAGCAAGAACTTCCCTTCTAATCCAAGCTCTTCATTTCACAGAGGAACTCAGGAAGATTGTTTTCCTCACAGTTGTATAGTTATTTTCTTGTGGATCCCAAGTGAGAACCGGGGTCTACTGATTTCCACCACAAATATCCTATATGATGCCCCATTCGTCAACTACCTCCCCGCCCTGACCCCTGTTCTCCACATCCATTTCCTCCTTGAAGTTGCTGCCACCTGGCCTTTTCTCCATTTTGTATATCAACGTCATTATCCTCAAATAGCTCAGCAACATTGTTTAATTTTTCATTAGACACGTCTGCCCTTGCCTGTCAACTGAAGCTCTCCTCATCTTTTCCTATTTCCAGATATCCCTCCCTCACATCACCACCGCCTGCGGATTGCCCTCGCCCAAGTTGAGGTCCTTCCCTGTCCTTCATTGGGACCATAATAGCACCCCAAGTGTCTCCTGTCTTCCTTTTCTAATCACTGCTCCCCAATGCTGCCAGGATTGCCTGCCGAAAACATAGATTTAATTATGTGAGTTTTACATTTAGTAATCCTTTGCCTATTTTGTTCTGATTTTCTATCTTAATTCAGAGAGGATGCACGCTATCTCATGGAAATATGTAAAAATAAAATATTAAAAAATAAAGACCTTGAAATGGGAGAAAAATAAGATGATGCTAGAGGTGAAGATCAAGCCCTCAACTCCTGTGTGTTTCCTACTGACAGAGATTTGGCTTTGAGCTGCAGGGTAGCCAGAGCATATGTCTTCCATATATGACTTCCAATAACTGATTCTACATATGTTTACTTCATCTGATGGATTGTAAGTTCCTCGAGGGAAGTTATGTATGCTTTTGTTTGTTAGAGCTTTGCATTCACCAAAATTTAGTAAAGTGCTTTGCTGACATGGACAGAAGCACTGCTTTTAAGTGAAATCAAATAGTTCTGCCTTTTCAATATCTTAAAATTCTTATCATTCTCTTCTTCCTATTGGTGTTCACATAAACAGCACAAATTAGTAAGTGCTAAATGTGTTATATAAAAAACATGCAGAGCTTGTGTACCTAATATACTACTTATCCCCAAACACACACACTCAGATGCACACACTCACACACACATGCACATACATATCCACAGTTCAAGACATTGATAAGAAATCAGTTTTTCCTCTGAGTTTCCTCACTCTGTTTCATACATCAGCAATTCTTCCCATAAATGGTCGTAAGAGTCAATACAGTCTCTTTTTAGAACTACATGACTTATCTAGAAACATAATCGAGATTGCTAATCAAGTAAGTACATTGTGGACATGCTGGAACTGCGCAAGCTCCACGCGGAACCCAAGTGCAAGTTCTCTGACCCTGTGCAGTTAGAGCGTGTATGCTTGGTAGTGGAATGGGAAGGATGCGCCTGGTACTCGTTTGGAAAATAAATTAAAGAGAAGCTATTGTTAGAGATTATAGTTTGTCTTCTTAAAATTTATAATATTTCTGGAATGATTCTAGCTGTGGGAATGAAGGGGCATACTTCTTACTATTTTGAATAAATGAGCTGTGAACGTTTCTGTTATGCTCTGCAATTTGTATAATTATTTAGGTTTGTGGTGAAAATGGATGTCCATAGCTAGACCAAAATGGCATTTCATGTGTTTTTGTCGAAGGATCTGGAAAGGGAAGAAACAAACATTTTCATGCCAAAGGCGTGATTGCAGCCATATGATCTTTCCAACATTAATGTAATTAACAGAGAAGGAAGCATCACTAGTTTTATAAAGATGATATTCTATCAAAAACACGAGCTTGGGCATTGCAGCAGAGCATCAGGTACTAATCACAGACACATCCTTTGCAGGTTCTGGTGTTTTTGTTTGAAAGCTCCACAGCGTTGTACAATCACTGCTTCGACATATTGTTGACAAGAACTGCCAAGCACCTCAACTTCATTTCTCACACAAGAAAGTAACAGCAAGTTGGAAATGATCTCCAACATGACACCGCTTATACTTTTTTCAGCTGGAGCACAGATACTCTTCCATTTGTACCCTCTTAGCTAACTCACAGATTTTTTCAACATTCCTTCAGTTCTAGGAAGCGCAAATAAAATAAGAAATGTGTGACTGTGACATCATTTTAAACATATGTCATCCATTCTGGGCTAAACCCATATTTTTGGGGGGTTTTGGGTATCTTCCTTCTCTAACGTTTTAGTACATAACATGGAATTTGAGGGTGAGCTTGCACAAACAGGACAAAACATCACCTCATGGATTTTTTTCAGGTAGGTTTGATTTTCACTGTGAAAAAATTAGTTTCACTAAGTATGTACTGTGTGATTTTTAGGAGCCTGAACTCTAGAATATTTCCTGTTAGTGTTGGGCCAACTCAGTTCATTCTGATCCTAAAGGGAAAGGGAGTTTTCTCTAGTCTGAAACTTTCCTTTTTTGTTCCCAAAGCCAAGATTTATTTTTGCTGTTTAGTGGAGTTGCCCTTCCACATGTAGTAAGCAGCTTGTGTAGTCTTGGAAGTGAAATAGCAAAGTATCCTGGTGGGCCACGAGTCTCCAGGGCTCTGTAACTCAGAGTATTTCATCCCTAACACCTAAGGCACTGTATGATACGCAGTCTGTGCCATGCATTCCCAAGTATCAGCTGTTGCTTTTATTTGTCGACTACTTTTACATTTTAAAATAGACAATGATACAAATTCCAATATATACTAGGATCTGTGGCACTCTTACAATGACTTCCCTTCTATTGTCTTGTAAATGAGGTTTACTGTAGCACAGCCTTCCAGTGGCCACTGCTTTCTGAAATCAACCTCATGAAAGTATTATTAACTATTTCAGACTAGATAAATGCATTACATAATTACTTACAACCAAAGATGCAGTGCTAGCTGTGGAAGGAACCGTGTGAGCAGTAGGTCCCCAGATTTGATCTGTGACCTGGACTGGATTGAAAAGGTAAGGATGTTCTGTTCCCCATACTTGTTACAAATAAAGGGAGGAAGGTTTAAGAGTGGTCAAGTGGGTGGGAATACCATCAGTGCCCACAGTCACCAGTGAACAGTCACATAAGAACCTAACTAGAGGTCAGCAACGTGATACTGAATAACATGGCTGAAAAGCACACCTGACATTCTATTTTGTATTCTTTTAATTTACAGGAATGAGTGCATTTCAGAAATGAATTCAGGCAGGTAATTGTATTATTTGAAATCATGCTGTGACACAGAAGCTTTTCCCCATCCTCTTCCCTTTTTTTGAAAGCCAATCACAGATCCTGTTCCATGGAGAGAAATTTTTTCCAAATCAATGACTAGTATTTTCATAACCATAAAAAGTGTGCCTCTGTGGGTGAGAGAATGGTTTGGCATTTGGTGTATCCTTTTGACTGATAGCTCTCTCCCATAGTAGTTTCTTGCCAATGCATCTTAACTCTTTATCCTTAGCTTAGTTTAGACTCTAAAAAATACTATTCAAAAATTGATTAATTTTTGACGTGCTTTATAGTCTTAGAACATTACTTCCATTTCTACCATCTCGGTTATACAAATATATGGATGAGTTGTCCTTGAAGCCACCCACATCCTGGTCCTCTCTGAACACAAATCAAACCTCCATTGTGAAACAGGAATCAAATCCACATCCTTTGTGCCACACATTGAAATTCTTGCCTTTATTTAGCTAGTACGTATGTCAGCTCTTTCTTTTTTTTCTTTTTGTGAACTTGCAGTCTCAGATGTTAGCTAAGTTTTACTATTCTTCAAAAGCATTTATTTAAAAAACATGTGAATGGAAAATGAACATGCTAAACTAATTAGGATATGCAAATGTGGTTCAGTGGGACCACGTTTTAAGTGAATCATACTTATTTGAATACACAAATAAAAGAAAATTTGTTTCAGTAACAATCTGGAAGTCAGTTCATGTGGAACAAATAAGTGCTTAAATTATAAGGATTAACTTTTCAGAATCTACTTTGCAGTTCACCTTTTTAATAGAAGGAAATGTAGACTTGAGCCAGGAGCCCCTCTTGGTATTCAGGGAGGTTTGGTGAGCCACAGAATACTTACCAACCTCTTGTCCTCATTCAAAGTGAATGAAGAGACCAAGGGAAGGGGCTTCTGAGGATTGACTTATTTCTTTCAAGGCAGTTTAAGCGCAAATCTATAACTACAGACCGTCGGAACTTAAAATACTTTTGTTGTAAAAAAATAACATTCTAAGTCATGGAAAGGAAAATATTTGGTATGTTCATTTCCAGTACTCTGTTCTTGATGCAGAAAGAGCCAAAAATGTTGTTAAAAGAGAGAAATAACATGAAAATAAAAGGAAAAGGGCATTTAAAAAAAGATAAAAAGAAATCACGGCAAAATAGTGTGTGGAAGAAATGGATTTTGAGGGTATTTTAGATTGGGAATATATACTCAAAGGACTAATGTTAGATTTAAATACTTTGGGTTCATTTTACATAGACAGGAAGTATAGGAGTTGATTAAGTCATTACTAAATCAAGGAATAAATCAGAATGGCTAAAAATGTTATTCTAGGTCTCTTAACACTCAGTCAATACATATGCCTTTTTTATAAGGGTACTCAAGCTCTATGTGTAGCTATTTGTTAACCTGTTCAAAACGTAGTATTCCTATGAGATAATCCAATGCTTTATATTAGACCACCTACCCTTAGAATCTTTAATATTACTTCATTTGTTCCTCATTCAAACGACAAATATTTGTTCAGCTCTCACTATATGCCATTCACTGTCAAGGTGCCTGGGGGAAGACAACGGTGAGTGTGACATGACCATGACCCACACTCAGCCAGAAGTCTTGCAGAGAGATCATGTATAACACACTCACTCTTTGAGAGAAACCTGACTGGGTGCAATGCTCTAGGTGTCTATCTCCATGGGTTGATAGGCTTCAGGATTTCATTTTTGTGACTGGAGTGAGGAGTGAGAAAACATTGATAATGAATGCCTGGGGGATGGAGGAAAGTGAAGCAATGGAAGTAGCCTACTGGCTCATTACCTTATGATTTTGGGGGATGATTCTGAGTCCCTGTGGAGATGAAGAATACAAGAAGCCAAAGGAAATATTCTCAGGAAAGCCTGGGGAAAAGTAGCATTGCTTTGGAGCACAGATGCAAAGATGTGTCTGAAATTATGGAAAGTCAGTCTTTTCTGATAACTTCCTTTTGTCTTGGAATACTCTATGGTTCTGTCCATTCAGTGAGCCCCAAGGGGATAGGTTGCATATAGTGGTGAAGTCCTAGACACGGTTTTCTCAGAGATTAGTTACAACAGACCCATTAACAAGTGGACATGGCACATCTGCTGTGGAAACTTTGGGGAAAAACAGGAGAGTTTAAAGGTCTAAGTGTGCCACAGAGCGCATAGAGGCTCACCATGAACTCTCAGAGATAACTGGAGAGATTTTGTGAGATGCAAGAGAATTGAAGCCATAAAATCATGCAGTGGGGACTAACAAGTCCCCCTTGTAATATACTCAAGGGCTTTAAAGTGAATTTAAACTTTATAGTTATTTAACTTTATCATAAACTATGATGTGATAAGTGCATATTAGTGGCACAAACTGTGAGTCATCTGATCTCAATAACCTAGTGTTCCCAGAATCTTTCCCTTCTTGAAGAATGAGGATTTAAACTAGGTAACTTTCAGCACAAAACCTCCCATAAACACATGGCTCTAAACTTAGCACATTAGAAAATGATTAATTATAAAACCAAGGAGGAATATGTAATGCCTCCACTGAGTGATATTTATGTTTAATAAATTTTGGCATCTAGACAAAGGAGAAAGGTAATAGACTGAGGGAGGACCAAGTGCAAATGATGAAGAGACACAGAGTTATGCTCACGTAATAGCAAATAGTCTCATTTGCTGAACTCTAGAATGTAGGTCACAAGAAAGATAAGTTTGTGTTGAAAAAGTAAGCAAAAATCAGGTGATATCACTGTTTGATTACCATCCCAAGTATTTCAAAATCGAAATTGTAAGTAGTAAAGGATTTCAAAGATCTTTGACTTGGCAAGTGGAAAAAAATATGTATTTTAGGGAGAACATCTTATTTTTAGTGGAAGTCTGAAGTTTTCAGAAGACAGGTTGCAGGCCACCAGAACAGCTGGGAGTCAACTGCAATAATCCAGATAATAAAAATTTAGATGATGATCAAACTTCAGATATGAAATTGATAGTGTTTCTATTGGGGTATGGGAGACGAAGGAAGGGTAGGAGGTGAGGATGACTACAAAGCCATCTGGAGGACTGGAATCCACTCTCTTAAGTTTGTCGGTTTGATTGGTGCGGAGAAAAGTAGGTAGTATTTTGCGGGAGGGCTAACCACAACACTATCTTGATTTTTTGATGATCCAGAGATCATCCAGCTCTGATGAATATTACTAATATGAGAAATGCCAAATCTCAGAATCTGTGTAGACAACTTGGCATGATTTCCCTCATATTTTCAAGATTTCTGACAAGAGTAGACACATAAAAAACCAAGGCCAGCTAAAGTTGTTACTTGCTACTCTATCAGATTAGGCTCAAATCCTTATGTGAAAAATTGCTATAAGACATGTGTGGACCAGTGGAATTCTCTAGGCTTGCCTAGATTAACCACAGGACTAAACTGCTTACATGATTATGTTTTTATTTGGAGTCATACTTCAAATGCCTTACAGTGGGAACTTATCCTGAGTGGGAATTATCTCCAAGCTTGTCTCATCATATCAACCACACATAGTTCCAAGGGGAGAATTAAAATAGAAAATGAACAAAAACAAAAACCCAGACCCAAAGAAATTAATAACATTGACAAATGGCTACAGGAAACTTAAAAAAAAATTTTTTTCTTATCAGAACAATGTTCCAACACCAATACTGTGGATTCATTGTTGCTTGACTTTCATCCTTCTGCAGATCAGCATTCCTTCTCTTTACATATCTTGAGAGGCTTTCCTTTGAGAACCAAGGAACGCTGATTGAGTTAGAGCAGCAGGATCTGAGCTAAAACTATAATGTAACATCCTACCCCCAGGCACCCGGGAAGAGGAAAATTAACAGTGCAAGAATATACCATATATTTTATATTTGTATATAAGAATGTTTTGGAACTCAAGTTCAACTTTGAATTCAAGCTTCAAAGTTCAAGCTGATGAATCCAAAGAGTAGCAAGCCTAAAAAGAGATCACCAGTCAGAGAGGTGTAATCCAGTTGGCAGTGCATCAGAGAGAGAAGCAAGTGGGTGTCTGGGCAATGACTGTAAGTGGTAATACAGTGTTTGCAGCCCATTTTTATTGACACCCAGGGTAAAGACTCTGGGGTAGAGGTCATTGGAATTCAAGGTAGAGTTTTCAGAGATCATCCTACATTTGATGTTTTTCCATCATTTTCATGGGGAAATTCCAACACCAAAATAGAAACATGCCTAAGGAGTAGAAAAGGTAAAACTTAAAGCCAAAGATATAAATTTAGGAACTATGCACATATGAGTGATAGGAGACATGGGAATGAATGATGTTAACTATAGGATGTGTTATTTCTCTCTAATAGGATGTGGCTTATATTTTATATTTTAATCATTTATTTGAGTAGAGTTTTAAAAAACTCCCTAATCTTTGGTTTAGGGATTAGCTTGGAGATACAGCCCTCTGCACACTGGGAATTCTGTGGTGAGAAATATATAATTCTAGCCATAAAATCAAACATGCTTAAATAACAGGGACAGGGAAAGGATGTGTATCAAACCTTAAACCCTACCTACAAAATTGGTGCTAAATGGGCATTTAGAGTTTCTTTTAACATATTAATGCACATTATATGGTCAGGAAAGAAAAGCACTCCGGGTTACTGTGTTCCAGACCAGTAGATGAGCTCAAGATGTATTCCTGTGTGGTAAACTCATGGGATTTTCAGAACACCATAAAAGCTTTTTATTATACACTCCAATGCTGTCATCCACAGTTAGCTAACAAATATGATGGGTTTTTAATATAATCCACCCCGTCCTTGCCAATGCTCCTTGTTTGTTACGTCATCTTTCTGTGGCCAAGAGTTTGTTTTCCCCAGATGGCCTTCACGGAGCTGCTGACAGCCCTTCTGACTGAGAAACCCTACGACAGCAATCTTGCAATTCGTTTAGCAGTACTGACAAAGAGAGAGCTGTTGTTATCCTGATGCGAAAGCACTCTATCAGGCATTACATAGTGTCTGTGTTCTCAGCATGTTTGGGGCGTGATAAGTCATAGCACATGCTTTTTGACATCTTTCAGCATTTCACTGCCGTGTAGAGTTTCCTGCAGTTGAAATCAGGGTGACAGAATGTAAAAAGCCAAGTGTGACATCATCAGCAACTGGTAGCAGTCACTGTATCATAAATAATACTTTGGAGACGTGTAAAAAAAATTAAGTTGTGAAAAGTTCACCACAATTCCTTTGAAGAGTATTTGAAATCAACACTTGCACTGATTTCCACACACTGGTTTTACCTAAGTAATGACAACATACAGAAATGTCTGTAATGTTTGATATTGATAAACCAAAGGAACAAGACACTTGGTAAGTCTGCACAGTGAAAGGGCTGGGGATTTTTTAGCAAATTGCAGAAAGGATTTTTTTGTTTTGTTTTTTTAAAAATGACTTTTTCCTTTAAAGTGGGATCGCGTATCACGACTACAGGTCCCACAAAGCAATGGGTGGCACAGCATAGGAGGTGGCTTTGCTGTGGATGGAATGTCTCCCGATTATGATTATGCCTTGGTATTAATAAGGATGGCAGCTGCAGCAATCTGTTCAATTTTATGCAAATTAGCCCTGGCCCTCTGGCTTCTGGCTAGTGGCCAAGGCAGCCCTCGGCTGGGCAAAGTTTGGATTTATGCTTTATTCTACTGCTGCAAAGGTTTATTTAATTATCTGTATTTATTTAAAGCAGAACAGTACAAAGCAATTTTGCATCTTGGTCAGCTTTGTGATGGCTGAATTGTGTGGGGTTTCCCACCACCCACAAGCAAATTATGTGAATCACTGAATTTGTCCCTGAAGAATAAGTAGGTTGACTCTTCTCCTTGCTTTCTTTGGTAATAAAGGGCTCAAAGTGGTTTCTCCACACTCTGCCATCGCAGGCCTGTGAAATCAAATAATGCAGCTTTCTTGTAACTGACGTTGTAAATCTTTGTTTGCTGGGAATAAGTGGGGGAGATGATCTGAATTAGAGAACTTGATTTATAGGATATTTTAAAAGAAATGGGTGAAGGTGGTCAAAAGATACAAACTTCTAGTTATAAGTAGTACTGGCAATGTAATGCACAGAATGGAGAGTATAGTTAATAACACTGTATTAGATATTTGAAAGCTGCTCAGAAAGTAGATTTTAACAATTTTAATCGTAAGAAAAAAAAATTATAACTATGTGTGGTAATGGATGCTACTAGATTTATTGTGATCATTTCACAATATATACATATAATGAATTATTATGTTGTATACTTGAAACTAATATAATGTTATGTCGATTATATCTCAATAAAAATATTTTAAAAGAAGTGCATACCTATTATTTCCAAGTCTATGTACTTTCTATATACTAACAACCCAAAATAATCTAGCAAGCTATGTATGGTCAGACATTTTTTTTCATGCCTATTTTTGTGCAGCCATATAATGATTTGTAATTATCATCTCAGTTTTATATATCTGCTATATAAAATGTTAAAAACAAAGTTTCATCTTGTGTGAATTAATTATTCCCTTTACAGATTTGCTTACAGTAAAATTAATTGGTGTAGCAAACTAATTTCTTACTAGAGTATGTAAGGGAACCTGAGCCCAGCTCACGTCTTAATCCTCAAACATCAGAATTAATGAGGTTATAGCAAAATGTAAAAATGTAGTTACTGGCCACTTACAATTCATCAATTTCATGTGCAGTGGAGTAATAGGAGACATAGCTTGGCACCCATTCCGAAACTGCTTTACACATTTCATTGTAATTGTGTTGGAGATCCTTCTTGGTTTTCATAAATTCCTGGTGTTCATAACTACTATCAACTGAACATTTCATAGGGCACTTGGTTATGGGAATCCTATATCCTAGTTTGTCAGCTAAGTCATCTGCAATCATATTAAAAGCCACAAAAAATGTAGGGATAGCACCCACCATTTTCAGCTACTTGTACTAAGATTTCAACATTAGACTGTTCCTTCTTCTTGCTAATCTAGGCTCTTATGGACCTTCTTTTATTTTAAGCACAGATTCAGCTGACAGCCAGCACTTGTTCTGGTTTTGAATCAAATGCTGGCAGTGTTCCCAGAATATGAACCAGTTGTTTCTTTTACACACTCTCCCATTGTCCCCCACCACCCCAACTGCTTTCACAGCAATGAGCCATAGCCAAACTCGCACTTGCCCTAATGAGAACTAAAGTGCCGGAATCAAAGCAGTGCTGCCCAGGTGGCCACGGACTGTCTTGGGGGTAAATTAAGGCAGTTGATGCACGTTGTATTAAAAAAAAGGTGAAATAGAAGTGTACAAAAGACATCTCTTCTTTTGAGCTGAAGCACTGAAATTATGCATGTATTAACCAGGTTTCCCTGATTTATCCATTTCCCCCCTACCTTTAGCTTTTAGAATCCTGATTGAAGAATTATCCTAATTACTCTCACTGCAACTGATAGCAAATTTTCCACCTTTACCTTTACACAGCCTACTACTCTTCCATTTTTCTGATAATGACCAACTCTCACTTTCAATTTCCCAACCTCTTTATAGCTAAAATATATCTGTAGTACAACATTATTTCTGCTCTTCCAGTGAATTGCACTATAATCCATGTCCATTCTGGACCCTGTTCAGTGATACTACTTTCTAAAGTCCTGAGAGGCTGTTTTATTTAAGACATTCCTGGTCAAGTATTTGGAGGACAATGTAATAATGAGGCTCTTTGGAAATTGAATTTATACCACAATGCTAAGATATTAATCACTATTTTAAGTAAGATGATGTTAAGCATCTAATCTTTTTACATTCTGAAGTATCACCACCTAATATAGCTTTAAAAAAAAGTTGATTTTAGAATATTCATATTTATAAAACAAAAAAGTAAATAATATAAATGTGTAATAAAAGATTGATTAAATAAGCTATGGCACATTTAATATATGATCATACAGATATAAAAGTAGAAACATGGAAGTATCATGGAATTTTACAAATTGAAAATAGTAGGTTATATTAGTTTCTATTTACATACACACAAAGATGACTGAGAGATACACATACATGTAGCAGGGTAGCATATCTAAACTCTGCTCCAGAGATGGAAAATAAATGTATCTTCTTTATTTCCTATAACTGATCTAATTTCCTCACTATTTTCCATACTTGCTGGGCTGGAAGGGATAGAGAAGGGGATAAATTAACTTGCTAATAATAGTCAGTTTTTTCCAGTTTAATAGTCCATTAAAAATATCCAGTATCTTCTGGAGAATGCCTAATTTTTGGAATTTCCTTATACTCCTTTATATGCTCGCACCCTCTGATTCTTCTTAGATGACATCTGAGGATGGAAGATTTATATGGCTTTCTGACTGTTGAGGAGAAAGACCTCTTTTCCCTCATGACCTTTCATCTGTGCTAATTTCTGCAGCTCATTTCATCCTGCCCTTGCTCTGGTGTTCATTAAGGAGAGACTAGTCCATCTACTCTTTTGGGATTTCATGCTGATAAGAACATTATTATTCATGGCTTTGGCTACTCACATCTAGTTTCAAAGTCCCTGGTCACTATCACCTCTTTGTCCACGTGCCTTGTTTCTGCTGGTTCCCCCAGCCAGCCTTACAATGATGTGTCCCTTCAAGGAAACTCACTGGGATTTCTGGACCCCAGATAGCCTTCCAAAAGTCCTGGGAAGCCAGAAGTCCTGTATCAGGCACACCCACTACTATCGATGCCATGCTGTTGGTCACTTATCTCCTTGGTTGTGGTACCAAACTGGAGTTGGGCTTCTAACAGCTTGCATCTTTGCCCATATGTACCCATGGAAGTAGACACTAGAATCAATGTTCTCAAGATCACCCCATACCTACATGTATAGTTCAATGGCATCCCCCATCAAGGTTAGTCCAAAGTGGGATGGGAATAAAAATACTAGCACCTAATTCCTCTTGCCTATTTATTTCTCCTTTCCATACTACTTTAGACGAGGAAAGGCAGGCTTTAAAGTTTCTCTTCTTCTCTAGAGGGGGCATTCCCTCTTCTTGGGGACATTAAAGCTCAGGTTGCCCTTGGTGATGGAAAGACCATCCTCTCTATACAGATTCGTGCTGCTTTTATTATCAGCTTCTCTCCAAGCCTCTCCAGACAAAGTCCTCACCCTCAAATTGCCCTCTCTGAGAGGAGAGCAGAGCTGGGGACAGCCCCCCATGACCAGCTTCCATCTGGAAAGGAGGCTGGAGTTACAGTGGCCCAAGAGCCAGAGGGGCACAGGAAGTAGTCAGCCAAAGGCTTCTTGGAGGGGATGCCCCATGTCTCTTGGGGAGCGGCCTCAAAGATGATGAAATCTTTCTGGAGATGCTCATCCAGCTCCAAGATGGTGGCCACATCCCCACAGCGGTAGCAGTAGTTGGGTGCCGACCACACAGTGAGCACAGTCTCATTGAAGGCCTGTGGGGACACTCCAAGCTCAAGTCCTGGAGGCCCCAGCCCCTGGCCTCCACCCCAGGGCCCAGCTGGAGTTGGAAGGTGGCCCCGGCAGCTCCAGGTGAGGACTGGTGTCTACTCCACCCCCTTCATGAACTCCAGGAACTCATTGTAGTTGAAGCGGCCATCATTGTTCTTGTCACCGTCCTTCATGAGCTCCTCGAAGTCGTCCTCTGTGATGGCCTCACTTGTGGCCTGCAGCATCATCTTCAGCTCATCCAGGTCGATGTAGCTGTCAGCGTTTTTGTCAAACATGTGGAACAGGTCAGACAGCTCCTCCTCAGATTTCCCTTTGCTGTCGTCCTTCATGCAGCAGACCATCATGACCTGGAACTCCTCAACGTCCACTGAGCCACTGCCGTCATCATCCACCTCGGCAATCGTCTCCTGCAGCTCCTCAGGTGTGGGGTTCTGGCCCAGCATCCTCATCACCTTCCCCAGCTCTCCTTGGTGCTGCTGATGCAGCCGTCCTCGGCACCCAGCACGAAGATGTCAAAGGCTGCCTTGAACTCATTTTTCTGCTCTTCATTTAGTTGCTCTACCGCAGCCTTGTAGATGTCATCTGTGCTGGCAGCTTGCAGCATCTGTTCTGCCCTGGCTGCCTCGGCCTTACCAGCACTGGTCATGTCTAAAGGTTATCGTATTGAGGAAGTTCCTGAACTTCTTTTGGTGGTTGAAGATAAAGTTAAAGGCTACAGGAAGACCAAGGAGGATGTTTTGCTCCTTAAGAAACTTAAGGCTTGGAATGATATCAAAAAGGCTTATGCCTCTCAGCAAATGAGAGCTGGCAAGGGCAAAATGAGAAACCGTTGTCATATCCAGCGCAGGGGTCCCTGTATCATCTATAATGAGGACAGTGGGATCATCAAGGCCTTCAGAAACATCCCTGGAATTGCTCTGCTTAATGTAAGCAAACTGAACATTCCAAAACTTGCTCCTGGTGGGCATGTAGGACATTTCTGCAATTGGACTGAAAGTGCTTTCCGCAAGTTAGATGATCTGTATGGCACTTGGCATAAAGCTGCCTCCCTCAAGAGTAACTACAACCTTCCCATGCACAAGATGCTCAATACAGACTTTAGCAGAATCTTGAAAAGCCCAGTGATCCAAAGAGCCCTCCAAGCTCCAAGCACGAAGATTCATCGCAGAGTCCTGAAGAAGAATCCAGAGTCCTGAAGAAGAATCCACTGAAAAAAATCTGAGAATCATGTTGAAACTAAACCCATATGCAAAGACCATGCCCTGGAACACCATCCTTTACCAGGCCAGGAATCACAAACTCCGTTTGGATAAGGCAGAGGGGGCACTTGAAGCCAAATCAGGAGAGGGCTCCAGGCAAGAAGCCTGTGGTAGCAAAGAAGGGAAAGAAGGCTGTTGATGTTAAGAAGCAGAAGAAGCCTTTGGTGGGAAAAAAGGCTGTAGCAACCAAGAAACCAGCAACTGAGAAGAAGCCTCCTGAAAAGAAATACATCACAGAAGAAAAGAAACCTGCTGCAAAGCTTAAATTTGTTTATTCCATAAAGGTCCAATCATGTTGGACAGCTAATTTTGAATAAAGACCCGTTCAAAGAAAAAATAAATAAATAAAAACTGTTTTTTTGAATTTTAAAAACTGTTTTATTGAGATATCATTTGCCACACTAAACTGCACATACCTAGAGTGTGCAATTTGACACATTTCGACAGATGTGTACACCATGAAATCACCACCAGTCAAGAAAATTAACAAATCCATCACCACCACCCCTAAATTTCCTTGTGCTTTTGTAATCCCTTCCTTCCACTTCCTTGTGCCTCCCAGCTCCCAGGTCCACAGGCAACTACTGATCTACCTTGTTCCTAGATATTAGTTTACATTTTCTAGAATTTTATGCAGATGGGATCCTATAGTATGTATTCATTTTTCTAGCTTCTTTCTTTCAGCATAATTTTGAGACGCATCCATGTTGTAGCATGTATCAGTGGCCCACTCCTTTTTATTGCTTAGTGATATTTCACTGTATGGATACCAGAGGTTTTTTTGTCCATTTACCCCATTTTCAGTGTGCTTCTCTCCAGGTACATTTATTATATTTCTCTGAGTTCTGTGCTCTTGGGTCTGACGGCCACCATGTTCACTGCTCTCAGTGGGGGAATCCTCATGTTGAAGGAAAAATTTCACTTCTTCCCTTCGTGACCCCCACTTCTGAAGGTGTTCATACATCATATGATCAAAGAGTATGGGACACTCATTTCTCCTCCACACTTCAGCTAAATGGCAACAGCCTTCTCCAGATTTCTTGCAAAATTCTACAACATCTCGACATGTTGTTTCTGGTGTTGTAAAACTTCTGTTAAAATCTGTTCATTGTTGCTCAAAAACATGGTTAAATGAACTTTAATTTCTTTCCAGGCAGGTCCTGATTTGGGGGGGATTTTGGTCGTGTTCCCCTTCCTTTTTTTTTCTTTAAACTGGTGTTTTGTCTGATTCTTCAGCTCTTACCCTGACCCCCATATCTTAGTTGATATCTTTGCTTTCCTCTGTCTCCTTCTCTCCTCCAAACCCCTAGTCCAACTCCACCTTGGGGGCCAGGGGCGGAGGCGGGTGCAGTCTGGAGGAGAAGTCCCAGGCCCAAGATTCCATCTGCTCTCCTTCCTGGGTCCCAGAGGGAGGCGGGAGAAGAGGGTGGCACCCCCACTCACAGCACTGAGGAAGAATGGGGCTCCTAGGGCCTGAGGTCTGACCACCCCCATTTCTCCCATGCCCCAGGACTGGGCCACGTCTGGATGGGGCAAGTGGGTTCTAGCTCAGCTCACACTGAGAATGTAAGAACTACAAACAAGATTTCTATTAAAATTAAAACAAAAAACATTTTTTTGATCAAACAATTCAGGCTTACGAACAGTTGTCACATACACTAGGGTTTTAAGAGCTCAATTTTGGTAATATTCAGGAATGGATTTAACAAAAAGTAGAAATGATGGAAGGTGGGTTGTTGTAGGCCTCCTGTATCTTCTCCTCAGACAAGGGGGTTGGCGGTTTACCAGATAAAAGTTTATTTTGTAGCTGCCAGAGAAACACGATGGGTCCAGTGGCTTGGAAGGGGCAGCCACTTTGGGATCCTTGCTTCCACACATGATCAGATACAGTTCCTGCGGGCACAGCCTGGAAGCTGAGCTGGGAATCATAAGGCTGTGGTCATCGCCTAGGTTATGAGCTGACATCCTTACTGCACAGGGTTCCTCCTGCCCAGTGACTTATGAATGGAATGAATAGCTTTGGCTCCATACCTCCTCATTGTTCAGCTCTCCACCCCACAGCACAGAAGAGAGAAACTTAGTGGAATCGTTGGAAGTGAGGGATAAAATGAAGCATGAGGGGAGAGCAGGCGCTGTCTAGACTGGGATGCCTGTAGGGCAACGAGGTAGCTTCCTTTCCTCTAGTCAGGCCAAACCCTTGTACATCCCAGCACTGTTTATATAAGGTTATCCTAATTTGGCTTACTAAGGAAATGAGAGTATTATGGTTAGGCTAATCTCTTAATAAAACTGCAGAGCATCATGCTATTAGTCACCCAGTGAATTTCAAAATTTAAGAGGTTTATATTAAAAACTGGGTAAAGGTAAAATAACTTGATTGTAGTTGTAAAACTAATACATTCCCATTTAAATTCTGTTCTACACTCCAAGGCAAATATAAATGTTAATATAACACTGTTAAATCAAATCTCAATGCAAGAGAACCAATTGTATCTCTACTTTGTCTTATCAACTTTCCAAATTTTCTTACTAAAATATGTTATTGTATTAATACAAACTACAGTATTATACACTACACTGTCAGTATAAAAGGCTACTTTGTCCCTACATACTGAAGGCTGAGCACAAGCCACTCTGTTCATTGCCTCATGCACAGGCCACTGAGCGCTTGGGCCCACCTGCGGCATTCACGTAGCTGTGGTGCGAAATTCCCACATTATTAAGTAAAACATTTAAGTGACTACTAGGACCTAGGGATTCTTAAAAATGAGAACACATAGCTTAAATTAAATATTTATTAGCCCTGTAACATAGAATCATTTTTACATATACATTTATATACATTTGTACAGACACCATATATATATATGCATGTGTATATTTTAACATGTTGCTATATTATGAAATGCCTAATTAAAATATTTGTATTTTTATATTTATATATACTTTATATTTTATAACATACCAAAATATTATCATTATTCAATCTGAGTGATAAGATTATAGATGACTTTTATTTTCTTCCTCATGCTTTTTATACATAGTCTAAATGTTCTCATATTATATATATTATTTTATAACATAAAAAATTTATCAGACAAGAAAATGCATATTTGCCAAGGGCTTAAAAAAATTACCTAGGGCTTAAATGTTTAAGCAGCTCCTCAAAATGTATATGCTGAATTGATTATAATGTTCTGCATTTTACAGCTAGCAGAGGTAGCCCTTGTTCTCCATTCGAGGACCAACGTCTGGGGTAGTTCCCAGAAATTATGCTCAGAGGTTTCTCTCACAGTGCTTCCAGCTGTGGCTATCTGCAGGATTATTAGTCACATGGGTTTGGCCTTAATGGGCAATTGTCAAGAATGTTAAGTGGTGTACACCAAGGCTACTAACAGCAGATCTGCGTGTGGAGTCCTGGATATGTGCAGCTTGTCCAGTCTGAAAATCACACACATCTTGTCATCTTCCTCCCCTAGACACATTTAATTTTTACTCACTTAATTGGATCAAGACCTCTAAGTACTGAAGCCTTGAAACAAAATAACCCCAGTGTAAAAGTTTTCTTTCCCATTGGTTCATTTTGGATTGAGAGCTTACTTCTGGAAATGAATTTGCAGACTACCAAAACAAACTTATGCCATGTATACATTGTACATTGAAAACAATTTTTTTAACAGACCTCTCAAAATTTGTAACTGAGCAAGTCTAATATGAATATTAAGGCTTTGGTTTGTTATATTTAATCATGATGTTTAATAGAACTGAAGCTAATGCTAAATGTACTTAAGAGATAAGCCTCATGAAAGATTCTTAAGTCTCATGAAAGGCTGAAAAAATGTATTTATAGTAGTACCAAGCTATGTTGAAAATGAAGAATATTTTTTATTCTCTGACCTCAGTAAACATTAAAATGCATAGTTCTCTGCCTTATAGACACTGAGCAGAACATTACACTATTCCATTTTGATTAGAAATTCTAAATTTGAAAACACAACATTGTTTTACACCAATATTTGAAAATTCATTTCACAGAGTATTTGGAGAACATCTTATATTTCATAGAGAACCATCTCTGTGAGATAGTATGGAGAAGGGGAAGTTAAAATTACTGTAGTTTGTGGAAAAGCAAAGCTTGATCTTAAAAAGTTTTGCTTTTCACTCTAATGTACATCAATGGTTATCTGGCATTTTAAACAATGTTCCAAGTGAATGTCAATCTGAATTCAGTATTTGCACTATTATTTGGACAAGTTTTTTGCTCTTAGGTATGCAATCTCGAAAATAAGTCTATTATTCCTGGGTGGTCATTATAGAGATAGCTTCAAGCATACAAAATATAAAAAGCATGCATGAAATATGCCAGTATATTAAATTAACATCTTGCAAAAGCCCCTCTCCAAAATCCAGATGCTTATATTGCTTTTGACAGACTGTAGGCGGTAAAGTTTTAACTTTAAAGAAGGGGCTTTCTGTTTCTGTTTTCAAGTTAAAAATAATGAAAGGAAAACACACTGAAATTCCCACATTATTAAATAAAACATTTAAGTGGCTAAGGGCCAATCATTGTCACGCCATGAACGAAATGCCTTACGGTAATATGTTCCATAACTGTTTGCTAAAAACTACCAATTTTAACACATTTGCACATGATTAAATGCCATAAAAAGTTGCTTATTGAAGCCAGTGTCATAACACTGTTACTCATGCCCAAGGGGAGGGAAGCTTCAATGCAAACCTGAACAAGAAAGGTGCTGTGAAATAAGTTCCACGTTGTGAAAACAGATCCTAAGTAGATTTGCCAAATAGCTGACTCCATTCAATGGTCAGAAGTTCATACCATCAGCATCACGAGAATATGTAGGGCTAAGAAAATGTTAACTGAACAGTTTCCTATGCAATTAACTACAGGCAAAGATGGATGATCAAAATTAAATTTTTGAAAAATCTGTTTGACCATAAAGGTCTCCTTATTCAGAAAATCAATGTTTCAATGGTGAGGTCTGGGTTGGCTTTATTCAGGTTTGAGTTCTTCCAAATATAAAATCTTTTTGAAAAGCAAAAGAAGACTATACCTAACAATTAGTATGCTAAGGGACAAAACAGAGCAGGAAGATTTTTCAAGCTTTAATATAATCACAAGTTCTGACTTCATAAAAACCAAGACAACAAGAGGAAGATGAAAACGCCACCTGGGGCATTCCTTGGCCCCCAGCACAGCTGCCATCTCTACTTTCATCATTGGACGGCTCTCTCCTATTTGTTGCTGTCTACACATGTCTCCTTCTTATAGGGACATGTGTCATGTTGGAGTAGGGGTTTACTCCAGTATGGTATCATCTTAACTAATTATATCTACAACAATCCTATTGCCAAATAAAAAATTACATCTGCAACAATCCAACTGCCAAATAAGGTCAAATTCTGAGGTACTTGGCTTTAGGACTTCAACTTATCTTTTTTTAGGAGAAAATAATTCAACCCCAAAGATGTATTTTTGGAGTCAAACATTCACAGCAGTTAACAATAAACAATAAACTGACAGAATTATTTCTCTATAAAGAGAAATATTCATTAAATTAGTTCAGAACTTATACTAATTTATATTGTGTTAACCTGAGAAAGTTATTGACCATACTTTTTTTTTTAGATTACATCCCCAATAAAGATAAAACATCTTTTTAGATTTGGGTGGCATATCTTTAAAAGCTTGATAATTGAATTTAGATTTCTGAGAAGCATTCCTCTTTTTATTCATGTTTTGTAAACTGCTTTTTAACTTTTGAAATGTTTATCCTGCTTTCTTACATATCGGTATATCAATCTATTATAAATATTTTCCATACCACGAAATAGCATTTACATAGGCTTTTTTAATTGAAGTATTGTTGATATACAATCTTATGTTGGTTGTAAACGTACAACACAGTGAGCAGTTACCCATATTATTAAATCCTCACCCCCACTAGTGAGGTTGCTATCAACACAGAAAGATGTTACAGACTCATTGATTATACTCTCCATGCTGTGGTACCATCCCCGTTTCCAGCTTATATTGTGACTGTGAATTATTGTGCCCCTTTATGACCCTCACCCTCCACCCCGACCCACCCCATCCCTTCTAAATGCAACTGATCTGTTGAATTTCTCCATTAGGCAATCTCTAGTACTTAAAGCTTTTAGATTTCTAAAAGATGGGTGCCTCACAAAATCATGCCTGTAAAGGTTGTACAGTTAAAAATATTATTAACCTTAAAGAGTCTGGTCACTGATTAAGCAAATCACATAACTGCAAACTTAGCTTCTCCATTTGTAAAACAGAGACTCAAAAACTGACTTCCTTCAGCTAAGCCTGAAGTAAGATAATGTAAATATAAATACTGTAAGTAGTAAGTGAATTTCATAAATCATTGTTACTACAACTCAGTTCCTTTATGTTAACACCTCCAATATGTATCCTATTAGGCAGCAGAGGGCAAGATGCAAAGAAATGCATGATGTTCTTCTCAGCCGTCACCTCATGGTGTATTCACTTTGCTCAAATGCTATTACAGTGGTTTCAGCAATTGGAATCCTATTTGAAATGGGTGGACATTCTTTTCATCCCTTTCTTTTTCTGGTCCCTTATTTACCAACACCAGAAGTTAAGAAGTGGACTTTTGGGATAAAACAAAAGATTAAGAATTACTGTAAAACGTATTATAAGAGAAAGCCTCTGCTGGGTGTTGGAGTTAACCTCTTATTGATGGATTTCAGGCCTTTCAGAACATTGAGCTTCTAGGCACTTTAAACTCTTCTTGCATTTCTGCTTGTTAGGCTCTGGAAAGTAGGAGCCAGGTGGGCTCACAAGGAGGTGAAGTGTGGGGCTTGGACCAGTGCTATTTTCTTTTGAATTTAATATTTTTTAATATCTATGTAACATGTAGAGAAATAGAATAGATGACAACAGCAACATAAATAATGGAAAGCTGTGAAAGGGAACTACACCACTGATGTATAAGTTTCTTACATCAATCATTTGGTGCTGTAGTATTATTAGATTATGTAACACACATAACTTTGCCTGACATTTAAAAATTTGAGAGGTTCATCTATTGATACACAGAACATACTTCAATCATCTTTAGTGCTGAAAAGCATTTAGTTGTATGAGTATACCACTATTCAGTATTGTTTTCCAGTTGATGAATATGTAGCTTCCAATTTTGTGCTATTACCAAAATTCTAAGTTCTTGTCTACAGTTCTAAGAGTAAAATTATCTTTAGGGTATTTATTTAAGTATGGAACCACTGTGCCTGAAGAGATGGCAAATTCTCAACTTTACTAGATATTGCAAAACAAGTCTCCAAATTTGTTTTAACAATTTTCACTTCCACTGACTATGAAACCATATTTTTTCTACATTCAACAATATTTGGTACTGGCAGACTTTTAAATCTATTGGATATCATGCTGCTTAACATGAATTTCCTATCTACTAATAAGGGTGGTTGATATATTTAGGAATCATTTAGGATTCTTCTGTAAATTTCCAGTGTTATGTTTTTTGTCCATTTAATTAAAATAAATTACATGGGTATTTTTGATTTGCAGTGTTATGTTGTCCTATATATTTCTTGAGTCTCTTTCAATATCAGCAGTGAACAATTGGTAGCACGTGTGGAGAAAATTGTACCCAACACAGTTTTCTGTGGAACATACAGAGCTTGTCAAAATCTCACTTATCCTTCACCAATTTAAGGTGATATTGCACACACACACTTCTTAGATCACATCTTAGAACGTAGGCTTCTATAGAAATAGGAAATTAGTTCACTTATGCAAGTTGTAATAGTAGGCAGATCTAGAAAAGGAACAAATATATCTGGATTTTCCATGTGAAAGAAACAGATTAATCATGGACAATATTAAGGAGGAGAGACTTTAGGTGATGGTTCTCTGGCCTGAGGGCATACAAACCCAGACAGGGATTTGAAATAATCACCTTTGCCTTTGTTGTCCATCCATCTCTTTCTCTACTCCTCTGCAGCTTGAAGTTTTCTGGCATCTCATCTTTTCTGCTCTACATCCATTTAGTTCTCTGGGTTTAGCCTTAATGCCCCAATCCAGTGAGCTCTGAGATCTGTGGCTGTGAAGTGTCAAGAGAAAAACAATGTGATTCGTATTAATGTGAGAAATACTGATTATGTTCCAAGATTATTTAAATGTTATAAAAGTATTTCAATAACTAACTGGTGAAGTTGAAAAGGAGGACAACATACGTATTAAATGAAATAGTACTAAGCACTAAGCTAGCGTCATTTGTTTTAATTTTTAG
Organism: Smutsia gigantea; assembly: GCA_032199065.1. NCBI lineage: Eukaryota > Metazoa > Chordata > Mammalia > Pholidota > Manidae > Smutsia > Smutsia gigantea. Next base: position 109,470 of record JAVSCE010000448.1, read on the forward strand.
TGCTTAGAGTACTCATGAAAGAGATACAAACGTACATATTCTTTCCACAATGTAGAAACAAATTCAGGACATATGTGGTGGGGGATGCCAGTGGGGATCTGTCTTCTGCCCATCAATTACATTACTAGGATGGGATGCACAAAAGATATCTCTCTTACTGTGATGCATGTTGGTGCCACATGTCTTTCTGGTCCTCTAGGATAAGAACTCATCATACCCTCTCAACTAACTAAATTCATCCCTGTTGCATATCAGGATAATAGGAATTAGGAATTTGACACAACATTTGGAAATTTCATTGACCGTATTATCCACCAGTGACAAATTTTACAAATTAGAAATTATTTAAAAGCTAAAATTATTTTCAAATAATTAGCCATATCAGATAGGATCACAGGTCATCATAACTAAACAAAATAACACAATTTGAATATGATAGAGAGCTAGCCATAAGTTAGTGTGTCTTTGAAATTTTCTCAAAAATTATTTTTAAGTTTACACCTCCTTGAAGCTACTCAGTTCTATAGAACCCAACTGAATTCTATTTCACAGAACTTTATTGTGCATTTGCACTGAACATCCTGTGTTAGGGGTTTTGGTGCACAAAAAAGGGGCTATGTAGTTCTTCATATAAGTGGCAGCAATGCAGATCTCTAAAGCAGGAGTAGCAAATCAAAATGCCCTCAGCCCAGGCAGGTGATATGAAACAGGAGGGGGTGTAAAACAAAACAGAGTGGTTGGGATTATGGTAAATGAGAGCACAGGCAGCCGCCTAAGCGGCATAACCGCAACTGCTCAACTCCAGCTCATTGTCAGGCAGGAATATAGACTCAGCATTGTCATATCTTCTGCTTTTATTCAAGAGCATTTTAATGGGAATTATGACTTTAACCATGGATAACTTTTGTTAAAAATTAAATGCCAAAGAAACCGTGATTGCAAGCCGAGTATGGCATATAAGCTAAAAAATTTTAATCTGCAACTCCAAAGTATATGCCTAGAATATTCAGCTCATTTCAATAAAAATAATCAATCCCTTTACAAGAACTGCCATCCAATTGAAAATGATGTATGATACCTAGTTACCAGATCTGCTATGGGTTGAATGTGTATTCCCAAAATCTGTTTGTTGAAGCCTGAACCCCCAGTATTACGGTATTTGGATGTTCATATATGGCTGTTACTTACTCTTGCAATCGCAATCTAGACTGCTTTTCGTGCCTTGTACCCATATATTAACTTGGATGTCTAACACAAATCCTGTCCAAAAATTTACTCTAGATTTTCCTCTACTCTTATTCCTCCTCCAGTCGGCTTCATTGCAGCAAGCTGTGTCAGTTGCTTAACCTACTCAAGGTATAGATCTGAGATTCATCCTTGATGTCTGCCTCTCAAATATGTCCATTTTCCTCTGTTTTCACTGTAACCACACTGGCTGTATCACCGTGATCATTGAAAAAATTCTTGCTTATTCTCGTGGAACAACCAAATATATTATTAAACTGTAAATCTTACCCTGAACTTCTCTATATTATACCTTCTGTGGCTTTCTTTTCTGCCTTGAATTCAAAATTCTTACGATGGGCTCGCTGGCTCTGTGTGGTCTAGTCTCTGCTGTTCCTGGTGCCATACTCAGCCTAGCTCAGTGCCCCAGCCATGTTCATTTCCTACAGCAAACCAAGTTTTTCCTCATGTCAGAAATATACAACATGTTCACTAAAAATTTTAGACTTTCTCTGCCTAACTGCCATAGGATTTATATGATACCCCAATCTTTCAACTAAGATCTACTAGTCAATATCAAGGTTAGGAAGTCCAGTAAAATATTGGTAAATCCCTGAATATAGCCATCATCTAGAACAACCCTGAGAGATTGAATAAACTGTAAATAGTTTTTCAGTCATGTGAGGGATCTCTCTGATACCAAATTTTATTCCATTTCATACTGATACAAATTTTTATTCTATTGCCTCATTTAAAAAAAGACTGTTTCCTATCACAGAATTTACATACATTCCTGCACTGTATTTAGAAGATTGCAAATGAATCTAGGAGAGCCAAAGAAAATGTAAGTGTATTCTTTTTTGTCCACAAGTATTTATTGAGCTCCTACCATATGAGAGAGACACTGTACTAAGTTAGTGGAATATACTGGTAAGGGACAAATGGAAACCTTTCATGGAGCAATTGGGGAGATGGCTATAAATCAACTAATCACTCACATAAACACATTACAAATCAAGATAAATATTATGAAGAAAATAGTCACTCTGCCTTGAGAGAGTATAACAGAGGACATTGGCCTGGTTCAGGGGTTTTAGGAAAGCCTTACTTGGAAGTAATGTCTGAGTCAAGATATGGAAAGTAAATAGGGATTAACTGGATGGAGGGGAATATAGGGAGAAAAGAAGAGGGAAAGCTTTCCGGGGTGGAAATAGCGTATGCCAAAGTCTTGAAAACTCAAAGAACTTGGTATGCTGAAGAGGCTGAATGGAGACCAGTGTGCTACATCCCAGGAGCAAAAGATCTGGTGAAAAATGCTACTGGAGGAACAGGCAGAGAACAGGTCACCCAGGTGTCTGCAGGCTATATTAACGATCTTGACCTTCATAAGATCAAAAGGAAACCATTCCAAGGTTTTAATAAGGGAAGTAACATAAGGTTGTGCTTCAGAAAGTTCACTTCCCCCACATTGTGAGGAACAGGCTTGAGGCGTTTTGGCAAAGCAGGCTGAAACAGACTGTACCAAGGTGGAAAGGGAGGAAAAGAGAGAAGTTCATGAATTTGAGAAGTGTTCCAAAGGTAAAATCCACACCATTTGATGATAAATTTGGCATAGAAAGTAAAAACACAGGTCAAGCTGTCAAAAATGACCTCTGGATTTCCAGCCCATAAAACTGAAATTATGGAGGTGCCATTAACCTTGGTGGAAATACCTGAAAATAACCGGGTTTAGAGGGAAGGCCTGCAAATTCAATGAACATACGGCATTTGACTTCACTTGGAGAAAACTAACTACAAAATATGTTGTCCTGGAGTTCAACAGCAAACTATTTAAGGATTGTAAATACCTTGTTATATTTTTTTCTTCTTCACCCACCAATATATTATAGAGAAAAAAGAAGACAAATAGAAAGATGTATGAGAAAATATGCTCATGAAGTAACTTATGCTTAATGTTGTACTAATTAAATACGAAAAGTCTGAAGATCGAATAACACAGATTTTTAAAATGCAATACTTAGCCTGCATTTAAAAAACATCCTGTGGGTAGATGTGGGCTGAGTCCAAAGTGAATCCTCCAGCCAGTACCAGTCTGAACCAGCTGTCAAGTAAAAAACAAATGCAACCTGTTGTCATGATGTTGTATGTTTCACCTAGAAATCATTTAAGAAGAGTAAATTTGCTGCCAGACCACACTTAATGCATTCCTAATGTGCAGTGAAACTATGCACCTTTAGCCCTGCCAAGATTCCTATTTAGCACAATCACAAAGGACTTTTCAAATGTACAGAAGTATAAAAAAATGAAAACATGGAGGAAAATCAGAAAGTGCTTTAGAATTGATTATGAGAGCCATTCAGTCTATTCTTCTAATAACATATAAAAGAAGCTAAGTGAGCTCCACAACCAGAGTACTTGAACACTGTGTCTGAGCCAAGGGCTTCATCACTACTATAAATTCTGATGAACAATCTGACTTTTGGAATTCAACCTATATCAATTAACAACATTGACAACAACAAAATTCACTGTAGCTATAAACATTCTTGTACCTATATCCCTAGTAGACATACACATTTACATCCACATATACACATAGGGATGTAGATACATGAATGCTTATAGCAACATTGCAAGGACAAAATCTTGGCAACAACTTCAATTATCATCCAAAAGAGAAAGGTTGTTTGAATTACGACAAAGCCAGGCAGTTAAGTATTTACAATGAAACATGTCTCTGTGTATTGACCTGGAGAGATGTCCATAAGAAAATATAAATTAAGTGAAAAGGAATTTCATGTATATAAAGCAACCTAATTTTGGTATATAATAAATACATATATAAACATAAATGTTTAGAATAAACACAAATGTATTCAAGGATTACTATTTTACTAAATGAATTGGGTTTATTAAGATTCAAGCATGACAAAAATTATTCTTTCTTGCTACTCCCTATTGAACTATGTTGACACTTTCTTTCCTAGCCATGTATGGAATTTCAAGTAGTTCCCATAGCTTTTACAGTCCCTCTAAAATAATTTCTAGAAGCTCTCTGAGAGTGGACTGCCCTATAAGTCAATATGGAAAAAAAAAAGCAATAGGAAAATGGGCAAAGTTCTCGCTAAACATACACTCTACAAAAGTGTATATCAAAATGGTCAATAAATATATCTAGTAAAGGAGAACATATCTGTATCCCATGACCCAGCTACTCTTAGGTTTATACCCATCAGAAATGTGTACATATTTCACCCAAGGACATACATTCAAATATGCATAGCAGCACTCTCTACACCAGCCAAGAGCTGGAAGCTATCCAAATAGCCATCAACCTAGAGTAGATTTTTAAAAAAGAGTTAACTGGAACATAGTTTATGATCAGACAACTTTTTGTAGGCAAGCCAGAGAGAACTGTCTTCCTCAAATGAGCACTGAATTTATATACTTTTCTATCTCCATCACATTTTGTCATATGCTGCTACGACCTCTTGCATTCCACACCATCCCGCCAGCCAGACGGATTTCTACACAAATCTTAAACTAACTAAAATGTTATTCACCCCACTAAATATTGTCTAATGCAGCAAAAATCTTCTCATTACCTGAATTGCCACTATGTTTTATTTGTTCCACTCTTGAGGAAGTTGTGATCTAAAGGGGCCAAAAGGTAGCTTTCCTTTTGTTCCCTGAGTTATAAACCAATCCAGTACTAGACAGGATAGAAGGGTGTCATATTCACTACTGATGATGACTAGAATGGAAGTCGAGGATTTAGCAACAATGGGCTTCCTAATACTGAACGCCAGAATTATATTGACTTACCAACTCAATTACAGATATTGAGCAAAAGTAAGTCTCTGAGGAACACATATTTCCTACCTATTTCTTAGAAGCAGCTGGCTTCAGAGAATGGAGCGAGAGACTGAGGTATTCATTCCCAATTCCTTTCCCAAACTCACTGACTTATTAACTCATTCTGTCTTCCTGGGCAAGAGCACAGAATGAAGCAACAATTAACAGCGTTGAGGGAAAAATCCTTCCTCACAGAAATCAGAGTTGTGGGGAACAAACACTTTCTAACAGTAGAATTTGTATATTTCAAGTGTTAGAATTGTCTATAATCTGTCTGTCTTAACTCCATTAACTGTTCAAAGTAAGGAATGAGTCTATTAATGTTTTTGATACTATCAATACCATAGCAGGGCTTTGCTGTTAGTAGAAAAATAAATAATATATTTAATTTATATATAATTGTGTGTGTATTTAACATTGGGAATATGAGATTTACAATTTGGGGGCCAATCAAAATTTAGATAAATTCTTAATAAAAAATTTGGAGTAATCATGGCTGACTCATCTACCTCATCCTTTTCAAGGAATTCCAAAAAGATCAGATACTTAAAACAACTAAGAAAGTAAATTTTTTTACCTCCTTTACTTTTCTGTAGTGGAATATTATTAACAAAATAAATTCAGTATAAGTTGGTTTCTTCTAGAACCTGTCTACATTTTTCACAAAGACGACTCATCTAATCATGGTCATAGTCTGCCTTTAAACTAGTTGTTATATTTTTCCATTTTGTACCAATAGTTTAAAATAGTTAAAATAGCTACCCAATGTGTTATATCATAAGTTACTAAAATATTCTCCTATTGCTAGACATTTAAATTGTGTTAAAATCTTCTTGTTTAAAGGAATACTTCTGTAACAACATCTTTTCATTTTGGAGAATTTTATCCTAAATGTAATTTCCCATTAGTGGTTACATTGGCCAAAAAGAATGAAAAATTTTGTTGTTTTTACAACATACACCCATGTTGGTTTCCAAACAAGTTCCACAAATTCATGATAATATCAGCAATTTGAAAATACCAGTTTATTGTAAATTCAGCAGCATTAGATGTTATAATTTTAAACAATATTTTATCAGTTAAGTATGTGTAAAATTGTGCTTTAGGTTGTTGTAATGTGCATAGTATTATTTGATTACTATTGAGGATAAATATTTTAAAATATATTTGTTTTTCATTGACTTTTAATTGAATTTTTCATTATCCTTATTTCATCAGATTTTTATTCTTTTACATACTCATCTACTAGCAAAAATATTTTTCTTATATTTGAATAAGTTCTTTCTATAGCATCCCTCAGACACAACTGCTGGAAATATTATCCCCAGTCTATCACTGGTTTTCTTTATGTTGTTCTTGGCTTTTTTCATTGTACTAAATTCCAATATTTTACATTTGGTAATCAGGTAGTTGACTTCTATGTGATTACCTCAAAGATCAAAATTTATCAGTTATCAAAACAGATAATTACTTTTTGTCACAAATTATATTTACTATAGTAATCCTTTAGTAGTTTATGTATGGTTTCTCAAAATGGAAAATTTATTATATTTTAATGACTTTTAAGTAACTGAAAACATTACTTTATATTGAAACAAGCATATATCACATGCCAGAATGCAAAAATTTGTATGAATATTTAATGTTAAGCAAGAGACTTCGATCTACTTTTCGGTTATAGCCAGTCGCTTTGAGCTTGCTCAGAATGTTTGGGGGTTGTGTGTTTGATTACTCCTGTCTTTAGCAACGCTATAGAGGAAAAGTTGAGTTACACTAGCAAAGTTTTGCATTTAGCACTATTTTTTTTTGTTTTATAGGCTGATTTTCCAAATAATTTACTAAATAGATACTTTAATATACATGCTTTGAAAAGTTGGCTTTCTATTTAAAAGAATTAACTTGACTCCTGCAGTTATGGGTCCTGCAGTCTACCTATTGAACTAAATTTCCATTTTTGTTTAAGCTTGAGTTTCATTTTTTACTCCTTCAGAATATTTCAGGAATAGAGAGCTGTATTTGTTCTTCCTTTTATCCAAATTAATAGAAGTTTAGTTGGACAAATGGTTACCCAGAATGAATCTACTTTTACACGGCTTTTCCTGTGGCTGGCTGGGGCCTTGCAGTCAAGTTGTTGCCTAAATGAGGTGAGCTATAGTGTTCTGTGCAATGCACAAACCATGGCCTCAAACAGAAGAGGCAAGCCTTCACCTCATGCTGCCTCCATCAGTGCTAATAGGCAGGGTATCCTTGAGGAGCAGGGATGGACTGCTTCTCACCAGACTGAAGTGAGAGAGAAGCACTCCTTTATCTTGTCTGAGCCATTGATATCTAAAAGAGTCATCAAACAAATAACCTAGCAGGAGAAATATTCTAATATTAACCAATCCACCAGGATCGTGAATCACGAGTGTTTAATAATCTTTTGTTCCTTCTCGAAATGTCTGGACAGTATTGCCCTCATGTTAAGTCACAAATGCTGTCTCACTTCAATGGTTAGTTTGTCCAGTCCAACTTATTAATCAAACCTCCACAACCAATTCAATATTAAATCCATCCCTTCCCCAACTCAAGGCCTGCTTTGGATTGGAAATCTGAAGTGAAAGAGGATGTGCTTCCTCCATCTTTACGTTTTTTTCTTCCTCCCCCATCCTCCCAGTTGCTAGCTGCTTCTGACCCCTCCAAGGTCAGAGTTCAGAGAGGAAGAGGAAACGTGCTAGGGGGGAAAGTGAGCTCTTAACTGATCAGGCAGGCTTCTGCAGGCTTTGTCCTCTTTAGACATGGCTGATACTTACAGATATGTCATGTGTAAAAAAAAAAAATAGCAAATTTACTCAGGTGTAAATTTCTGGGCTCTTGGCAGGCCCCATCACTGGATGCTTTTCTCATGTGGATCTCTCGATTCCAGAGATACATTTGTGCTTCTAGCGGTCTTTTATGACCCCTTTGTTAGACCTTAGTAAGCTGGTCTTTACGTCCATCTTCTTGCTTTTGGGGTTCTATGGTCCTTCTAGGGTCCCCACCTGTTCCAAGGAAGACACTTCAATATTCTTCTCCTGACAAAGTCTTGGAGACGAGGGCAATCCTAACACAGCCCCCATGCCCTATCCCTGCTGCCTGCTTTTGCTTTCTCTGGAGTAAGTCTGGCCCCAGACCCCTGGGTCTCCAAGTAGCAGAAAACAAATTTCAGGCTCTGGAGCCTTCCCACCAAAGAGCCCATCATTAGGCTTGAAGTGCTTCAGATGGAACCCACACACACATGCTCAGCTCTCAAGCATTCTTTTGAAAAGTCTATACTGGAAATTTGCCTTACTTTGGTATCTGATGTCTATTTTATTGGCGTTTCAGTTCAAACTGAGGGAGGAATAGTTCTGTTCTATCTTCATATCCTGTGTTTAGCTTTCAAATTCATGAGGGTTTTGGTGGGCTGTGTGTTTCATTGGCCATTACATACCAACACAGACATTCACGATGCACCTTCTACATGCCAAGAACCATGGGATAGTAACAAGGATACCAGCATGAGTAGACTGGATTCCTACTCCATTCTTATTTTTAGGATTAAGGCAAAATATCTGTCAGAATAATAATCTAGTTGTGAAATATTGTTTTAATACTATTTAACACTAAATTTTGAAAAGTTTTAACACTATTTAACAATAACTTTCATCAGGAAAAAAATAGCAAAGAAACACCAGCATAATTTGTTTTTCCTCCTTCTTTTGATACCTGCTTCCATGCCCTGATTTCCATTTTCTAAGGTTAATGAACAAAGCAAATAAGCTTCCTCTTTAAACTCCCTAATTATGAAACTCTCTTTTTACTTTCTGTGAACTTGGACTAAGCATTGTTTTTCATGCTTTAAATTTAGCATGAAAACCTGGTTGACATTCTAAAAATATGTCTCAGAGGTTTGAAATGATCCAGTTTTTATTAAATAAAGACCTTATCAGAAGACCCAAAGTATTTTCTGACCCACGACATGCCTTGAGAAGACAGTGTAGAATCATAAAAAGAAAAGAATTAGAGATATTTGGGTTACAGCAAAACTAATTCTTTTAGTTCTGTGACTTTGACTTGTTTACCAACCTTCCTGAATTACACTTTTCTCATCCTTAAGACGATGATGTTGTAGCCTACTTGATGAAGTTGTTTAGAGGATTTAGAGATAAGTAGACACAATGTTTAGCATCAAATAATATTAATTCCCGTATCTGCTTATCTCATAGGATTCAAATGTTAAGACAATCTATGTTAAATATTAAAACAAATTCTAGTTGAAAAACACTTTGAGTCTTAAAAATTACTTTGGCATTGTAATTATATTTAAAACAGTCAATAAAACAGCCGTGGATTCCTGAATATTTCACAAGCACTGACATATTAAGTCCCAGGACACCTGAGCAGGAAGCAGACGAACACAAAGGGAGTAAGCCCCACCATCCACACACTGGTGAACTTACTGTGAATAATGACTTTACTTGGGGCTGGTCATTTTATCAGGATCTGTATTATGTAAGAAGAAAAAAGTTCTTAACTTAGAATCATCCTCAAACGATTTAGAAAAGCACACCTCTTTTTTTTTCTTTTTGACAACTTGAATGGGGGAGTGGGGTAGAAAATGGCCCTACTTAAGAAAAGTAAGCAAAGTATTGGCAGGCAGTGACTTTAAATTGCACATTAAACTAATCCAGGGCTATGCCTTAATAAAGGCTAGGGCTGGGAATTCTTATGGATTTTCTAGCTCATTGCCGGGACAACATCGAAAGGCAATAAATGTTCTATTACTTACACAAGCTGCTAGTTTTCAGAAAATTAGTCACCAGTGACCTTTTACCCTTTGTCTTGCTCTCTTTCTCAGTAACTGTACCTGATCTGAATCAAATGCAGACCAGTCCACAGATAAGTTTCTTTGCTAACCTTCTACAAATCTGAATAATCGGGTTTTGGGATAAGCAATAAAATTGATCTATTAGGAAAAATATAAGTCATGCATTTTTCTTCCTTTAAACAAAAGCCACATCCCCAAGTTATTGTTTTAAGTAAAATAAATCAAACCAGACTTCAAACAAATAAATCTCAGTTCAAACAAGTTGAGCATGAAAATGACATTTAGCAAAAAGTTCTTGGTTTTTGTATACCTAATCAATACTATAAGATTTTTACAAATTTTTTTAGTATCTGCCTACAGGCAGGACTATGGGTATATGAGTAATGGGGGGAGAACCGTGAGGTGGAGGAGGCTGGAGGGTCAGGGCTGATGGTGGAGGGGGGACAGAAAAAGAGAGAAGTTAGTGATTTGGGGGCACCAGTCCTTATATTGAATTATATTGATTAGTTTTCCAGTTAGCAGGGAGACCTCCTTCTGACCCTATTTTCAGGGTCACTAGATCATAATGCAATCTCACGGCGAGACTACTATCACTCCCCATATTGCTTTCCGAGGAAAGTATGGAACTGAAAAATCGTGCTTTTTAAAGCTTTCTCTTTTTGCCTCCTTTTGCTGGACTCCACCTAACAAATGCATATATAAATTGCATACACAGTGTAAAGCGCATGGTGCAATGGACACAGGATAAGATATAAAAATGGCCCCAACCTTTCACAAAAAGTCTATTTTAGAAATTGAATTTCGTGAACAACCTCCATCAAATCAGGAAAATAAAATGATAATATCTGACAAACAGGTGTCTCTGCTGTTACATCTGCACCCCTTATGAGGGAAACCTTAAATTTGGGTGAAAGTATGGTAGAAGCATGCAGCAAACACTAAATATTAAAGACATAAATGAAATATTTTGGGTTATTCATGTGTACATTTTCATCTTAGACCAAACATGAATGATTAAGCAGCAGAACAAAATATTATATGTTTCTATGAATGTTTATGAGCCAGAAAAGTACCTCAAGCTTCTTTAAGGTGATGGCATAATTTCAAGACTTTCTAAGTCTTATAACATTTTATTTATGTAAAACAGCCTAGGAAGTCTTTAGTTTAACAGAGTATTTACTGTAATTCTTAAGAAACTGGCAAAGAGATATTTGACATCATGTGGACAAAGAAAATGGCATTTTTCACATTTCAACTAATTGTACTGGCATTGGATGATCACACTAACAATCAGTAGTCTGATGTCATTTGACATGCAATTATAGCTATTTGCCAGGATCTGTTGATGATTTGGAATCTGTTTCTTACTTGAAATGCCTTCATATCTTCATATCTTAGTTGACTAAAGGAAGCTGTCTCAGCTTTGAAAACTGCCTTGTCTATAATGTGGTAATCCCACCTTTTGGCTCTGTGCTGAATTAAGTGGGTCATTCTCCCCAACACTTCTTCTCCCTTCGTCTCCAGATGCACACTTACTGTTTTATTGTTAGTCTAATATTCTCTCTGTTTAGAGAAACGCTGAGCTACTAACATCATTGCATGAATCAGTTTGTCCCTCCATAAATCCAAACCTTCAGTTGAGTCCTAGACTTGCCAGATCATATCACCTTTTAAGCACCATGGAACAAACTTATTTCTATTACTTTGGGTCATCCCATAATATACAAATATTAATCAAGTATATGAGGAGGAGATGTTGTTGAAAGAATACAAATAACAGAACTGATAGAATCTCAAAAATGCAGCATTACCAAATAACTCTCATCAGCACATAAACAAGACTCAACCAACTGTACCCAAGTCCTCAAGTAGTCTTTCAGGCCATACCTGTTCTCCATAGACCTGTCTGTTCCCATTGTCTTGACCTACCAGAAACACCAAGGAACAGAGAGAGTGATTCAATTTTTTACATTTCTTTCATATTACCATCCATGACACTTTTACACCTGAAGTGCCCACGTATTTCTATCAATACAACTATCCAAGGTGTTCCTCAATATTTTTGTGGGGAATAAAGGGAGGCTATGGGAAGAGAAATAGATGTTGGCAGAATTTTTTAGCCACATTTCTCACCGAAGCTCTAGAATATCTGGTTTTATTTGTATTACTTTGGTTATACATAAGTTATTAAAGAAATTGAAGCCCAGGTAGTGAATTTGCAGATGAAATTTAGACCTTCGTTTTGATATTTACATTTTGGGCCATGTATGGACTTCATTTGTGGCAGAAAATTTTATGCCTGTCTTCTGTGCATGATACTATATTTATTATAACAAAACCTGTGCTATCTTACATGTGCTACATTTTCTGTTTTTATATTATATTTTATTTATAATATAATCATAAGAACAAATATAAATAATCTTGACAGACTATCCTGAAGACTTTATTTTTTATTCAAACTAGTAATGATTTAAAGTCTTATTTTGGATGGGTGAAATAACAAAATTGGTGCCTTTTAAACAGTTTTAGTTCATTTTTTTAACTAAAGAACTAGAAAAAACAAAATTTCATCAGTTTTGACCAATATTCTTATGAAATTACCTTATAATCATGATCAGAGGCTTTAGGAAGTCAAATTTAACCGTGTATAAATTAGCACACAGTTTCTCAATATTGTCAGTCCCCTACTGAACTTCTTTTAATGGCTTTTATGGTTCGGCTGGAATGGCTGCTTCGGGTATGGCAGATATCATTTAGCGTATATTCACAATTTGAAATGAAAGAACTAACTAGTCAATTTGTTACACAGAACACCAAGAAATTTCAGAGATAAAATCTATGAACCGGAACATGAAAAGTACTGTCTACTCTCACCTATAATTAACTTTTCCCAAACTGAATTTAAAAATAATAAAATCGAGAAAATAAAGAATAAATATATTTGATTGAAATATATGAAATTTTTATTCTGTTGATTTTAGCAGTCATTTTCTAAGCAGCTATATTGTGTTAGATATCATATAAATGAGAGACATCAGAGTCGAGGAAGACACTAACTTTTCCATAGTTTAACTTAGAAGCAAATGTCCAAGAATGCTAAATGTATACATCAAAGTTTACTGTGGAATGGTGACAGATTCGTTTATTTCTTATTTTCATAAAACCATGTTTGACCAAACATGCTGCAAGAAATAGACAATTCTAGCCACTTAAAGCAGAAAAGGATTTAGTACAGGATGTGGGTGATCCTATAATGCTAGAGGGGTGGGATTCAGCCAGGGCCTCCAGGAAAGGCTCTGGAACACCATCCCCACCCTGGCCCGCCAGGAAGCTACGCCCGACACACTCTTCAGGAACGTGGGGCGCAGGGAGTCTGCAGGGGAACTGCTGTGTCCAGGAGAGCTGTGCCCCAGCTGTTCTCCAAGGCTCAGGAAGTGCCTGCCAGCCCTGCTGCTGATGCCTCTGGACACCCACAGAGCTAATAACTAGCCTCCCCAATTTTTAGGTAAAAAGACCAATGTCTCCCAAATCATGCTTGTTAGCAGCACCAGCCGGAGAAGCAGGAATATAATTCTTCAGTTCTGTCCTCAAAATCTCCTGTAAGTGCCGGCTTCAAGTGGGATAGGATCCAATCTGCATCCTGGGCTTTACCTTTGAAGGAATCTAGTAAATAAACTTTTCAGCCTTCCTGTCTTTGGAGTCTTGAGATATGCACGAGAAGAAGATAGGGATGGCTGTGTCATGCCAGCCCACCACATCTGACATGAGCTTCACCAACACTAGAATTTTCAAAATTGTCTTCAAAATCTTTTAATTAAAATCAATGAATGAGTGTCCATGTGACATAAATTTTTCTTGAACTTTGTGTTCCCTTCACAGGAATTACTGCCTTTGGGCTTGCTTCTTGACAGCGCACATGCTTACCTCTTCCTCAGCGCCTGACAACCACCCAACTTTGCTTCCTCCAAGACCCTATGGACACCCCACTAGGGACCTGTGTGCACCTGGGTCACAGCGCTTAACATTCTGTGGATAAATTGGCTTTTTACTTGTGTGCTTCCTTGGCATGACTATAAGCTCATTGAGAGCATGAAATGAGCCTTGTATTCACGGTAACTAATTTATTGCCTGCTACATATATATTGTGCACAAATGAACAAGTGAGTTCTTTTAAACATGATCATTTATTTTATTTTTTGTAAATACAGTTTTTTATTGCTAGACCCATTCTATTTATTCTGTAGGCATTGATTAACAGTCTGCTCTGAGTAATGCATGGCAGATTGTGTGTGGTCCTGGAGATATTCTAACTGTAAATTTAAAACTATCTCTATCCCTGATTTTTAAATGGCATAAAAACAGTGTTCATTTCCCTGCACTTACTTTATATGTTTTAACTTTCCGAGGATGCTATTTAATAAATCCTCTGAAGACAATCTGTTCATGTGTTTGGAATATTTCAGCCTTTGTGAGAGGAAAGAACCTGTAAGAGATATCCCAGTGAAAAAGTATAAAACAGGGAAAGTATGAGAAAAAGTTTAGTTCTAATTATTTTATTGATTTGCCATGTGATCTTGGACAAACCACTTTACATAACGATATCCCTGTTTCTCCATTTTCAAAATAAGCCAAATTTTAGTTCCATTCCTTACCTAATAGAAAATTCAAACTCTGAAATCTTAACAGAAAGGATAAACAGAATGATTGATGGAATTTAAAGAAGTTGGCTACATAAATCCAAAATAGTATTGTAGCTACATAGGACACGATGTGGCATAATGTTTAAGAAAGCCTTTTCAGACAGACAGCCATAGACTGAGGCTTCTGCTCCTCCATGGATGAACTGAAGCCTAGAGGCCATGTACTTGACCTCTCAGGACCCGTTCCCTCATGTTTAAAACTACCGAAAACACTAAGAAACAATTTCTCTCTCTACAACTTATTTTAAGTTCTCAATAGATTATTTTGTGCTTCATTCTAGTTGATTACAAAAGCTGTGTAAAACAGGGTAAAAGATGCACAAACCATACTCATAGTTGCCTCAGCTTGAAATATTAATTAACCCTAGCGTGTAGCATTTGGATTCATAGAATCATACAGTACCTTATAAAGTGTCTGTTTTTGGTAAAATTAGTTGAAAACATGGAGTCCCTCTTTAGGATATTGTATCATATCGTGTCATTGTTCCTAAGAAAGCAGCATTATTCTTTCACCTAGATTTGCTGAAGTTCTATGAAATTTTTTTGCACTTCACTCTTATAACGACTTATATCATTGTAATAACATATTTGCCCCACAGAAACACTTGGCATATGAGCATTATCTAAATTACAGATTCATACTTTAATGCAGAGGCTTAAAATAAAATGAGTGAATTAAACTTTATCATGTCTCATCATAGTGGTTGAAAACAGCCAGCTGTAGTGGAGTCTTACACAGAAAACTATAAGTAGCAGATAAAACGTAGTTAGAAAGTTGGCATTTTGGAGAAGATAATGAACATAATTCACCCTAAGATCTTTCCCTTATCATACTAGATATATTTAATTGTTTATGAGTTTCACTTTTTAGATAATGTTTGTCTTTGCTAGTTTCTTTTTGAATCTTTTACATATGTAGAATGTGCATGAGAACTACATTTAAGAACTCAAATTGGCATGAGAGATAAAGTTAATAGCCTATATAATACAGTAGTCTTTAGAAATATGCACAAGAAGAAGATAGGATGGTCATCTAAGTGACTTAGATGAGCCTCCACTAAAGACTTTATTTAAATCTGTTTTATGTCATGCATATTTGTACATTTTAAGAAGTTGTGGAGTAAAAAAAAATTCCTGTTTAGTAATAAACAGTAATCGTAGACTTGCTGAAGGAACTAACTGTACTTTTTTATTAAATGGTTGGAACAGAAAACAATAATCACAACTGTTTGTTTTTATTCCTCATGGAAATAAGCACAAAAATTGAACAAAGTCTTACCAATGTCTATGTCAATACAACAGAGTAATTTTATGCCAGTTAAATCCAATGATTAAAAATGTGATGTGTTTTATATGCTTTGAGTTTCTTTTTTTTTCTTTCAATTTTCTAATAATTAACTTTCATAGATGTATTTTACAAATGTATGGTCTGCAATGTACTGGAATAAAAACATGCATATGTATGTAAAAATGCCTGGTGCTCCTCTAACTTCTTCTCTTCAGTGGCCCCATTAGACATGTAGAATATGCCACTATCCTCACACACAGGAAATACAGATCTCAAGGAACTTGTGTAATGTCATTAAGGTCCCAGAACAACTAACTGTTGAGCTCAAACTCCAGTTTTTTTTTTACTCCATATCTTATGTTTCTTTTTTTATCACAGACTATAAGAGAAAGAGGCACCCTATGCTAAGAATCTATTTACCTAGGTAGACTAATCTTGTTTAGTTATTAGTAGTGTGGGAGAAACATCAAGAAGTGAAGATAACATCATCTATTTATCTGAAGACAGACCTCAAATGTCAAAAGAACATTTAAAAATAGTCAGTCAGTCACAATACCTTATGGGCATTTAAGAAAGAAGAGGAGGTGAAATACACACACACACACACACACACATGCATATAAAATAACAGGAAAAAACAAACTTTAAACATGAAGAAATATAAGTGAAGTCCTAAAGATAGGTTTTAAATCCCTAGAATTGGGCTGTCCCAATCAGGAGTCAGGGTTTCAATCCCAGTTTAGTATAAAAGACTTCCTGGTTTATCACCAGCTGGAGTAGTCTTAGACTTTATTTGAGAATTGTAAAGTTTAGGACATTTTGGGGTTAAGTATTTCTTTTCAGAGGGTGTTCCTCCTTTGGTCTCCCAAGTGTTGGCACCTATTCCATCTGGGGAATTTTTTTCCATAATCTGAGACAGAATTTTTCCACTGGCTGAGAAAACTAGATCAAAATATAAGGAGCCCATAACTTGGACATCATTGATTAATATTTGCAAAACATGTCTTCAATTCTGATGCTGAGGAAATAAATAAAATTATATTAGAAATAACCAGAGAGTAAAATAGAAAGAAAAAAGATTCAATGCTTATAAAGAGTTTAGCTACACTATTATTTCCTTGCGGCTGTCCTCAGTAATCTTACAGATGAACCCGAATTTGAGGTTGTCATTCTGAAGGCACTTTGGGTTTAATTCTCAATAATTCCAGAAGTCTGCATGATAATTATTATAGACAGTGGTGATAGTCAATTAAGTCAGTGATAAAGCCTGTATTTGCAAATTTGGAATATAAATTTGAATTTAGTTTTGTTTCCCAGCAAGTCAAATTTCCTGGCTGGAGGAGCAGCTTTGGCCCAACCATTGACTTCTCTTGGACTAAACGAGGCACTACAGTTATCTAGTGGTAGCTACCTTGAATTTTTGGACATATGGTCCCCAGAATTTCAGTGATTTGATAGCTGATATCTTAGTAATTAGCCTAATTTTAGTGACACTATTGTACAGCATATATAAACCTAAACAGACATTACATTTTTTTCATTTTATGTCATTTAAAAACACTTCAGTTTTATATAAGAAAATGACCAAATTAAAACTGTTCCATTTACTATGCAAAAAAAAGCCCCCAGAAATATCAATTCAGAATATTAAATATATTATCGTTTTAACTATATGTACTTGTTTTTCAAGAAAGCAGAATTACTCATCAGAGAAATCACGTATTATCTATCAAGCATATGATTGCATCTTCATTTTGCCTGCAGGTTTTTAAAAGTCAGAAAAGGTGAAATAATTACACTTCTATCATTAGGGGATATTTATGACTTAAAGACTGTATTTAAGGATTGTGTAAATACTTCTTTCACCTCAGTGACCTGAGCCTTTTAGTGAATTCTGTCCTGATATTACTTTTCCTAAGTCAGGAAACATTTTGCAAATGTTAGGAAGCATTATCCACGGGAGTTCAGAGCCCGTGCTCATGCTTTATCACCGTCATTCTGACTGAAACAAAAGCCCTTGTCAGGGACAGCAGCCATCTGAGAAGTCATGCGCAAGCATTTTGGGTACCCCATTGCTCTCTTCTAGGGGTAGCTCCCTCCTCGGACTGGAATCATTTCACGGTTTTTATTAAAATTATTATGAAAGAACAGTCCCCCCAAAAAGTGTCTGGGTGAATCTTTTTAGTGTCATCCAAAAAAATTATCTGTCCTAAACAGCATAGTGCAATTCAACAGCCAAAATGAACATCTAGCAGTAAACAGAGGCATTAGAAATTGCTGAGAACCCCAGAAGGGCATTACTTTCAGTAAGTATAAAAAGCAACAAAGAAAGAAGAATGGAGAAATATCAAAATTAGAAAATTATTTCAGAATTAGAAGAAATACACACTGTAAAAATCTATATAGAAGCATAGCAATGAAATCAAAAGCAAAATAAAATAAGTATGACATAACTGGAATAGAAATCAAAATTGTGCAATTATCGATTCTAATGCACTCATATACCTCAAAATTTAGGTATGTTTAAAGACATCGAATAAGTAAACAAAAGAGAACATCACCTATTACTTGTAATTTGGAGAGTGGCAGATTCTTGTAAGCACTTAACTTTATCATTGGCAAGGGGAAAAGATTTACATAGGCATTATCTTCAATTTGTTCATAAGTTCAAAAGACATGAATTTTGTGCCTGCCAAAAAATACTCAATAATGCCAATGGTGTTGTTTTAAAATTATTTGAGATTAGTAGATCAACTGAACATTAGAACTCAAAATGAGGTAAGTTAAAATAATTAATCAGATCACACATAGTTTAATAAATTTTTCCAACCAGGAAATAAAGCCATTTGACTAATAAGAAAATATACAAAATAGGAAGAAATGCATTTCTTTAACAATGACTAAAAACAGAAAAAATTACATTCAAGATATTTAAACCAAAACTATAGGGTAAATAATGTTGACAGTGTACAAATGCCATAAGTAATATTCAACATAAAGTGATGACATCTTAAAGGGAGCCCCTTCACATAAGTCTTTATATTATAAAAATAGCCAAAGAACATTTCTTTTTCTGCTCTGTACTATTCCTGCTACAGCTGAATCACAAACGAAATTCAGATAAGGGAAATTGTTTTTACCCATGGGATTGTAAGATAAGTAAAATAGAGGGTAAGAAATTTATCCCCGTGAGTCCTTTAGATGAAAAGTGTAAATCTGGTTAGCAAAACATATACCTGACAATAAATGTGTTAGTCTACTCTGAGTCAAACTAAGGAATATCCTCAGGGACTAGCTGAGAGTTGAACACTGGCTGTGGTTCAAAGAATATAAAGTAAAAATGGAAATACTTGAATGGCACAATGTGTTTTTATATTATATATTATATGATCCTAAGTAATAGGACTCTGAATGCTGACTAAAAACAAAACAAAACAAAAACGTATCTTCGTTAATGTTTGTCAAGAACTGGAAATAAAAGAATAACAAACAAGAATTGGAAAGTTTATTTAATAGTACTCGAAAATATTTTTAAAGATGCAACAAACTAGTAAAATTGGTACCATGTAATTCATGAAC
Source organism: Smutsia gigantea (assembly GCA_032199065.1). Lineage (NCBI taxonomy): Eukaryota > Metazoa > Chordata > Mammalia > Pholidota > Manidae > Smutsia > Smutsia gigantea. The sequence continues at coordinate 128,947 of JAVSCE010000448.1, forward strand.
TTTCACCTCTAATGCAGATAAAAATTTTTTTTTAATTATGTACCTCCTCAAATATACAGCTTGCAGTTTTGGGTAGGTAGCAAAACTAAGGTATTTAAAGATCTTTTCTAGATCTTAACTACAAGTACAAAACATTTGTCAAATTAAGCTCACATTCAGAACAAAATTAATTCTATCTCAGACGTTCATGAACAGGCAATGCAAAATAAGACTTTTCCCCACCACATTCAATACCTTAATTGGTCGCTTGTCTTTTATCAGCACTGAAGTTTAAGTGTTTAATTTTGCCAATTATCAAGATAATTGGGCAGCTTTTAAGACACAAAGTGACAAGCTAGGATTATTTAGAGTATTTTAAAAATGCATTCAAAATGAACATCTATGATGATTAATCTCTTCTGCACTAGCTTTCTAAATCTACAGGGCAGAGACTCCTTAAGAAATCTACCAAAATTGCCTGAAAGTCAATGAAGGCCCACTACCAAAATCAGCTTTCCACTGGTGAGAAAGGTCTTTGAAGACCAAATGTTTCCTTTTTACAATTAGTGTAAATGTGTAGCTGAAAGCATATCCATATGTAAAACTGTCTATACTGAAGCATTTTACACAGAAATACACAAAACATGTAATATCTCATTTCTAAACAAATGACTTAGAATAAGAGGCAAGTGTTCTTGTATTTCACCTTAGGTATGCTATATTTTCAACCTGAAATAGAGAATATCTCATTAGTATATGCCATAAGTGATATTCCATATGCCATAAAAATATTCAGTATGCCATAAAAAAAAGAAATCACAAAATGAAAAGAAAATAAAACAAATTCCAGGATTGATATTGATGGGAAGAACAAGACATAAAAAAGAGACAAAGAAAAATTCTATATCACTGAACCAATTTGTGATGAATTATATGTGGACTATCTCACAGAAAGTAAAGCCAGACCCCTAGGAGAAGTACAGAAGAGCATGAAAGACATTTTAACAAGAGCAAGTAAAGGACTACTTGTCCCTGCCCATGAGTTGAAGATATACACTAGGGGGGTAGACACATCCTGCCAAGTGGCACCGAAGTAGCCATATGTTGGCCTATATTGAATTGTGCTCTCTTTCTAAGCTATTCTGTATGTGCTGTGGTCTGAATCCTGATAAGGCTTACCAGTCTCAGTGACCACTAATGCTTGGATTTCCCTACTAGAAGAGACATTGGAATAATCTCTAAAGACTATGAAGCAATGAGAAGAATTGAGAAGGACTTGGGAGTAAGGAATGTTCTAAATTATTCTTCCAATGAAAATGTTGGGACTTGGTTAAGAGAAGCAGAGTTAAGTGATATAAATGGCCAATTATTTAATGGTGTCAAGAGATGGTTTGTTATTTGGTTATGCTTCACGGCACCAGCACTGGAAGTAGAGTGTATCTCATAATGATTGTAATATGAGTGTTTGCTGTGTTTATCCATTTACTGCTTCAAAGACCCACATTTATTCTTTTTGACTGCTCTGTGAGATTAAATATGGGTCCTTCAAGTACTTTTCCCTTTGTCATCTGGCACTGAAGTTTTGTCAAGCAGGCTGCTAGCAAGTCATTGCAGGAGGTAAAGGTTTTGCTTTCCAGGGGCTTTCTCTCTCTGTAAGGTCCTACAGCATGCTTGGTTTCTTCATACCAGACTCCTTCAGTATTCCCAACTTCTCAAGGTCTGGCTGCTTCTGTACATGTTAATTAGTAGTGCCCAGAAGCCAGTAGCTGTCTCTGACATTTCCTCTTCACCTTGATGGCTTTGTAGCCATGCCCTCCTGGACAAAGATCAAAAGTTCTATCTGATTACTATAAATGTGGTGAATCCTTTCAGATCAGTGTTTGACTCCTCAAACACAGTATGGCATGGGGTTGTATGTGTAGGTATCCTTGTAGGCCCCCTTACATTATCCTAAGGGACTTGGTGAGCACCAGGAACCAGTACAAAAGTGAAGTTCATGCTCCGTGCTGTGCTGTGAGTAATAAAGTTCTTTGCCTCTGACCTGAGGATCTTGTGTCTTCTGCCAGCATCAAAGAAACAGTAACAGGTTAGCTTGTCAGCTTTTAAGTAGGGTAAATTGCCCTCCTGTCATAGTTCTTCAAATTACAATTCACTGGTCTTGTGTTTTAATCAAATTAAAACCCTGAGTTTTAATTACAGATCTCATCATTTTTAGTTCAAGGATGATCAGTTGATTATTTTTGTTTTCATATACATTGATTTTCTATTGAAAGTTTTTATGCTTTAACTTATTTTTTTCTCTATTTTACCCATTTACTCTAACCTAAATACCTAGGTCATGTGAAACAGCTTCTACGATTTGCTTATTCTTTTGATTATTTATCATATTGTCTTCCCTCTTTGAATATCTTGTTTATTTAATATGTTAGATATTTTTTAAAGAACACCTGAATAGACTTCAGAGGATCTTATTTGCTACTGAGAAGAGTTATTTTTTTGGCAGAGTGGGTAAAAGTCTTATCACCATAATATACTCAGAGGTTAAACTGAGTGTGGCTGGGTTTAGTTTTAGTAGGACTCAATTTACTTTTGGTTATCCTCTATTCCTGAAGTTTGAACCACATGGAGTTTTGATTGAGAGCTGGGCATTCGTCTATATATTTAGCCCTGAAATATTCAAGAGAATTGTTGTTACCTAGAACTTTATCTCAGTGCTCCCACAGCAATTTAGTGCCTTCAAAAATACAATTTTTATAAATTATCTATATTTACTATTTGAGATAGTGAGACCACGGCCCACAACAAGCTCTTCTCACAAGCTTTCTCCTGTATAATTTTTAAAAGCTGTGGTGACAGGCCCATCACAAATTATTCAATCGGAATCTCTGGGGAAAAGGTTCATGTTTTAGCATGTTTTAAAACTCTATAGGCTTACCAAATACACTGCAAGAGGTAAAAATTATGACTTAAGAAATAGTAATATGGATCCTAGGAATTAAACTGTCTTTATCTTAATCAATTAAATTAGATCTCCTTAGAATACAGTACTGACATAGATTCTTACTAAAACAAACTTCAAAATTAAACTTTGAGTAAATGATATATGAATACTTAAAAAATAGTGATTACTAAGATTTCATGTGAATATGCTAATGGTGAGAAAAGTTTCAAACCAACATCAACCTTTTGTTTAATAGGTTTTCTTTATAGATAGATTAGGAAAACACATCAGAGAATGAATCATAATTTCAAAGAAGTTTTTGATGGCAACTCACACATCCTTGTGGCTAGGATGGAAAAAATGTCCCTTTCCTAACCCATTATAGTCCGTAATTATGGTTGATAACATAGTTGAAAGGTTGGCTGCCTAGTGTAAAAAGTGTTGTGTCAAAGCAGACGGATTTTTCCATGGTGTGATCCAGTTTTGGTTTTTTAACTTATCAGATATAAATGAAGGTAAGAAAAACATTTTGGTCATTTTTATAGACTTCTCAATGTCAGTAGATATTTTCATATATTGTTGGATAACCAAATCAAAATTTGTTAGAAACTTGATATTCTAGGATGATCAGCCAAAATAAACAGGAGAACATTTTTTTAGTTGTAGAAAAGTCTCTTTTTTAACTTCAAAGTGTCCTAGCAGAATAGAGGAAACGTGGTTTTGATGTTTGTGTGAAATGATGTGGGGACAATAATGACCATAAGGTTAAGATAACTTGACAGGGTAAAAATGATATAAAAAACAAACAAACAAACAAAAATGCTAAGGCAATTACAGAACAAATTGATAGAAGCAGAATGCCCAGAAGAAAATTCAGTAGAATTTTTAGTTTTAGTCCAAATAAACTCTGCTCTAATCAAATCACTTGGGAATATTCTGCTTTGTTTATGCATCATAGCAAACCAATAAACCAATATGATTTAAGGTATGAAAACCCTATCACACTTGGTGACCTTTTTCTCCCACCTTATACTGTATAATAGAAAAATACATGCTGAAGAGCTGTGGTTTGGTCAAGACAGTCACAGTCATAGTTTTGACCGGTCATGGGTTCTGACATATCCCCATGTTTCAAGTTAGGACAGTAAAAGTCTCCAAGATATTCATTAGCCTACAAATAATACAAAGGCAGTCCTGTTTGCCGGGGATAATTCCAAAACTTGGAACACTTCAAAATATTAATCATTTGATATGAGCCTAATTGAAATATAAAATTCCCTAAGGCTCTAGGTTGTACTGGACCTTTTCAAGATTCTTACTCCAAGAGGGAATCAGTAGCTAGAAAAGAATATTGCCAACCCATGAGAACAGAGAAAAGCAGGTCAACGGGTATTCTTTGGGGGTACTACCATTAGTGTTTGATCTTCCCATGTGTATGCACTTGAAACCAAGCTCCCCCAATAAAGAACATAGTTTACACAATACTATTTTGGAAAGCTATGTGTATTCCCAATATGAACTTCCCAGTTACACCTCCATTCAGGTAAACCTAGTTTAAGTGAACACCTGTTCCTTAACCCTGACAAGAATAGAGCCATACACAGGAACCAGTTACAGAATGGCCTCTTGTTACCTGTGTCTTTAAATGTATCTCTTGGAGTGCCAATGACCTACCACGATTAGAAATATTAAAAGACATTTCCATTTGGTTTTTAACAATTTCTTTTCAGCCCAAAGTTGGAGATGCTGATCATGGTATGAGGGGTTATGAAAATAAAAATTCCCTGAGTACTGGGAATTGTGCTAGGCATAGTATATACATTGTTTTCAATAACCTCAGTTCAACAATAAAAATAGTGATGGTTGTCGAATATTTCCAGCTGTTTTCCTTCCAGGCACTTCCTGGCTGCTCTGTGGCTGGTGAATCGTGTGGCTCCTTCTGGCCAATGAATTGTGAACAGAAGACTCATTCTTATAGATGCACAAACTGACATAGAACGAGGTTGAGTAGGTGGCAGAACTGAAATCCAAGCAGAGATCTCTCTTGACCCAAAAATCCATGCCAATTCCGCACCACTCTCCTATCTTTCTATTGTGATTCCTGGTTATGAATGAAAAGACTGAAAGAGTATGTTATATGTTTTGGTATCAGGCTAAAGATTTTGTGTTGAACTTGTCATTCTTCAGGGGTTGAGATACAGCAAATAGAACAGGTGTCATCAGGCACAGTGTGTGTGAATCAAGTATGGTTTCCCTCAGCAATGGTATCACGTGTTTTGTTTCCTAGTGGAAGCACTGGTTGTAGCCTCCTCCAAGTCAGGGATACATTCCAAAATGTGTATGTTTTTCTTTTTTTTTGTAATCCTCTAGCAAGAAAAGTTATCCACACTTTCTCTGTCTGACAGTTAACCAGTGGTATTTTTTAATGGGGCAGATGTGGGTATTTTGCTTCTTCTTATGGGTGTTGCCCCAAGCAACTGCCATTCTTTCCCCAATTCTCCTAATAGTGGTTTCCAAAGACATAAAAAATATTAATTTTTAAGGTGTCATTTGCTTCACATTGCCTGTGGCATAGAAGGCAATAGGGAATATACATAAAAAAAGCACCTAAGTGTGTGTTCAAGTTGGAAACGCTTAATCCTGACCCATTAAGGAAAATTGAGGTGATTTAATGGAGCACAGATCAACACCTAGAGAACACACAACATGAGTGAAAGATTGAGGATTATATCATAAAAAATGGGAGAGGTAAACTAGCAGATTTTAGAAAAGAATCCTGGGGCAAACTTAAGAAGTGATCAAAGGGAGGCACTGCTAATGGCTTTAAAGCTTTTGGTAAATTAATGAGAATGACCTAGGTTAACCCATAAATTAGCTAAGTCAACTATCAATGTTATTTATGGAAGCAACACATTGCCAGAAAACAAAATTTAGGCATTAATGTACAGGCCCCTTTCTGTGTGTTCAAAATGGATTTGAGTTTTAAATATCTTCCTGATATAGTTCACATTTCTTCTTCAATACTTATTACATCAGCTGCTATGCATTTTATAATCATTCATTCTTTCTTTATTTCTGAGCACAATATTCTATTCCAGGCATACTCCTACATTATTTTTCTTTTAAACTGTATACATGTTGTAGCATGTAGATAGATGAATCATAGTAAATGTTTCCAAAGCATTATTAGTATTATCTCTAGTTTCTGGATATCTTATAATTCCTAACAACTCCAACCCAAGATAGAGTAAAGTATAATAAAATGCATATGCAAATAAATGTATAAATAAAACTAAATTTATATTTTACTTTCACTTTAGAGTTATATTTTTAAACATCATTATGTTATATAGCCTCATTTAATGTTACTGGCCATTTGTGATTACAAATTAGGTTTCTAATAATTTAAGAAAATAAGCAGTATATCTCTTTTCTGTGGTTCCAAGCATTCAAAACCCTGAAGAAATTCCAAACATAAGCAAAGGCAATAAATTTGTTCATATAGCGTAAACTAATATTCCCAGTTGAAGAATTAATTTAGGAAATGCTTTCTGAACCGACTGACAATGATAAGGCACCAAACATAATGTGCCACCTCTGTTCATTGTCTTGTATTGTGAAGTCCATTTAATTTTTATCACTTATCCCCATTCAAACTCATGCAAAAAATTTTTTTGTTTAGATTACCACTACATTTAATGAGCAGTAGCTTAATGACCCTTATTTATGTTTGCAACACCCAATGCCTTTAATTTTTATTATTGGTGCTTTAGTTCATACAATAAGTTGACTTACTTAAAAAGAAAGATTTGAGTACTGTGTATAGAAACAGGCATACTGTGAAGACTTTCTGTTATCAACTATCTAACTATAGATGATAAATGTTAATAGACTTATTTTATTACAATTGGGCTAACCAAATTAATTCAGCTTAACCAAAGGAAATCCATAGAAGTATTTAAATGAGAAAAAATTTAAATTCCTGATTAAACTGGAAAAAGGTTGCCTTAAAATACCCTAGGATTCAGGCATATGGAAATTTGCTTGAAAATTGGCAGCATTATAGCTATACTTCATCCAGTTATGACACAAGTTTTATCAGATTGAACACTAACCTGAAATTAAGTGCAGTGCAAATAAATATTTGGTGAGCTAAACAATATTTAAAAAATATTCACTAACAAATAATCTAACACTCCTTTGGTTATATATTACCCAATAAAAATAGTTGTCAGAAGGAAAATAAATGAGAAGGTAATGGAATGAAGGATCAAGAATCCTTTTGAAAATACTCTGATATAAAGCATCTATGCATGAAACTAACCTTGGAGTGTCAATCATCTTCAGTGTGTGGCTTCAGGTTTCGGATTCCATTAATTTGAGTGATCATCAGTTGGCTGAACAGAGAAAGCATTTACAATGGAAGGAGATGCCTTTTTCAAAATCAGGACATAAACCCTCTTTTGACAATCTGAAGTGTAATTTTCTCAGAGATAATCCATTTCAAACCAACAGTGACTACTCATTTTAATTAGTTGCAGGCAGTTTTGTAAATTAAATTCCCACTTGCAAAGTCAAAATTCCAAAAAGAATGCTTTCATTTTGTTAATTACTAAATAAGTTTTCAGGACAAGGTAAAATAAAGAAGGGGGTTCCTCATCAGCAGGCAGTTCTTAAAGGGCATGCACCTGTGTCTACTGAGAAGTCTCTTAGTAGGGCTAGAATTTACCAAGTTGAACGTGCAAGTTTGTAGTTGTCTTTAAAATAAACCATACTAGTAGATTCAGTTCAAATTAAAGCCAATCTTTTTTATCCTTTCAGTCATGTGCCGTCATGATTTTGACTTGAATTGGGTATATGTGAAGTTATTTGAATTAAAAGTATGATCTAATACCGTAATACAAGATTTGATGCTATGAAATACAGCATGCTAATCCCTTTTGTGATACTCGCTCCCTTAGTGGCCTAAGGTGAAAATCTTTGTGTAGGTTTCAAAGACATATGAAAGTGCATGTAAACGTACAAATCACACGCACCCTCACAAGCCCCTCTATCTCAATCAAAGGGAATGACTTGCTTGCAGTTCGGTTCACGTTTGAAAGAAAACATGAATTGGTTTCTCTATGCAAGTAAAATTCTTGAAGGCTTCTTCCTACCTGAGAGTCAGCGATCCTTAAAGTGGCTTTAGGCGATCCAGGGAAGGATTTTCAAGGAGAGACTGACCCCTGGAGGCAGACAGAGCTCCCTTTTGGTCTGATCTTGCTTTTGTATGCTCAGATCAACAAGAAGATATGACCTCCATGGCACATTCCGATAGCTATCTTACCTGCCTTTCAAACTTCTCCTTCCACATTCTCTAACTTATTTGTAGAAGAGCTCATAGCATCATGAATGGTGGAATATAGAGATTTCTGAAATCATGTACCACTGGATTATAAACTCCTTGAAAGTAGACTTGTTTTATTTATATTTATATCCTATCTCTTAGAAATTCCTCAAACATACTTAGCACTAAATAAAAGTTTGTGAAAAGATTAAATGAACAATTACTAAACCTAGTTTAATTTCTTTATTTTACAAAGATTTAGTAAATTGCATAAGGTCCCATACTTAGCAGAAAACATGAATGTTGCTTGAACATCCATCAAAACAATGTCGGCATGATGAAGGCATTTAAAACACACAACCTGAGAATAGAGTCAGAAGTGCTCTATGGAGCATAGTGACTATGGTTATTTTAAGTCAGCCCCCAAACAAGGACCCCTCCCTATATGTGCACCTTTGGAATGACATTGATGGTTCTTTTCAGAAGGAATCCATAAACTCCACTGACTGACTGCATATGAACAAAGAAAGGGAAAGGGGGCAGGGAGAGCTGCTTGTTCTGCATGACTCATAAGCTTTAGGCCGAAACACAAAGTCATGATGAGAAAGTGTTAGTTTTTCCAAGATTATTCCCCTCCTACCCAACCATGCAAATTAATCTAATTCAAAACACGGAGCATTGCTAACTGACATTACTCCTGGTAAGGCATGGTTTAAATGTCGATCAGTTACTTAAATCTTCGGGTTGGTAGATGTATCATGTGAGAGAGACTTTGGCTGCTGGGAGAACATGAGGCTATTGAAGTTTTGATTATTAAACAATTGTCAAGACACTAGCAAAGCAAAGGCAAGGAAGGATTTTTTTCCTAACAATTCAACTAATGATATTTCCAAAAGAATTGGGAAAATCCAATACTGTTGAAATTGCTCCACGTACATTTCAGCATTTTTAATTATACTGTGGTTAGGGTCTGTATTTTTCTTTGCTGCTTAAGGTCCTCATGGGCTTTTGGCCAATGAGTACTCAACTGCATAGCATATTAATATTGAGCATAACAGAAACAAAGAGAATTGATGTGATCAGAAGACAAATTTCATGAATTCCATTATTTCATTAAGGTCAGTTATGCTTTCTTTTCATTTAAACTGTAACCCTGGAATGAACAGTCATTAAATTGAGAAAAACACAGCTGCAAATATAAGCTAACCACCTCTTTCTTGCCTCGCAAATACATACATCTTTTTAGAAACTTCTAAATTCTTGCTTGAAACCCTTAAGTTTTTCTCAAATTTCCTCAACTCTTTATTTTTCTGTCATACCATTTAGAATTGATCTACATTGGCAGTCACACTCATTTCTTCTCTTTTTTGAAGAAAAGCTTATTTTCTGATTATCAAAGCAATTTTTGCTCCATGGATAAAACAAAGACAATTACAAAGAAAAAACAATTTATAATTCCACTACCAAAGATAACCACTACTAACATTTTATTTCTTCTTAAGTCTAATAGTTGAGTGTATACTATATATTTATTTTCACTTCCTGTTTTTCTCACACACTACTGCATTCAGATGTTAAAACTTTGTTTTAATGTTTTCTTGCTTTTTTTGTTTTTGACTATTTTTTCCAACTTCTTAAATCTTTATGCTTTGATGTTTTTAATTTTTAGAAATTCTACTAGTAATAGTTTTTAAGAATATTTAAAATTTATATTTATCTATTTATCAAAATCAAGAATGAATTTTATTATTGGAGACAATACTAACTTATTTTCAACCTTCCCACCTCTTGTCACCACCTGTCCTCACTTTCCAGATTTGGTAACTAGTATTAGAAACAAGATAATCATTATTAACATTTTATCTTTCCTTTATCCATTCTTTGTATTTAAGCAAATATTTCTAAAATTTCAAGCACTATTAAGAAAAAATTTCTAGCAAATATTTTATCTTAACCTCACTTGAGTAATTTAATACAAACCCTGTAACTTTTACTATTCATTTACTCCCTTTGATTCCTTTATCTTAGCTCTTTAACAACTGGATGTTCCTTCAAGTCTTTCTCCTGCCTCATTGCTGCTAAGTTTGTGATTGAGATTGATTGATTTTGAATTTTTACCCATTCAATCTACAAAATTCAATCGTAACTAAAAGAGAGTTGTCTCCAATTATGCATCAAATATATCTTGTTCCAGGTATTTCTGTTGTAGTTTTATTCTTTCAATATCCTTCTTTTAAAGAAAAAAATCTTATTGAGATAAGGATACTTCACATAATATCTACCCTCTTAACAATTTTTACGTGTACGCTACATCACTGCTGATAATGGGCACAATGTGTACAGCAGATCTCTTGAGCTCATTCATTTGATTAAAGGGAAGTTGAACCCTGTTCATAAGTAACTCCTCATTCCCCCTCCCCACAGTCTCTGGCAATTTGCATTGCACTCTTTGAATCTATTAATTTGCTGCTATTGTTGTTGATGATTTTTTTTCTTCCTGGAGTATTAGATACAATATAGCAGACATCACTTTTCACTTAATTTCTTTTTGAGGTCTTTTCTCTCAGGGGAACATATTACCTGCTAAGTTGAGCTAAGACTCTCAACCATAGAAATCTTGGTTTATATAAAACATAGCCATGTCATCTTCCTTTCCTCACACTTGTCAAATTCCTGCTTCTCCCCTTTCCTTCATGATACATTATTCAGCAGCTCTGTACACACACACACACACACACACACACACACACACACACACACACACGAAAAATGCTTAGAAAAATTTAATTTCAAGAATTGAAAGGCCAGCCAAAACTTGAAAAAGCAGAAATCTTGTTCTTTACTGCCTCCAATAATACTTTTATATTGCTATTAAATTTTTAGTTTCCACATAATCCTAATCCTTCTGGATTTCATCATTTTTTAATCTCTGCCAAATTTTTCTTTAGCTTTTTTCTTTTCAGTTCAAAGAACCACAGTTTCTTTTTTTATTTATATTGAGTATGACAAATGATTTTTAAAAATATTCTTACAATATCTGTGTCATTTTATTTTGTGAGGTCTGTTCCTCCTCTGAGTCTTCTAATTTGTAATGCTTCCTTCTTATGATGGTATATGTTTAAATTTTGCATGTGTGTGTGTGCCACATTATTTCTTTTTTACTTACTCTAAAACTGGAACAACTCTCATTAAAGAAATGAGCCTCATTCTCAGAAAATGCCAAATTCAGATACACATAAGTGTGTTAGTCAATAAAGTATGGAGACTTAGTTGTATCCATTCTCTGTGCACATTTAAACTTTTAGATATGAAGTTGGAAGTTAAGCAGAAACACGCAATTCCTATTCCAAATTTGGCTTAGTAGGCATGCATCTTGTGAAGTTGTGATATCATGAGATAAGAGATTTTCCCACCCTACTTCCAAGAACTTAGGTTGACAACAAATCCCAGTATTCCATCTTACTTTCTGACTATTGAACATTTGCTTACGAAGAATACACCAACAGGGAGGCGTGGAGTTGAGAAGAGAGAGCGATGAGCAGAGGTACTGAAGGAGAAGACACATCTGGAATTTTCAAGTTGATTCAGAATTTGTTTTTTGGAGATAGGAGTAAATCCTTGGAAATAAATATTTCCATTTACTTTCAGGTAAGGAGGCTTGTTTTTTATTTGGTAAGGCACAATGATTGTGTTTTTCAATCTATAGTCCTATCAACCTTGCCACTGGTGGAAATACTTTCTGAACTTCTGGCACTAGGGTTGTATTGAGAGCTAATTTGCAGAGTCATTTGAGTTCATTAATTTTGGTGCTTCTTAAACATTATGTGGGGAATTGGAAACAGTTATACCAGGGCACACTAACCATCCCAAACTAGAATTTATTAGTTTTTGTCAGGTATGTGTTTAACCAAATGGATGAGTCTTTTTAATCAAGTGCATTGTAGCAAGGAAAATCATCTCAATTTAATTTGATTCAATTCTGTTTATGTAGTGATGACTATATTTCTATTACTGCAGAATCCCAGACTGGCATCACTCATGAGTTCAGTTTTTGTTCCGTTCTTTAGCTTTTTTTTGATTACCCAATCTCTCAGATCTACTTTCCTGAGTTGATTTCTTTTCAGGTAATTTTTTCTATGAGTGGTATCCAGAAACTCTAAACCTAAGTTCTTCCAGTACATTAACCACAGCAGAAAAAAAAGAGTTTTTACCTCTCATATTATTGACTACTTTGGGTTGTGTGTCCATCTGTGAGCAATCTTTGTTGTCAGGGTAATACAGAAACTTGATTGACCAGATCTGAGTCAATCAGGCATTTGAAATGGAGACCACTTACTGAGCTTGCCCCACTCAGAAAAAAAACAGGGAGTTTGGGGTATGGAGATAATTTTGGAAAGGAAAATTGAAGTGGGATTTCTAAAACAACACAATTTTCCAGATGTTCGTGGGCTTTCTGTCTATTTGCTTTCATCCAATTCCCTAGCTAATAACTAAAAGACAGATCTTGCAGTAACAGCATCCTTGAATTTCGATCCCAGCCTTGTCAGTGTCCAAGCATCTAAGGCGTGATTGCTTCCTACCTGTCCCCAGACTTGGAGCAATGGAGAGTGTGGGGTGTGGTAGCAGGCAATTTCCCCCTTTATACAGGCTGCATTTCAATTTATGACTGTAATGGCTGTGATTGTTTTCCTTTGATTGGAAGGGGAAAGAAATAGTAGGAACAATGTGAAAGGCTTTCTCCTGATCCTAGCACAATCCCACACTTGCACTCCCATCTTTCTGCATTTGTTGAAACTAACTATAGCCTGACACATATATTTAAATCTTTTCAGTTATCAAAGGGTCAATGTTTTTAGACTCTAAGCCATGTAGATTTGCTTGTTCATGGAGAGAAGAGGTCATTGAAATTTTTTTAGTCCCTAACATTTAACCATGGCTGTCTTATTATCTATTTTCCAAAATAAAGAGATTACCATTTAACAGATGTTTTGCTCCCACAGAGCCAGAATTACAGATTTCCCATCCTAGAACAAGGAGATCTTCACTGTCCTCCTACATATGTTCATTCAGTCTATTCCATACTATCTACCTTGTTGTCTTATCATTCTATGAACTGAAAGTAACAGAGAAAAAAATGATAAATTGAGTTTCTCTCTGTTTCAAGTGTAAGCCTCACAGAGAAAACAGAGCTCAGATTTCCAGGAAAAGAGACTGTTTTCTGTTCTATATCTACTAATGAGACAGTCCATCATTTCTGTGGACTGAGAATCAGAACTGATTTCAAAGTCAAAGGAATAAAAGCCAAAAGCTAAGGCAGAAGGCATAGAAACATTTATCCCAGGCGCTTAGAATGGCACCTGCCAAGCTTGGATATGGGTATGCATGTATGCATGACTTAAGGGAACGGGCATATTAAGAAAAAATGAGTAGGTAAGTTTGGTTAAAACATGCAATATTGAGAGGTAGAAGAGTTAGAAATGAAGCTGGAAAAGTAGGCAATCATATTGTGAAGGACTTTTGATTCTCAGTTGAGAATTTTTCCTAATTTGGTGGAAAACAGAAAACCTTTGAAAGTTTGTGAGCATGGAACTTAATATGATCAGAATTGAATTTAGAAAGGTGACTGTAGCAATGGCATGTGAAATACACTGAAATGGAGGAAATAGAGGGTGAAATGACTCATACATATCTTATAATAGTTCAAGTGATAAATAATGAAAAACATATTTAAAGTGATAGGAAGGCAACTAGAAGGCAAGGTGAAGGATAGATTTGAATTCCTGAGTTCGGTGAACTTTGCCTCTTGTCTAACATTAGCCACTGGGTACCTTCTTTCCCTCCACCATCCTCCCACTCTCCCTCTCTCCCTCCCTTCTTCCTTCCTTCCTTCCTTTCTTCTTTTCTTTCTTCCTTCTACTGTCTTGTCTCCTTTTCTCTCCCTTTTATTCTAATTCTTTCAACTACAGTTAAACTGATGAAAAATTTACTTTTTCAAGGCAGATGAGGTTGTTGTCTCATTTATGAGCCTATGGTTGTCTGAAACTATTTTTCCAACAAGTTTCAAAAATTCCCAGAATTACTATTGAAGATTTTCTAGGACCACATTGACTATTTAATATTGAGAAAATTATTTCATTTCTTCTTTGTTTGTCATAAAAAAAAAGTGAAGCTGATATATGAGATCATCCACCAACATTTTACAATTTGGGAATATTCTACTCACCTGAATAGCCTTTGGTATACAACAACATTCTAGATCACTGGCCAAAATATGTCAAATGTATGTCTACTTCAAATGTGTCTTCTTCATATTTGCTTTTTGTTTTGAATAATAATTATTTTCATATGTTCTAGGAACTGTCCTGAATATCTTATTTATTTTACTCTTTTATTATATACAATTTAAACTATATACAGTGATAAAATAATAAAAAGGACCCCTCTATGCTCATCAACTAGCTTTAATAGTATCATAGCAAATATATATTTTTTTAGAATTAAAGTCCTCCTTATATCCCTAGTTTTTAAAAAATATGTACATTTTTAGCTTTTCATTAGAGAAGACAAATAAAAATACATATCTCTTTCCTATATTATATTTGAAAATTTCCTGACAGTACGTTAATGTGGTATTCATCTTATTTATTGGTGAAAATAAACCATTGATTCCTTTAAGATATTCATATTTTTAACAGTTTAAATAGTGTAAAATTAGACTGGAATTTTTCCTTCAATTTTTTATCTACAGTGTTCCAAACTATTATAGGGTTTGGGTAAATCAGGCAATTTTGTCTTTTTAGAGAGTGCATAATTATGTCCTCAGCAAATTTGTTAGACAAATGCCAAACAGTACTATCCAGTAAATTATAATCAATAGGTGCTTATTTTATAAATTATTTGTCCAGAGAGTAGAGCCCCAGGTGAGCCAGTAGTCAAGAATTCTGTGTGACCTCCCTTCTTAAGCCGTGATGTGCTTTGTGAATTGGAAAAATCAGTTAACCTCTTGGTGCTTCAGTTCACTCGTCTATGAACTGAGAAGAGTAACATTTGCCACCTAACTTACCAGTATTTTGTGAAGGTTAATGAGCTTCAGAGTTTATAAAGTGCCTTTCATTCTTGGCTTGAAAGACTCTTGAAGAGTATTAAGCATCACTACCATTTTTTTCTTACAGACCCAGTGAATTATCCCTTGAAAGACATGATATTATAAAATATGTGAGAAGATACTTAAGTAGCATCATCCACATTTATCATGTTATCATAGGGTCAAGAAACGTTTCAGCAACACTGCTATTGAATTGGTTCACATAACTCATATTCTTAGGGTCTGAAACATTTGGGCCCATGAACACATGCGGTTTTCCAATATCAACTTAAAATATTTTAGTTCCAATCAGTTTGTCCAAACCCTATCATCTCTTGACATAGTTTTATGAGTTGAATACTAAAAAGAAAAAGTTTCTTCCATGAAAAATGGATCTGTCCTTTATTGGCACGTTGAACAAATAATATTAAGGTCTTCACTGAAACCCACAAAAGTAAGATGATTTGAGGTAAGTGGAAAATCTGTCCTGTTACTCTGAATTTTCTGAAACAGTTTTGTCAAAGCTCTGTTTGAGATAAAGGAAATTTTTAATAGCACAAATTTGTTAGGATCTTAGACATTAAATGCAATGTCCAAGTCCTATGTTTCATGGATTTTCATTAATTTCATATTATTTTATACATTATTTTAAAATTCGAGCAGAAAAATATCACATAATAATTATAGTCCATCGTTTTATTTTAACTTTTAAATAACTCCTATTGCACTTTATATTAGGACAATATGTATATGTAAAAACATATGTCACACATTTTTCCTCCTTTATTTCAGAAGCATAACAAGTCTAAAAAGGAAAAATACACAATACATACATTTTGTTCTTTTTATTTATCTCTCAATAGGAGAAACAATACAAAAAGACTAGAGGAAAAAATATGTTCATGTTTTTTCCCGACTATATAAATCAGAGAAATTATCTAATATATTTTTAGTTCAAAGTAAATGTAAATGCAAATGAACATCATTTGAAAGTTTATAGGAAAAAAATCAAAATCATTTCAGAAGTTTTGGGGCCTCACCCACCCAAAAACTGGCACTAGTAGGAAATTCATTTCTTTGGTCTCCCAAAATGAAAGTGATATTGAAAGATTATCAGTATCTCTTAATATTGATAAAGGTAACAGATATTCAACAGGCACATGAAAAGATGCTCCACACCACTAATCATTAGGGAAATGCAAATCAAAGCCACAATGAGATACCCCCTCAGCCCAGTCAGAATGGCCACTACCCAAAAGACAGGAAATACAAGTGTTGACAAGGATGTGGAGAAAAGGCAACCCTCCTACACTGTTGGTGGAAATGTCAATTGGTGCAGCCACTGTGGAAAGCAATACAGAGGTTCCTCAAAAACTAAAAATAGAAATATCATATGATGCAATAATTCTACTTCTAGGAATTTACCCAAGAAAACAAAATCTCCAATTTGAAAACATATATGCACTGCCATGTTTACTGCCACATTATTTACAATAGCCAAGATATGGAAGCAACCAAAGTGTCCATCAATAGATGAATGGATGAAGAAGAGGTGGTACATTACACAATGGAATACTACTCAGCCATAAAAAGGAAAGAAATCCTGCCATTTGTGACAACATGGATGGACCTAGAGGGTATTATGCTAAGTGAAATAAACCTGGTGGAGGACAAGTACCATAGATTTCACTTATTTGTGGAGTAAAAAACAAAGCAAAACAGAAGGAACAAAACAGCAGGAGACTCAGAAACACTTAGAAGTGACTGGTTGCTACCATGGGGGAGGGGCTGGGATGGGTGGGTGAGAGTGTAAAGGGGATAAAGGGACACAAAAATGCTCATTCATAATATAAGTTTGCCACAGGGATGGCAGTAGAGTGTGTAGAATACAGACATTGATTCTGTAACGTCTTTGTTTCTTGACTGTTAGTAACTGCACTAGTTGGGGTGAGGATTTAATAATGTGGGTAACTGTTGAACTACTGTGTTGGATACTTGAAACCAGTATGATTGAATATCAACTATACTTCAATAAAAAAAATTTGTTAAAGGTAGAATTGAGAGATTAGAAGGATTATCATCAATAAAGTCAATGTGCTCTTCTTTGCTCTTTCCCAGAAATACAAACCATGTCCTGGGTGGCTGCCTGCCCACTCCCCCAAGTCCATATGGGTATGTATAAAAGGCACTTAGCTTGAATAGCCATTACACTTTCTTGCTCCTGCAAGAAAAGAAGGTGTAAGAAGTTTCTCTTTAAAACACTGTCAGGGCTTATAACTGTGGCTAGATAGCCAGACAGCTAAATAATTTAATTTTCTTTCTTCTCATAAGGAAATGTAGTGGTATGGTTGTGGCATGCCAGTTCTCAAGCCAGGACTGGTTTTGAGCAAGTCTTCACAAGTTCAGGACAAAATGAGAAATGTAAGACAAGATTTTTATGCATGGGAAGGTAAACTTGTCAACAATCTTGTCCTGTGAACGTAAACTTTTCAGTCCAAGAACCATTCCAATTTTTTTGTGATAAAGTGGCTCTCTTTCATAAGATAGTAGTGATATGGGCTAGATTTTTTTTAAATAATGTCTTTTCTTGGCAAAATAACAAGTTAGCAAACCTACATTGTTCCTGATCCTCACCCACATTTTCTTCTTAAAAATAAATTGTACTGACCTCTGAAATCTTAAAGTTGAAGACTTTTTGGTTTTAAATATCACAGTACTTTCAGATAGCTGAAGAAAGCAAGGCTTATGATACCATTATATGTACAATTTAGAAAAGTTTTATCATTATCTAGAATATATTGATAAAAAAATAATAAATGGCATTTATATTGCCCATTTTTAAAGAGGATTTTCAAATGAGAAAATTTTGTAGGTGGTGTATAAATTTGGTTCCCCCTTTTTTATTGTTTTCATCTTATATACATATGTCATTGATATGACAAGATTTCTTTAATAATATATAAGATGAAAAAGTATTATTTTGGGGGAAAATATAAATGCCATATAGTAAATTAATCAGAAATTACTCCAGTTAAGCCAGACCAAAGCAGAAAGCCCCTCATTGTCATCTGATCACCGTCGGCCAAGTCAAAGACCTTGGATAGCTGATTGGAGTATTTGCCAAATACCAAGATGCTCTTTTTAGAATGAGACATTTCAGAAGGAGAAATACCAAGTTTTATGACAACTCTGTTTTTGGCAAATGAAATTTCTCTGGCTTATAGAAAAGTTCTGGATACTTTCTAGATGCTTAGCAAATACCTCTTGGAATGTGAGCAATTAATTTTGTGCATCCTGATTTCAAGTTTCTTCACATTTCTTTCAGTTAGTAAGTTGCCATGCATCACATGAAAACCTGTGTAGCAGTGTGGATATTTTCATAGGACAGAGAACCCACTGCACATCATCACAGCTTCTGACTAATTACTCTGTTGACCAACATCTGCCCATAGTAAATAATTGTTAACGTCTCCCACTAAGTAGATTAAGCAGAGTCTTTACTGATCTCTGAATGACAGTTTTATGAGGCCACATTTTTAAAAATTTGCATTAACTCTCTGGGTTTGTTTTTCCCTTGTGTATGTAAAGCTTGGTCACATTGTGGAATCTTTCCTGGGACTTACTTTATCTGCATATTTTTGGTGTCTGCTGACCAAAAATGTTAGTGTCGGAAAATTCCTGGACAGTGGTTTTTAGAGGTACATGACTATAAAAGAGAAATATTTCCTTCTTTTTTACTGCTTGACTTAGCAAAATAAACTGATTTTAGTTTTATAAAATGTAGGCAAGAATTCATTCAATTATTTTTACTTTAAGTGATTTAATCTTTTGCCTTTACATAACCTTTTAGTATTATCTTTTAATAAAGAGAATAGGCTACATAATGGTGCTTCTGGCAGTTGCAAAGAGGCTTTGGAAATACCATTTTCAACCCAAAATATATACTGCATGATAAATCCATGGACAGGAAGTCTGATTTGGAGAATAATTATATCAAGCTACCGATCAGAAGGATAAATGTGCTCTTCCTCATTATTTTGCTGATTTCATTGTTTTTCAAGTTCAGTGTGCTGCCTTGAGGTTTCTCACCTATGAAACAGGACTACATAGAAATAAAACAGAGACCAGGAGAAATAGAGACATCTTAGAATTTTATTTACCTAATTGCAGACTGTGTATCATCAGGCAGTCTGATCTCACGATAATAATCAAATATAAGAGAAATGGGCATATTAAATAATTCTGTGCCTATGTAATAATCCTGTGATAAGATTGAAAATATTAACCTATGAGAAAATTTCCTTTCATCTGGAGAGTTCACGGTGTATTTTTCTTTTTCAGTTTAATTTTAACTTGTGTATTTACTGTTAGAGGGAAAATTGTTTTTGGTGCTGAATAAATCAATTCTATTAAGACACTGTCATTAGGTACTTAAGAGTCAAATAGGCTCATTTTGATAAGTACCTACACAGTCATTTAACTATCCTGTCTTCTAAAGTAATTCTGATTTAGAGGACTCAGTTTCCTTGGAAAGGGGACTCACAAGGCTGTATCTATGTCACCCAGGCTGTCTGACTAGTTTAGCTTTGTCACTGCATTTTGGTGGAAATGTTTGTTCTAATTTGATTTTATTACCACAAACTGAGTAGCTCAAAGAACAGAAATTTATTGTCTCAGAGTTCAGGGGGCGATCAAATTGCCAGCAGTGTGCATTCCTTCTGAGGGCTGTGAGAAAGGATCCGTTCCATGTCTCTCTGCTAGGGTCTGGTGGTTTCCCAGCAATCTGCTGTTCCTTGTGTGGTAGACACATCAGCCTGATCTCTGCCTTCATGTTCACATGGCATTCTCCCATGTGTGTGTTTGTAACCAACTTTCCTCTTTGTATAAGGACACAATCATATTGGATTAGGACCTACCCCAATGACCTCATCTTTACTTGATCATGTGCAAAATCCCTATTTTCAAATAAGGTCATATTCACTGGAACTGGGGTTATAACTTCAACATCTTTTAGGGAGACACAATTCAACTTATAATACTGAGTCTAGCCAGTTTGAGATTTGCATTTCAATCCTGTTGAAGCCTAAAAGATGGCATAGACTAGAATATATTGGGGTTTCTCTATAAGGATTCCATTATATAAAAAGAACAAGACAGATGAAAATAGGCTAGAGAAAGCATTTAAAATAAAATCAACTTACTTGATATTGAATATTTGAATATTCACCTCCTTTTAGGTTAAATAAATGCCTCTGAAATATGATCTTACTGTCTAATTTCTTACCTTTCTCACCTAATTACTCTTTTTATTAACACATAGTCTAAATTTTTAAAAACTACATTTTGGTAAAACTTTGACTTCTCAATCTGATCCATTTTAATAATCAAAGAGAACCTAGGCATTAAATGTTTATTTCTCCACTAAATTTATGTTTACTTTCACAAGGACAAATGCAGAGTAGAGAAATACCTCAATGTAAATAACCCATTAGATATGTGGCTCATACATGAAAGAGGACATGGCTATTCTGAACCCACTGGTATCTTTCCAATTACTTCACAATACAACTGGTTTCTTCATTATTGATTGAATCAGCTGTGCCGACAATCTGATTTTTGTCATTAAGACAGCTGAAAACATCAGAGTGACTCTTTCTGATTTGTTTCATACAAATACATTATTGTCAAAGTGTACTCAAATCCTCCATCTGACTGCAGAACAGGTGGAACTTTTTTTTAAATTTTACTAACAGCAAAAAGTAAAGTGTACTACATAATTGATTTTCTTGATTGTAGTAAAAGGTTGAGTCAACAATTTTGCATTTAAAACTGAGAGCCACTAAAACCTTGACCAATTCTAACTTGACTGTATCTGTAACCAAATTGATTCTGGATTCATGAAATAATGTCTGGAAAATACATTCAGTTTCTTAAAAAAAGAAGAAGAAGAAGAAGGGTTGGCTTTTGGTATAAAGGAATATTAGGAAAATATAAACCTCAGACATATCAATGACTCATAAGTTCTCTCCAATTTTTAGTCTACAAAGTAGTGAGCAGGGTGTTTTCGCTCTATTATGTTTACTTTATTCAGTTAAAGCATATCTCTGAGTGAAGAGCAATGATAACCCTGGGTACTTAGCACCTTTCCTTGCTCTCTGAGTGCCCCAGAAATATCATTTCTAATATTACTCTTTAAAACTATTCAGGTGGGAAATCATATATCTTGTCTCAAAACCAATTCTTGAGAATGAGAATTTATATACTCCAATAAGAATGTACACTATATATATGCATTTAAAATTTCTTCCTCCCAACTCCCATTTTTTAATTTTGGAGATCTAGTCAGTGGGTGAGCAATTAAAAAACCATCTAAACAAGCCAGGAAGCAACTTCCACATCAAAAAAGTATTTATGGACTACACTCCAACATGTTTGTTTTACAAATTAACATTAAACCTTCAAATAACAATAGCTTGGTGTGATTTTCTGTTAAGCAAACCTGCAGTTCTAAGTGTTTAATGGTATTAAGGGCTCTTTTCTATTTACATAATGATATATTATGTTTATCTTATTAGCACTGTAAAAATAATAGTAGCCATCTGTAAATAGAGTGCTGATAAAAGGATACTTCATTTTAGAATCACCAATCTATGTTAATACCATTTTGGTCAAGGTCCTGTGACAGCTGTTAGGTTTTCAGCCCCTAAAGGTCAGACAAAGAAGATGGGAAAATCCTTAATAAAATGTTGTTAGAAGCTACAGGTGGGAAATAAAGAAGCTCTTGTGACCTATAATCTTATTCCCTCATAAAGTCACCAAGAGAGCATAACAGCTTCTGCAGCTGAAATTAGACAACACACTAGAGGCTTTTCAATCTCAGCTTTTACAGTTCGCTGTTATCATTTCCAGTGAAGAACAAATGAAGGGTACAGCGGCCCTGCCCAAGATGTTCTCTCCAGGTTTAATCAGCCCGCCCAACCACATGAGTACCTCTGCCTCAACAGTATTTTGTTCCCATTTATAAACAATGTAGAAGTTTCGCTGCTTTGCTCATAAACTAACATCAGCTTCTCAACATGCTTTATTTGGGTTTCACCTTTTTTTATGCCCAATATATCTGAAGATAATAATACCCTTTTAAACATTTCATACTAAGTCATATCAACATTATAAAGGGACTTGTCGTGAGGTCATAAAGTCAGACCGAGTAGAATGCCAAGCTCTTCCAGTAGATGGTCCCACCATACTGGCACTTCTCGTTTAAAAAAAAAAAGCCTAGCAAAGGGCTACAGGCAAGTGCTTGACTAAATGAGAAGACTGGTGATAACTGTGCTGCTTCAACAAATGCCTCTTGCCCAAAGTGTAACAGGCTTTGACCTTGCCCTGTCATTCCAGCCATTGGCAAAAGTGGAAAACGCTTACATTTCTGTCACGTAAAATTAGATCTTGGGGGACAACTAACTTGTTACTTAATTTCGCTTAGAAGTGTATGTGACTTGTGTTTTCCTTGAGCCAAAAGAGAAAAAGAATGCTTGCTAGAAGATCACCATTGACATTTTTCTTTCTTTCATGAATTGATATTTCATGTTTTTCTCTTGATTTATAAAAATATTTATCAAAATATAAAGTAATAAAGTTGAAAAGAAAAAAAGCATTCATTTGTGAATATCTAGGAAAGGGTTGATAGCAATTTTCTGTTTTATTTTCTCCCCATTATTAAAAAGCATCTCTCTCCTATCATTACTACATCACAGCAAAGTTATATTTCTAAAAATGTTTGGTTAATACCAAAATGGATTTTTAAAAGATAAGTGCAGACTATAAACTCTAAAATTGCTGCCTTTTAATAAGATAAATTATGTGGGTCCTGGATAGTATAGCCTTTTTTATACAGATTTATTATTTTTTCCTAAAGGTTCATCATGCAGTAGAGAGAGTAGACCTAAATATTGTTATTTGAAGATGACAAATTTTATAGATTTAATTTGTTATCAAGCATTTGCATAATGTTAAGGTTTGGATTTAACATAAGCTTTACGATTTGTCATATGCAAGTTCCATTTATTTACCATGAATAGAACAACTTGTTTAAGAATAGTTGATTCTGTGAGCAGTTTACTTGAGAAATTATGTCAAATATTTGCTTTCTGAAATCCTGAGAGTGGTTTAGTATAATTGTACTTCATGTTGGCAAAAAATAAATAAATATAGGACTAAGGAAGTCCAATCATTAATTTGTCAGAAAAGCAAGTTGTCATTTCTGAAAATTTAATGTCATCGAAGCTCTATTTCCAATAGCAAAGGAGCACTATTGCTAATAGACTTCAGAGCTTGAAATAAATAAATCTTTGGAATCCTGTTGCATCTCTTGGGGTGTGACATTTGACAGTCTTTTATAGCACAGAACGAAACAAGTTTGTGAGCTGGAATTCAATTGTGGTGTATTGATTCCTTGCATCAGTCATTATTCCCTGCTGATTGACAGCTGAAAATTGGTTACGTTAAGTATTTCATATGTTATATTGGCTGACATTTGCTTGCCTGCTCCTGTGTCAATATTGTTGTAAAGATCTCCAGCTTTATGAGATAGCAATAGACACTGACTGTGGCTTTTGTGTGATGTTCCAGTGTTTTTCCTGACATAATTTAAGACATATTAAAAACCAGCAGCATCTTCCCTCTTGAGAAGCTTAATGCCAATATTATTGTCTTCCAGGGGAAGATCATGTATGCTCATAATCGGGTGCTAATTTCCACCCGTATGCTCATGTTTAGGCATTAGGCACTATAACTGTAAAACTGAGCCTTCTTGATTGATTCATGTCAAGCCTCATCTCGGCCCCTGCAGAGGAAGTCATCCGCCTGACCCTTTTCACACTAAAAGAAGAGATTTGTGTTCCTTTCTTTCACCTGGAACCATCAAATTGACTGAATAATCTGTAATACATTAGTGCTGACATTTGTTAGAGGAGAATTAAACAAGACACAGTAATCATCCCCTAGAATAAAAATTGTGTTTGATTTCCAGCAGTTTTATTAAAGCGCGATGACAGAATCAGTCTCTTCCAAGATGGGAAATGTGAATATTCTCTGCATTAATGAATCAAGTTAACACATTAATTGCTTACAGGACATATTTCTCCAATATGAGTGTTAAAGGCCCTGATTTATGGTCAACACATGTTTGTAATCAAGGTGAGCGTCTTGTGGAAAAAAAATGGTTCTTACTGTAGTTTTGCTGTTGCTAGTCTGAGATGTAAAAGGTTATATTGTTCCCTGAGATACAGAAAATTAATCCCCAAATGGCCTAAAACCTACTCTTCAACTCATTTCAGATATATGACTAAAAGTTTGAGTGAGCTAAGTGCTAAATTTGATTCCTATTTTTTATTATGTCTCTTAAGTTCGTAGTGTTTTTGAACTGAAATCAAGACATGCCCTTACAGCTTATTCTTCCTGTTTCAAATGTAGGAATCGCTGTCACTGAGCTTAGTGGGAGCTGTTCCTGAACAACTGTATTTCATATTTGTTGGTCTTCATTCACTGCACCTGCTCATCAACCCCGGCTGTCAACATGCAGCAGATTCATATTACACTCTTTAGAGTTCACGTGTGTGTGCTCTGCAAAAACCGCAGTGTTTTAGATCTAACTTGTGTAGGATGAATTTTCAAGATGATTCGTTCATAAGTGATTATGTGAGTATGTTTTCCATTATGAGTTCACACTTCTCAGAAGTACCACTTAAAAACAGACCTTTTCCACTTTTGACTGTATTTATGAAGTAGTTGTCAAGTTTGTTAATTGGGGCCATTTCAAAGTGTTAACACGCCTGTACTCCCAGTACTCCATGCCACATGGAGCAGTTTTGGGAAGAGAATTGAGCAGCGTTTGCAAAGAAATAATACAGAGAAAACAAAATGTTCCTCTTCCATCCATGATAGTAAAGGACTCTAGAAACTTGTTAAAGTTAAATGGATGATCCATGAACTAGTAGGAAGCGCCTATCAATGTCTACAAAAAATAAAAGTCTACAGGGATTAAAAAAAAATTGGTTCCACTTCATTTAATTTGGGAAATTTAGTAGTTTATTATCTCGCAGATAGTATATTTCATCCAAGAACCCTCATGAACAAATACACAATATATAGACTATTCCAAGTACCTAGTTAGGAGTTAAATCTACTAAAACGAAGACATGATGCTTGCTTTCATGGAGTTTATAGTCACTGGGAGAGAGAGATAAAACAATATGTTTACAAAAAAATATATAATAGGTGAAAGGCTAAAAGAAAACTCTGTACAAAATGTGCTTTTAATATTTTGTTGATGACCTCACTAGTTAGCACTCCAGTTTCATAAATTAAAGCACATGCATTCACTCAGTTTAAGCAAAAAGAAATTTAAAATAGGGTGTTATTTAGTGTATAAATCTCTGGGAAGAATGAAGAAAGGCTTTTAGTTAGACTTTCAGAAATGACTTCCAAGTCATAGCACAGAGGTAGGCCACAAATGCACCACTATTTTTCTATAATCAGCAACTCCGTGGTCAAGAACACAGCATCACTACCTCACTTAAGGAAAGCTGCTTAGAAACCCCTGCTGGCATAAACTCCGCAAGGGAAGGGATGGCGGTATGCTCCACAAGGGAAGGGATGGCGGTATGCTCTATTCAATGGTATGGTCTATGGAAGAGTATCAGGCATGTGATAGATGCTACGTAAATATATGTTGAATGAATTGAATATGTGAACTGCTATCGCTACCAGCTCCAGAACCATGACGTGCCTAATATGATTCACTCCAACCAGTGGATTCCCTGGGGCTAGGCTCTCGTAACTGCCAAGTTGATGAGACACTAGTACATTGCTAATGTTGAGAAATCAAATGCCTTCCCAAATGGCTTGTTAGCTGAGACAAGTGATATTTTAGAAGCATGGCCTCTGTCTCACTCTGGCTTTCAGTGTCAAGTGATCGCATTGGATTGGAAGAACCGATCACATACAGAGCCTAGCATAAAAAGGAGACTGAGAAATATGGACTTTATTTTTGCAGGCTCTTCAATACAGGGCAGCATAACAAAAGAGGTGAACAGTCTGTCCCTTTGGTCCTAACATCCATACATACACATCTTATCATATGTAAGCTTCATGACAACAAGAAGGAAAATGACAGCATTCTCCCACTTACCATACAACTACAACGGGTACAAATGAGAACACCTTTCCCCCTCTCAAAATGGGGCACACTGAGTTCTATCCATTCATCCCCGATAAATTTTTTTCCTAATTGAGTCAGTCTTGTCTTATTATCTTACAATCCATAATCTTACAAATAATAAACTTAGCAACCGTGATCATACACCACATAAAAAAGGGTGGAGGAAGAGGAGCAGCAAGTTGGATTAAAAAATTCAGTCACATAAAATGTGGCGTCAGGTGAAATTACTGGATGACTAGAGTGAGCCTGAATGGAAGTTAGATCTGGGCGCAGCTGTGCGAACCAAATGTGTTCTGGCCCCACGACGGTCAGGAACCACCTGGCAGTGGATGTCTATTCTGCCTTGGATATCAATGTAGAGAATTTGTGTCATGTCCCTGACTATGATTTTCAGGACTTCAGCAGTAATGCCAGTCATCATGACATTGGGAGATCGGGCCAGGGGGATGCCAGGGACGGATGCATTCGCCCTCCACCTCAAAGCTGCCTGAGCTGGAGCTGTTTGCTGCTCCTTCAGTAGGTTTCACAGTTCTACTCCATACATCTCACCCCTAGACACACACACATGGGAAAAGAATTATATTTCCACTC
Source organism: Smutsia gigantea (assembly GCA_032199065.1). Taxonomy (NCBI): domain Eukaryota; kingdom Metazoa; phylum Chordata; class Mammalia; order Pholidota; family Manidae; genus Smutsia; species Smutsia gigantea. The sequence goes on from JAVSCE010000448.1 coordinate 156,086, forward strand.
TTTTTGAACACAGCAGCTGGTTGGAAGATGGGAATCAATAGCCAGTCTCATATTTTTTATTTCAGAGAGGTTTTTTATGTGTATGTGTGTTTCTAGATAAATGGGTACTGATGATAGCCCCGATTTCTGTAAGTGACAATGAATTCAGAGTTGCAGTATAGTAAATTCTTTCCCCTAATACCCAGTCTGTGTTTACTTTGCTCTCAGTCATGACAACTAACTGGTCACTGTCTTACATGTGGAAAAATAACACCAACCTTAATTCCTTAATTCCTGAAGAACCTGCCTACATGGGTTGATATGTAGGTTTCCACAGGAATGTTAATTTTAGCCAGTGCCCTAGATAGTCCCTGGGATGCAGACAGCCTCTTCTCTGCCTGTGATATATAGCAGTAATCTGATTAAGAAAGTCTTTAAACTTTTCTTGTCACTAATCTTCCACCTGGCCACCTAGCCAAAATATTAGGCAGTGGAGAGTCCCTGCTCTGGCCATGTCTCCTTCTAGAGATCTGTTGCTCAAGGTTCTGTCTGCCAAGAAGACTTGTCCTTAAAGGCCATTTCTGAATACAGCTGTGCTGCTGGAATCATCCACTCGTGGCTAGGGGAAGCATATCATTCTGAATGATATGATCTATAAACTAGTCCACTGACTTTACAGGAATTCTCTATGAGGCCACAGGTATAAGTGGAGGGAATGATGGCAATGCAGCCAAAATAGGTACAATATGAGTAAAAGACACCTTTTTAAGAAACTGCTTCATGATTTTAGAATGTGGTCGAAGGTGATCTCATACAAACAACATCAGCTTGAGGACAGACCTCTGCTGGATACTTCCAGCTCCGTAGGTTAGTGTAAGAACACTTAGTTAATGATAGGCAGCCCTGGACCCATGGTCTCTGGGTGTATCATAGTCAGATGTTCACCAGATTCCAGTGGCATCACACCAGAGAAGTTATGACTACAGAAAGTTTTGTTCCAAAATCTAGGAGGCCTGGACTGTGAATCTTCTGTCTGGTGGTCAGACACCATTATGTCTATAAGGCCCAAGGGAAAAAAATCTGCTTCCTCTGAAGGCTGGACAAGCTGAAGAGTCTTCTCTTTCTTTGGGACGTTGAAGTTAATGCACAACTAAATTTGTAATAATCCACCAATTAGCAGAAAGAGAAACAATTCACTAGTGACCAGATACAACACGTAGACCTAGGCTGAGGGCTAAAGAAACTGTGATAGTCTAGGACTAGGAGGAGGGCTTTGAGAGTTGACTCTGTTTCTGCCCACCCTTACCACTTTCTATCATATATTTGTCACAATTAGGTGGGAAACTGAGACTGGATACCTTGAAAGAGATTTCATAAAAACTGGCATTTATTATTAAGTGAGGTTTTTATAACACACGCAACAAAACAAAACAAAACAAAACAAAACAAAACATGGCCGGCCTTGTAGTATGTGTTCCAGTGTGAAATACTCAGGGTTATTTGAATCCTGTAATGTCCCTTCTCCAAATGGAGGTGGGAGAGGGATCACAGTCTTTCCCAATAAATACTCTGAAATTGCAAGAATCTTGGAGAGGTTCAGAACACAGCCTATATCACAATTTAGCAACTCAGGGTCAGACTGGACAACCTAATTTGACAATTTCAACTAAACATGAAGTTAAGTTTCTCTTAGGATATCCGTGGATGATCATGGTCTTTTGATATCCTAATCTGAGAATTTTCAGTCCTGGATTTTAATTTCTTCTTTAAACTCACCAGAATATTTAGAAGCAGTTACCCTAAAGTAGTCTCTGTGTCCCCCATTATTTCCATAATGGCCAAAGGAAGTAGGAATGTGGTACGCCAATGCCTTGCTTTCAGTGTGTACTTTCTGCAGCTGTCTCAGACAATAACTCTAGTAACTGCTTTATCTCTGCATAACACAGATAACCAGCCTCTCATCTTTTAATTAATGAAATTCAAACCAAGCCAGACATGTGTTGAGTGTTTTAGAACTTGTGCTTTCATGACAAACATATATGCCTACTTTCAGCAAAAGTATTTGAACTAAAGAATTTCAGACATTGGCATTGGTTTCATTGTTTATTCTTCTATTTTAGTTGGTGGCATATCTTTTTTTCAAAGAGAATTAATATTTCTAATCATGAGATATGACTAAATTCTACTCTCAGTGAGGACCTAATAAAGGAAATATTTGTTCAGTATTCAGAGTGAGATGGGAGCAGGATGGAGAAAAGAAGCATAGTTAGCAAAGAGATAAATTACTTCTTTAATGCCTCACCTTCATAGATGTCCTCTCAATCTACCTTTGTATAGATCATACTCCTGAAAGTGATCTAAGACCCAACTTGTCTAACCCTTTAGTTTACAGCAAAAGAAGCTGAGGCTGCACCATCATCCCAATTAGACACTTCATTACATACTGTCTTATTCTCTAATTGCCTCTTACACATATTACATGTCTAACAAGACTGTAAGCTCTTTGATAGCAGAGATAATTACCTTCTATGTTTTTTTATCTCCCTCACAGCTCTTAATACTTGTTGATTAAATGATTGATTTAATCAGAGATGCTCTTTTTTTATTATTATTCCTTATGCTTCCAACATCACAGATCAGGTCACAGACTGAAGCACTCATGGCACAATATATTGTTAGTATGTAAAGAATTCTGGGTCCTTTGGATATAGTGTACTTGGTTAATAAGGTAATTCAATAAAGTCAAATGACTTCAATAATTAATTAAATAAAACTCAACAGGAAGGATTAAACAAGGAATTTATAAATTAGAATATGCCTTAGTTTTCTAAGACGGTAATTATGCTATAAATGGGCTTCTGCTCACCAAAAAATTTCTAGAAAGTTATAAAATCAACTTATTATCTAAATAGAAAACATGTGCTTCTCTGCATATGTATATACAGGAAAATATGTGAGAAGTCCAGAGTGCTTTGCATACTTTCTTTCAATTACTGCACACAGAAAATCAGTTAACTTAAGATTGGTCAAGGTATCCATACATATCTTGGGTATTTGAGAAAAAGTCATAGGAGAATAAAATGACATCTGTTCAAAACTGTGAGAACTCGTATTTTACAAATGGAAACACTAAGGCATAGAATATCTAAATACTTTGGTGCTTTATCAAAGTGTACACATTTATTAAATAAAATAAGAATCACCCATGTTTGGCAATTTGAATGCTTTTCCTATGCATAATGAAAGTCATGTAGCTGTCTTGTATTCAAAGAGGATGTTTTTAATAAACACTGAACAAAGTTTAAATAAAACTTAAGTAAAATCACTCTGTTATATCATTGTTAATTACATAAATGTTACTTTCATTTATCAGTTTGTGTGTTGCTTGAAGACAAAGATACTGTCATTATTATTTCTTTCACTACATTGGGTATAAATAATTAGGCATAGTAATTGTCAATAAATGCCTGCTAAGTGAAAGAAAAATGTATTGCCTCACCTCTACTGAACAAATGTGCTTCTGCTGCAGAATTCCATAATCCTCACTACAAAGTTGTGCTGTATAGCTACTGAAGTATTTAGCTGAGGCTCTAAGTAAATGCACCAGCTTTGTATACCCTTTTCTCAAGGTGAAAGATGCAATAGCATACAATTCCTTATAGAGTTTATTTTACAAAACTTCACCCTAATTTTTCACTGAAAAACTCTTCTAAATTCTAAGACAAAATTTTAATTGATTAGATACTTAACTACTATTTGTGATATTTGTATATTACTTTTGGGTCAAACTCAAATGCATGAGAATTATATGTCTATGTGTAGGGAATAAACTTTTAGAACAATGGGATCACTTGTATAAGAAATATAGATTTTTTTAACACCTTTCAAAAAAAAAAGCCCAGAATTTTACACTTAGCGTGTTACATGTGATTTTGGGAAGATTGTGGAGGTGGAGGCAACATAGTTCTTGGATCTTCCTGACTCGTATGTAAAAACAGAAAGATTAACTAGAAAGAGAGCAAAACCAACAATACTTGGACAACATTTATGAAAACCTAGGTGACAAGGTATCTCCCAAAAAAGCTAAATAGAACTGGAAAAGATCGAACCATTAAGAGTTTTGAGATCCATTTGTTAGATACCTGTGAGCAAGAAAGCAGAGGGAAGCAAGAGAGCATTTCTAACACCTGGAACAGGAGAACCCCAAAGTATCCAACAAACAGGGACTATGTGGAAATAAATGGAAGAGCTGGTGGGCCAACAAAACCGAAACTGATGAGTTCTGCCATTTTAATCCAAGTAAGTGCAAGGGGTCTAGTTCGAAGGAGTTTGTCCCTATGAACTTTTGAAACTGACTCACCAGGGCTCCCTTTCAAAAGAGGGCATATACATGTAAAACAAAGTGCTAAAAGTGGAATCACAATTGAGCAGAAAAGGATAGCAAAGACAAAGGGAAAAAAACGATACAGACAAAAGTAGGATAAGAGAACAGACCTAGGACATCTCAAAAAGTAAGCTGCCAGATATTTTAATACCACCTGAAAACAGCAGAAGAGGGAACTGTAGTGTTGGAAAAGCCTTGGGAACCTATCAGGAAACCAAATTAAGGTAAAAAAGACAAGTAGGACAGTACTGAGGTCAAATCTCATACAAAGACATAAAAAAAACAAAAAATAGAATAAGGGGCAGAGTAATATCCTATAGTCAACAAAGGTGAATCAGAGAGATGTTAATAATAATACATTTTTAAAAGGTCAATACTGCAATGTACTATTTCAAAGGGAGCTGAAAGACATTGTTTTGGTTAGCTATTGCTGGCTATCAAACTATCCCAAAACTTGGTAGGTTGAAACACTCCTTTTACTTTGCCCATGTTTTTGTGGCTCAGGAACTTGGGAGAGGCATGTCAGGACAATTTGTCTGCAATCCATGTGGCATCAGTAGGGCAACAGGGGCTGGAGGATGCAGTTCCAAGACAGCTTCTTCATGCACATGCCCACGTCCAGCCACGTGGTGTTCTTCAGTGCTTTCTTTCCGAATGGCATCTCACCCTCTAGGTCCTGCCCTTGTGGTTTGGAATTTTCACAGAATGGTGACTTCAGGGTAATATGACTTTTTTACATGGTGATTTGGGACTCAAAGAGAGCAAGAATCAAGGTCCCAGTCTTCAAAAAGACGATGTCCCAATCTGGCATGTTGTCACTGTTAGTTAAAGCAGTCACAAGCCAGCCCAGGATACCATAATTCCTAGCTTCAGTGAGAGAGTGTCAAAGAATTTGTAGCCATCTTTAATGCATCACAGACATAAAAAAATAATAATAAAAGAGATGAAAGTACACTATTTATCAGCATTAGAAAAATTCACGAATAAGGTGAAAAATCTCAAACAGAATTAGACATAAACAAGAAAAAATTCCCTGAGAATTAAAAAATAAGAAAGAAGGAACACAGAAACATATAAACAAAATATGCACTGAAAAAATAGAAAATTTTAAAACTTAAAAAAATGAATAAAGTAATTAAAAGGGTTTGAGATATAGTGACATACATTGAAGACAGTCAAAGGACATCCAACATAAAAATCAACAGAGTCCCTGGAAAAACAGCAGGAAGAGTAAGGAAACAGAAAATATATTAAAAGCTATGGTTCAAGAAATACCTGCTAAAATAAATTGAAAAAAAAAATGAGACTCCCATTGAAAGAGCACAGTTTTTACCTAAGAATATAGACACAGAATGGTTAATGAATCATACAGGAAAATTACTGGCCATTCAAGATAAAGGGAAAACTATTGGGCATGAGGACAAAAAACACATGATTTATACAGGAAAGAAGATGAGAATATCATCAGACTATTTTTTCTTATAAAATTTTATTGCTGGAAGAGCACTTAAGTGAGACTCAAAGGATGAGAAACTTTTGGAATACTAATAGCCTATTGTTGACCAGAAGTTTTATTGATAACATGGTCTACTAACACATTAGGGAAATCTAAAAAAATAAATAAACTACTTGGACAAAAGCGTACGTAGAAACACCAAACCATCTGGCAGGTGTAGCAGCATAGAAGGAGCGCCAGTATGGATAGAGATTTACAAGAAAAATGGGAAAATGCAGAGCTGGTACCAGACTGTGTGCTCCTGAGCACTATGTGGGCAAGCTAGGTCTTTTTAAAAACTGTGATAAGATACATCTAACATAAAATTTACATCTTAGCTATTTTTAAGTGTACATCTCAGTGGCATTAAATATATCCACATTGTCTGGCAACCAATACCACCATCTCCAGAACTGTTCTTCCCCTTAAACAGAAGCTCTGTAACCATTAAGCCATACTCTCCATTCTTTGCTCCCTCCCTCCCACCCCTGGCACCCACTGCCCTATTTTCTCTCTGAAAATGTGAGCACTCTAGGTATCTCATATAAGTATAAACATACAAAACTTGTCCTTTCATGATTGGCTTATTTAACTTGGTATGTCTTCAAGGTTCATCCATGTTGTAGGGTATGTCGGAGTTTCCACCCTTTTTAAGGCTGAAAAATATTCCTGTGTGCATGTGTCACGTGGCGTTTATCCATTCGTCTGTTGGGGGTTCCTGGGCTGTGTCTACCTTTTGGCTGTTATGAATGACGCTGTGTTGTACATAGTGTACAAATAGCTGCTCATGTCCCTACTTTCAGTTCTTTGAGTCCCTACCCAGAAGTGGAATTGCTGGATCACATGATCATTCTGTTAAGTTTTTGAAATTTTGGCCTTTCTTTGAAAAGAATGGTAAGACGTCAAAGACATTTGGACAAAAATTGGTATGATTGTATCTGTGTTTTATTACAGCTAGTGTAACCAACATGAAGGAGTGGATAGAAAATGATGGGGCAGACAAGCTTCATAGGCTTCTGGAAGAATCTCTGAACAAGAGATGCTGAAGCTAAGGAAGGGAAACAAAGACTCGGGAGTCACTGAATAGATCAAATGAACAGATGTTAATGATCAGCTGGATGTGGAGTTTAATGAGATGGAGGAATAAATTAAGATTTTTTTCTTTTATGCCATTGGGAGGATAATGACATGAAATGTTAACAGGCAATATTGTTATTCAAATCATTGCATGATTATTCAAAAGTTTAATTAAACAAAATTAGACATGTTCTGAAAATACATTTAAGTCATTGGTAATGTCATTTGGTCCCATATTTATTTTATTGAAGTGTGGCTGACGTGAAATATATTAGTTTCAGATTAACAACACAGTGATTCAACACTATACATTATGAAGTAATCACCAGGACAAATCTAGCTACCATCTGTCACCATACAAAGTTGTTACATATTATTACCTATATTTCCTCTGCTGTACATTGTATCCCCATGTCTTCTTTTTTTTTAATTGGAAGCTTGGACCTTTTACTCCCCTTCTATTTTGCCTATTCCCTCCCCTCTTGCCACCACCAGTTGCTCTCTGTATCTATGAGTCTGTTTTGGGTGTTTTTGTTTGTTTGTTCATTGGTTTTGTTTTTTATATTTCACATATAAGTGAAATCATTTGGTATTTGTCTTTGTCTGATCTATTTCATTTAGTATAATGTCCTCTTGGTCTATTCATGCTGCTACAAATGGCAAGATTTCATTCTTTTTTATAGCTGTGTAATATTCTATTATATATATATATATTACACACACATTTTATAGATATAGATATGGATAGATATAGATATAGATATAGATAGATATATACATATCCCACATCTTTATCCATTTATCTATCAATGGACACTTAGTCTGTTCACATATCTTGGTTATTGTAAATAATGTTTCAATGAACATAGGGGTGCATGTCTTTTTGAATTAATGTTTTGGTTTTCCTCAGATAAATACCCAGAAGTGGAATAGCTTAATCATATGGTAGTTCTATTTTTAATTTTCTGAGGAACCTTCATATGCTTTCCATAGTGGCTTCACTACTTTACAAAACTTTTCTTCACATGCTAGTCAACACTTGTTTTTCTGTTTGGTTAGAGCCATTCTAACTATATTTCATTATGGTTTTGATGGACATTTCTCTGATGATAAATAATGTTGAGTATCTTTTTGTGTGTCTGTTGGCCAACTGTATGTCTCTGGAAAAAATATTCTGGTCCTCTGCTTATTTTTTAACATATATATTGAGTTGTGTAAGTTCTTCATATATTTTGGATATTAACTTCTTATCAGTTATATCATTTGCAAATATTCTCCCACTCAGCAGGTTGCATTTCTGTTTTGTTGATTTGCCCTACATTTACAATATAATTATTTTGCCCATGTTGTACCTTAGTGAATATTGATGTAAACGGTTTTTACTATTTCTGCTGGTGACTAAACTTAAAGTAGAATATTTCAAGATGTTGAAGAACCTATCATCCGCTTTTAAAATATTTAAACTTTAATCTCAGTATCGGTATTTCAGAAGAAAAGAGGAAAAGAAAATTAAATATATTATTGTTAGACACAAATCTTTTGACATTGACTTTTGTATCTTTTAGTAAATATACAATCCATATTTTGGACACAAAAGCCTAGGACAGTGATCAAAAATATGTAACTCATAATAAATATTGTCTGATATATGAATCAATTTCATAAACAAAAATGTGGGTAATCTAAAATAAAAATCAATCAATAAAAATTTAAGAATATATTGACATTGAAGTGGAATTCTCTCAGATACTTGTAGAATTGTTAACATAAAATATTTTTAACATAAAAATAGAACAGTTAAAATAGTCACAGCATGAAAACTAATTTAGAGTTCTATTAGAAAGATATTCAGTATCTCATTACAGCCACAAGCTAAGTACGGATGACCTTCAGAACAATTGGAAGGTAGGGACACTGACCTGTGCATTCAAAAATCCCCAAATCTTAACTACTAATAGCCTATTGTTGACCAGAAGTTTTATTGATAACATGGTCTACTAACACATATTTTTATATGTATTATATGCTGTATTCTTACAATAAAGTAAGCTAGAGAAAATAATGTTTTTCAAATTGTCATAGATCTCCAAAAAATATTTCAATATATTTACAGAAAAGAATCATATAAGAGGACCCACATAGTTCAAACCTATGTTGTTGAGAGATCAATGATAATACACTACACTCTACAAAAAATTGAAGCATTATTGTGTTAAAACCTATTAACAGGCCATTGTGTTTGTCATGATTCCATTATCTTATTTTTTTTCTTTTTCTTTTTCCTCAACTATAAAACAGACTGCTATCTATAACATAACAAATTTCATATAATTTGAAAACATTTACTTACAAAGTCTCAATAAAATAAAACGTCAAAACATTAAAATTGTTAATTTAATTTAAATGTTAGTTTCTAATTATTTTTGAACAATACTGTTGGTGATTCCTGTCATTATTATTGTTTACACTCTTTGAAAAATCATAGCTAATTTAGAAACAGATCAGAATATTGATAGTTATTGCACCAGTTTCCAAAAGAAGGAATAATTTACAATTAATAACCAGCCAAAATATACAATAGATTAGAAAACAACTAGTTTACAAGGTCTTGAAGAAGGAAGCAATGATCCCTAGGAACCAGTATCGGCTCACTAAGACAGATATCACAAACTAAAATTGTATAATTTCCTAGTAGAAATATAAGGTAGATCACAGAATGGCATAGATACATCTGAATTTCAAGAATTGAATAAAACCATTACTATAATCAGGGTACAAAATGTATTCTAGAACAGATAGTAATGCTTATAGATGGGGTCATCTATGACAAGAACCCACACTTACACAGTCCTTATTCATATTAATCTGAAATAGTCTCTGAGAAGAATTATTTTTTTTCCCTTTGTGCTATCCCATTTTTTTCTATTTATATTAGCATGTTCAATGAACACATAGCAACTATGTTCAAATTTTCAGAAGGCACAAGCTGAGAGAGTTAATACTTATGATTGAAAATAAGCAATGAGTGGAGAGGGATTAAAGATGGAGGTGTGAGAGGTGAGACACAGGCTTCCTCCTAAAACCTCATATAATATAAAAATACAATTAATACAACTACTCCTGAAAGAGCAACAGGAAAGAGGACAGCGCCAGACTGCATACATCTGGAGAAAAGAACAGACCTCAAAGAACAGGGTAACGTACCAAAGCTGTGGCCCAGCAGGACCCAAGCCCTTCCCCCACCCCAGCTCACCAGCAGGAGGAAGAGAAGCAGAGCATAGAGGGAATGGAAGCCTGGGACTGCTGAATATCTAACTCTGGAGATCTGCTCTGGGAGCACAAACCTACATTTCATGGTGCTTGCATGGCACTCTCATGAGTAGGGGGTTGGAAAGCTAAGATGGGCAGAATTCCTGGAGAGACTGAGACTCCAGCTGCTTGTGGAAAGCAGGGATCCATGTCCAGCTGCTGTGGGACAAAAGAAAGGTGGGCAGTCTGAGAGACTTCCTAACAAAGAAGCCCTTACCAAGAGGGCTGCAAAAGGTGGCAAGGATTGCACAGAGAATACTGCTAAGGAGAAAGGGCAGGTAGACAAAATTGTCTGGGTGCACTCTGCCCAGCAGGTTGGGAGCTTTCACGATCTTCAGGTGCTCCACCTCCCTGGCTGGCTACAAAGCTCCAAGGACCCCCTCTGTGATATGCTCCCTACTGCACCTTTCTCCTGGCCAGCCCCACCTGGCTCGCAAACCAGCAAACCCTAACCTGGTGTTAGGCCAGCCAGAGGGAAGATCTGTCTACAGTAACTACAAACGTAAAGCATAGAAGCTTATACCTGTGTGCCTGGTCCACTGGTTCAGGCAGTGGAGTCAGGCAGAGCAGCCTGGAAGCAGGAAAATGCTCTTTCCACCCTCCAGGCAACAATACCACTCCCTTGTGGCCCCAAACACTGCTTCAGGGGCTGAGAAGTTCCAGAGAGTAGAGCTTCTGGGCACTACAGGGTGCCATATACAAATATGAAATGCCAGAGGCACCTGGTTCAAAGTAAAATTATTAATACAACTCCTGGGAAGGATTTAAATGACATCGACCTCATGAATCTTCCTGAAAGGGAGTTTAAAATAAAAATCATTAACATGCTCATGGAGGTACAGAAAGATATTCAAGAACTGAGGAATGAATTCCAGCTGGAGATCCCATCATTAAAGAGCATAATGGAGGGTATTAAAAGCAAATTAGATATGGTGGAGGAGACAATAAGAGAAATAGAAACTAGAGAAGAGGAATACAAAGAAGCTGAGGTGGAGAGAGAAAAAAGGATCTCTAAGAATGAGAAAACTGACCAATCCAAACAGAGCAATATTTGCATTATAGGGATACCAGAAAAAGAAGAGAGAGAAAAAGGGATAGAAAGTGTCTTTGAGGAGATAATTGCTGAAAACTTCCCCAACCTGGGGGAGCAGATAGCCTCTCAGGCCATGGAGGTGCACAGATCTCCCAACACAAGGGATCCAAGGAAGACAACACCAAGACATATAGTAATTAAAATGGCAAAGATCAAGGATAAGGACAGACTATTAAAAGCAGCCAGAGAGAGAAATAAGATCACATACAAAGGAAAGCCCATCAGGCTATCATGAGACTTCTCAGCAGAAACCTTACAGGCCAGAAGGGAGTGGCATGATGTATTTAATGCAATGAAGCAGAAGGGCCTCTAAACAAGATTGCTTTACCTGGCAAGATTATAATTTAAATTTGAAGGAGGGATTCAACAATTTCCAGATAAGCAAAAGCTGAGAGAATTTACCTCCCACAAACCATCTCTACAGTGTATTTTGGAGGGACTGCTATAGATGGAGGTGTTCCTAAGGTTTAATAGCTGTCACCAGAGGAAATAAAGCCACAGTAAAGAAGGTACAACACCTAATTACTAAGCAAATGTGAAATTAAATTAACTATCCCCAAAGTCAATCAAGGGATAGACAAAGAGTACAGAATATGATACCTAACATACAAAGAACAGAGGAGGGAAAAAAAAGGAAACTTTAGATTGTGCTTGTAATAGCATATTAATTGAGTTAAGTTAGACTCTTAGATAGCAAGGAAGTTAACCTTGAACCTTTGGTAACCACGAATCTAAAGCCTGCAATGACAATAAGTACATAACTATTGATAATCACCCTAATTGGAAATGGAATGAATGCACTAGTCAAAAGACATAGAGACACTAAATGTATAAAAAAACAAGACACATCTATATGCTGCTTACAAGAGACTCACTTCAAACCCAAAGACATACGCAGACTACCAGTGAACAGATGGAAAAAGATACTTCATGCAACTAATAGGGAGAAAAAAGCAGGAGTTGCACTACTTGTGTCAGACAAAATAGACTTCAAAACAAAGAAAGTCATAAGAGACAAAGAAGGACACTACATAATGATAAAAGGGTCAATCCAACAAGAAGATATAACCATTATAAATATCTATATACCCAACACAGGAGCACCTACTTATGTGAAACAAATACTAACAGAATTAAAAGGGGAAATAGAATGCAATGCATTCATTCTAGCAGACTTCAACACTCCACTCACTCTGAAGGACAGATCAACCAGACAGAAAATAAGTAAGAAGACAGAGGCACTGAACAACACAATACAACAGATGGACCTAACAGACATCTACAGAACTCTACACACAAAAGGAGCAGAATACACATTCTTCTCAAGTGCACATGGAACATTTGCAAGAATAGATCATATACTAGGCCACAAAAAGAGCCTTGGTAAATTCAAAAAGATTGAAATTGTACCAATCAGTTTCTCAGACCACAAAGGTATGAAACTAGACATAAATTATGCAAAGAAGATGAAAAATCCCACAAACACATGAAGGCTTCACAACATGCTCCTAAATAACCAATAGATCAATGCAAATAAAAACAGAGATCAAGCAATATATGGAGACAAATGACAATGATAATTCAACACCGCAAAATCTGTGGGATGCAGCAAAGGCTGTGCTAAGAGGAAAGTATATTGCAATGAAGGCCCACCTCAGTAAAGAAGAACAATCCCATATGAGCAGTCTAAACTCACAATTAACAAAACTAGAAAAAGAACAAATGAGGCCCAAAGTCAGTAGAAGGAGGGACATAATAAAGAGCAAAAATAAATAAAATCGAGAAGAATAAAACAATAGAAAGACTCAATGAAAGCAAGAGCTGGTTCTTTGAGAAAATAAACAAAATAGATAAACCCCTAGCCGGACTTATCAAGAAAAAAAGAGAGTTAACTCACATTAAAAGAATCAGAAATGAGAAAGGAAAAATCACTATGGACACCACAAAAATACAAAGAATTATTAGAGAATACTATGAAAAATTATATGCTAACAAACTGGATAACCTGGGAAAAATGGACAACTTTCTAGAAAAATACAACCTTCCAAGGCTGACCCAGAAAGAAAAAGAAAATCAGAACAGACCAAGTACCAGCAACAAAATTGAACTGCTAATGAAAAACCTACCTAAGAACAAAATGCCTGGACCAGATGGCTTCACCACTGAATTTTATCAAACATTTAGTGAAGACCTAATACCTATCCTCCTTAAAGTTTTTCAAAGAGTAGAAGAAGAGGGAATACTTCCAAACTCATTCTTTGAGGCCAGCATCCCTCCAATACCAAAACCAGGCAAAGACACCACAAAAAAAGAAAATTAAAGACCAATATCCCTGATGAACATAGATGCAAAAATACTCAACAAAATGTTAGCAAACCAAATTCAAAAATACATCAAGAGGATCATACACCATCATCAAGTGGGATTCATCTCAGGGATGCAAGGATGGTACAACATTCGACAATCCATCAACATCATCCATCACGTCAACAAAAAGAAGAACAAGAACCACATGATCATCTCCATAGATGCTGAAAAAGCATTTGACAAAATTCAACATCCATTCATGATAGAAACTCTTAACAAAACGGGTATAAAGGGCAAGTACCATAACATAATAAAGGCCATACATGACAAATCCACAGCCAATATTATACTTAAGAGCGAGAAGCTGAAAGCTTTTCCTTTACGAGTGGGAACAAGACAAGGATGCCCACTCTCCCCACTTCTATTCAACATAGTACTGGAGGTCCTAGCCCCAGCAATCAGACAACACAAAGAAATGAAAGGCATCCAGATTGGCAAGGAAGAAGTTAAACTGTCCCTGTTTGCAGATGACATGATATTGTACATAAAAAACCCCAAAGAATCCACTCCAAAATTACTAAATCTAATATCTGAATTCATCAAAGTTGCGGGATACAAAATTAATACACAGAAACCTGTGGCATTCCTATATACTAACAATTAACTAGCAGAGAGAGAAATCAGGAAAACCATTTCATTCACCATTTCATCAAAAAGAATAAAATACCTAGGAAGAAACCTAACCAAGGAAGTGAAAGACCTATACTCTGAAAACTACAAGACACTTATGAGAGAAATTAAAGAAGATACCAATAAATAGAAACACATCCCATGCTCATGGATAGGAAGAATTAATATTGTCAAAATGGCCACCCTGCCTAAAGCAATCTACAGTTTCCATGCAATTCCTATCAAAATAGCAACAGCATTCTTCAACGAACTAGAGAAAATCATTCTAAAATTCATATGGAACCACAAAAGACCCCAAATAGCGAATAACCAAGCAATCCTGACTAGGAAGCATAAAGCTGGGGAATTATGCTCCTCAACTTCTAGCTTTACTACAAAGCCACAGTAATCAAGACAATTTGGTACTGGCACAAGAGCAGAACCATAGACCAGTGGAACAGACTAGAGAGCCCTGATATAAACCCAACCATATATGGTCAATTAATATATGATAAAGGAGGCATGGACATACAATGGGGAAATGACAGCCTCTTCAACAGCTGGTGTTGACAAAACTGGACAGCTACATGCAAGAGAATGAAACTGGATTATTGTGTAACCCCATACACAAAAGTAAACTCAAAATGGATCAAAGACCTGAATGTAAGTCATGAAACCATAAAACTCTTGGAGGACAACATAGGCAAAAATCTCCTGAATATAAGCATGTGCGACTTCTTCCTGAATGCATCTCCTCAAGCAAGGGAAAGAAAAGCAAAAATGAACAAGTGGGACTACATCAAATAATAAGTTTCTGTGTGGCAAAGGACACCATCAACAGAACAAAAAGGCATCTTACAGTATGGGAGAATATATTTGTAAATGACATATCCGACAAGGGGTTAACATCCAAAATATATAAAGAACTTACACACCTCAACACCCAAAAAGCAAATAACCCGATTAAAAAATGGGCAGAGAATATGAAGAGACAGTTCTCCAAAGAAGAAATTCAGATGGCCAACAGGCACATGAAAAGATGCTCCACATCACTAATCATCAGGGAAATACAAATTAAAACCACAATGAAATATCATCTCACACCAGTAAGGATGGCCAGCATCCAAAAGATTAAGAACAACAAATGCTGGCAAGGATGCGGAGAAAGGGGAACCCTCCTACACTGCTGGTGAGAATGTAAGCTAGTTCAACCATTGTGGAAAGCAATATGGAGGTTCCTCAAAAAACTAAAAATAGAAATACCATTTGACCCGGGAATCCCACTCCTTGGAATTTACCCCAAGAATACAACTCAGATTCAAAAAGACATATGCACCCCTATGTTTATCACAGCAATTTTTACAATAGCCAAGATATGGAAGCAACGTAAATGTCCATCAGTAGATTAATGGATAAAGAAGAAGTGGTACATCTACACAATGGAATACTATTCAGCCATAAGAAAGAAACAAATCCTACCATTTGCAACAACATGGATGGAGCTGGAGGATATTATGCTCAGTGAAATAAGCCAGGTGGAGAAAGACAAGTGCCAAATGATTTCCCTCATTTGTGGAGTATAACAACGAAGTAAAACTGAAGGAACAAAAGAGCAGCAAACTCAGAGACTCCAAGGAGGAACTAGTGGTTCCCAAAGATGATGGGTGGGGAGGGCAGGTGGGGACGGAGGACAATGGGAATTGAGGTGTATTATGTTTAGTACACATGGTGTGGGGTGTCACGGGGAAAACAATGTAGCACAGAGAAGGCAGATAGTGAATCTGTGGCATCTTACTACACTGATGGACTGTAACTGCATTGGAGTATGGGTGGGGACTTGATAATATGGGTAAATGTAGTAACCACATTGTTTTTTCATGTGAAACCTTCATAAGAGTGTATAAAAATAATACCTTAATAAAAAATTTAAAGAAAAAAGAAAATAAGCAATGAGCAAAAATCATGAGTCAAAAATAATAGAGATGAAATTTAATTGAGGTATGTTCACTTCTCTCCTTTTTGCCATAACTTTTTAGACTCATTCACCTTTCACAGTTTATTAAATAAAAAAGAAGAAGGCATCTTTGACCTTACATTTATTTGTGTTCAGCAGAGGTTCATCTGAAAAAGACCAGAAAGGTTTTATAAGGGCAAGTTGAATAGTTCAGTGTAAGTCAATAGTGCCATGTAGCTGCCAAAAAAACTAATTTAATCTAAATTGAATTAACAGAAGCAGAGAGCCGAACAATAAATTGAAATTATTTTTCCTATACCTTGTATTGGTTAGACCACAGGTGGAGCCCAGGGTTATGGGAAGAGCATTTATGGGGTATTGAAAAACAAGAAACTTCCCAAATCATCAATAAGTTGAAGGGATTTTATATCAGATATTATGGAAAAAAAACTGAATTGTTTATTTTGGAAAAGAGAAAAGTTAAGGAAAACAAGATAGTTGTTTTCAAATATGAAAGCCTGTCATGTAGATAAGAATTAGAATTGTTTTGAGAAATTCTACGGGCAAGGCCAAAATCAATGGAATGAAGCTGCAGAAAAACCAGCTATGTGATCTTTGGAAAACTGGTCTCCTAAACTCTCACAGCCTCTGGTTTCACAGATGTAAAATACAGAGTTAACCACATAGATCTCAATGTAAACAAATAGCACAATGGAAAAAAAGTGTAGACTACACTTAGACTGTTCAATTTTTATGACTCTATAATGCTAAGTGTAGTCTACCAATTAAACCTATAGGTTATCTTGCAAGGTCATAAGTTCCCTGTTATTGGTAATATTTGCCCAGAAATCATTATAAGGAGCTTCTGTTTGGTGGATGATATGTTCAGACAAGTTGCCTTCAAGATCTTCCCCAGGTCTGAACTGTAACTACTGATAAGGTTTCTGCCTCTGTGCAAGGACCAGGTGCCTGGGAAGATGCCGATGAACGTGTGCATGCTCAGTACCAAAGGAAGATAGACGGGCTCATTTGAGTTTCCGCTGTGCCAGCAACGGGTATTCTGTTTCTGTTTACAAAGTCCTAAAAAGTCATTAGTGTTTTGCTTAACATTTGACAGAAATTAGTGTTAGCAGTTAAAGGAAGGTGCCGATCGGTGTTTTTTTCTTTTTTTTTTTGGACCATGCTTTTATAGATTCAGAGAGTAATTCAATAGCTGCCAGTTTGCATAATATGTTTTCACACCATTTCTACATCTGCTGAAGAACAATCCATAATAGGCAAAGGCATCCCATTAAGTTACTGAATAGAAGGGAAATTTAGTGTAATGGTTCAGTGGACTCTGGACCCAGGGCTTCAAATTATGGCTTTATAAGCTACAAAGTGGATGAATTTGGTTTTGCTGTAGTTTCTTCATCCTCAGTTCCCTCAGTAAAATGTAAATCATGGTCATACCTACATTACAGACTGTTGTGAAGACAACTTTAGTTAATACATGCAAAGCACTTAGAACAGTAACAAATACATGATAAGAATTCAAACTTAATACTGGTGGTGTATTATTTGGAAGAATTATATCTGTCATAATTTGATAATATATATCATAATTAATTGATCTTCCTTTTTGTTAGTTCATGATGTGAAGACCTAAGAATGAATTACCAGAATAACTCTGGTAACTAAAAAAACTTAGTGTAAAGATATTAATCCTTAGAAATATATTGTGAAATATATGCTTTAACATGGATGCTTTAAATCTGTTAAAAATAATAATAAAAGTATCTCTGTGAATCCATTTTCTCTTTTACCAACCTCTCACATTTTCTTTTACTATACTTGTCATCCTATATACACATTGCAGTAAACTTTCAATATTAGAATTGTTATTTGTTCTTGCTGATGAGAGACCGAACTTGTCTTTTATTACAATACTTCAATTCACTGACTTAAAATTGTAATTTACCTCTTCACTGAGCATTGCTATTTGGCAAAGCATATTCCCTTTCTACTGACACAAAATCTTTTTCCTGGAATTTGAAATAAAAATAAACATGCCCTTATGCACAAAATTAAATGGATCCTAGAGACAATTTGTGATTTTATTGAAGAGCAGAAACTATGCTTTCTGGGCCCCTAATTCAAAATACTTTTGCTCGAAGATCTAGCTTTTTAAATAATTCATTTTAGCCAAACTACTTAGAAAGTCTCCTCTATTTGTTGGTACTGTTTCAGTGAACAATAACATAAAGGCATGGTATTTACATGCAATATAATTAATAAGCCTAGAATTGCTGAGAACTGATACTGTATCAGAGATGATAAAGAAATAGAACAGGGTCAGATCTGGCCCTCTTTTAGATTTAAAAATTTACCAAGGTAGCCTGCGTAGGAAGTACATCTAAAAGCCAAAGCCTTCTCATGCATATTATCAGGGTTGAAGAAGGTCTCTCATGTGCACGTTTGTTGAGTGAATAAATCCATCACATAGGAAACTTCACTGTTCAGATCCTAACTCAGTAGGAAACACCCCAGGAAAAAACAAAAGAAGGACATAAACAAAGTAGACTTTTCTATGTAACTCTGATGAATCTTTATTGAAATCTTAACATGTAAATAATGAATACTTTTATTCTTTAATTTCTCTGTTGTTTATGTGGTTTGACATAGAAGGCTTGGAGTCATCTGCATGTTTTCAACGAACCAATCTACAGAATGCTATTTTCTTCATCAGCTCACAAAGCAAACCACAGTATTTGAGGTTTCATTCTTACTCCTGAGAAAAGCCCAGAAAATTGACACAATGGCAGGTTGCTGATCAGACTTTGTTCTTATAAGAGGAGAAATATGCTATTTGTTTTTACGTTTTCTGAATTGTCTCGGGAGCAAAACTGCCTCCAGCTACATATGGGTTTAGTCGCCCACGTCCATCTTATAAGGTGTCACCTGCTAAGGTGAGGAGTCTGGAATAGCCAGACACATTATGTATGGGTGGCCTTTTGTTTACGGCAGACAAAGCCAAAATCCTCAGGATCACTTGGAGATATCATATAACACACAAGATGGAGTTACTATTATTCTCCTCTAAGACATATAGTGTTTCCCCTGGGCAGAGAAAAGAACGCACAGCCAATCATAAGAAGACGGAACCCATTAAAGATTTATGCAAGCCTGAATGACTTGGCTTTAAACTATTTTCTTTTTCCTCCCCCTTTTTCTCTCTCTCTTTTTTCTTCTTTAATAAGAGGGACGTTTCTTCCTGAACAGCAAAGCTGATGTAGATGGTATCACTGGTAATCCTTGGCTTAAGCACAGAGCTTCTAAATGGCTTGAATTAGGCTGGAAGATGGGGCTGTTTGATTTCCCTTCCTTTTTGTTTCTGTTTTCAAGGCTCTGTCACCAAATGTCCCACTAAACTAGCATTTATGGGGCTTGGGGGTCTCTGTGAGTAAGTTTCCTTTTAAGCATAGTCAATGAAACAGCTTTGAAGCTGTTGAACTGTGTAAATGTTATATTAACATTTTCTCTAGCAATTATAGACATTTACATGGTCTTGTTGAAATAGCACTTTAAGAGGGAAGAAAAAAATACCCAAAGTAAAGGTACACAATGAAATGAAAAAGCAGTAGTGTGCTCTATTTATTTAGTTTCTGAAATAAATCATTTCAACTTTTAATTTACACTTCTCTAAGATGGTGGTTAAGAATAGACAAATAAAGGATAGGGTGAGAAATAATTTTGTTCCTTTGTTACAATAGATCATTTATTTTCCATTTGGTTTGCATACGGAGATTTGGCCAATGCACCCTGTTCTTTAAATTTGCTAACTAATGACAAGGACTCAGGAAGCTCATTCAAAAGACCTAAGATTCATGGGTGATGATTCAAAAATTATGAGACTACAAGTAGTTGCCCAGTTACAAGAAGAAAGGCAAATAGAGTAAATTAGACATTAATCCAGAGCATTCCCAACTATCCATGTCCCTATTTAACAGAAACCATAATGTGCTTTCAAATTGAAAAGTGATTTGAATCACTCCAATAACTACCACATGTGAGATCTTTTCACTGCATGCAGTCTGATGAACAGGGTAGAAAAGGGAAGATATAATCACTTAGACTCTAAGGAAATATTTTTATACTCTAATTTTGGCCCCTTTCTGCATACAAAGTAATCACTTACGGATGCACAGTATCAGTAAAATTCACCACAAAATTACCTCCTTTCACATTGATATTACTAAATTTACTTTCTCTGGAGATCGATAATTGTAATCTTAACATTATACCACAGGATCCTTTGCTATTGATAGACCTGTTTTATTGTGTATGAAAAGATATATACTTGTCTTTGCACCAAATCAAGCAAAGAGCATGGCCGTGATGGAACCATTGCTCAGCACCTGTAATCCCTCCACTGGGCTGATCAATGCTTTCTCTCCAGCAGGGCAGATATGCAAGATGGACAGATGCACTGATTCTCAACACAGTATCAGACTGTGTTACATGTATTTCAGAAGCTGATAGCAGTAATCTCATTTATGTCTCTGTCTACACGTTATTGAACTTTTACAGTCCAACTTTGAAAAGTGAAGAATTTAGCTATCTAATTGATTTTCAGCTTTTAATATCATGCTCTGGAGAATAAATTGGCTATTCTTCATGTGACCTTTAAAGACAAATAAGATTATGTTAAAATTCACACAAAAATATTTTTTCTATAGAACTTTTTTCATGTTGTCTTACTTGATAATCCAAGGGTTACCTTCCACCATGGTAACATGCATCTTCTCCACTAAGAAACAACCTTAATTGGAACAAAAACTTGGTGTTCAAGGATTTTATGAAAAAACTGAATCACAATTTTAGGGAAAAAGATATTCTTGGAATCTGGTTCACACATTCATTATCAGACAAGGAAACTGAGAGAAATTAAATAAATGTTTGAAAAAAGAAGAATGAAGCTAAAATTATATATATTAAACATACTGATCATATGAAATATTCTTTTTGATGTGCATCTTAAAGTTTCAAGTTAAGCATCTTTTAATTTAAATTTATTTTATAAAACAATAATATGATTCCATTAGCCAATTAATTATGATTTAATATTATGTCAATGGATATTATTAAGTGTACATTATTTTTAAAAAGCAATGTATAATTGAACTATTTTAATCTGATAAAGCAACTCTGTCCAGTTCTGAATTTCTCAAAATTTCCCTCTAATTGACAACTTTCCAGGAAAAGCATTGCGCTATCCAGCAAATTAATCTATCCGGAGCCACATTAGATCCTTTCTTTAAAATAAAAAAATCAGGGAATTTGACCTTGAGACATTAGCAGGTCCAAAATTTCCTTTTCATTTGTGAAAGTGGTGCTAGAGTTTCAGGTTACATTTTTTTAAAGATAATGTGCTGCTTAATTTAAACTTCAATATCTCTTAATACTTGAAATCTCCTTAAAAAAAAGCAAACTCAAGGTAGTAAAGGAAAAGTTGACAGTATAAACATTCTTGGGACATAGAATGATGTTTTGTTAAGAGAAAAATTCGTAAAATTATAAAGACCAGAGTCACAGTGAAAACATTTTCCAATTTGATGAACCATTAATAATTTGTGAAAAGACCAAAATTTAAGGATCAGTTTCATTTGATCAATAAAACTGATTTCAGCAGACTCACCTGAGAATGCTAACCATCTGAAACACAAATAAAAAACAGAAAGCAAAACTCCTGCTAAGAATCCAAAAGAAATTCACAAATTCAAGTTCTTACAAAATCCTTTTTAGACATGCAAGAACCTCATAAATTTCCCTTCAGAATCTATTTATTCTCATTTTACATTCAATTCCAGCATGTGTGGTGATATGAGGTGCAAGATACTTCTGTAAAAAGTAAAGAGATTTCTGTAGATTACTACCAGCCCTAAATGTCAAGCGATAACTTGGTAGCAGAAGGTCAAAAAGAATGTACAAAATGGTAATAGATGGATAGATAGATATAGACAGATGATAGATAGATAGATAGATAGATGATAGATAGATGATAGATAGATATAGATAGATAGATAGATAGATAGATAGATAGATAGATAGATAGATAGATAGATAGATAGATAAAGTCAATATGTAAAAATATATAAATTGCTTGGACAAGCTTGGTAACTGAAGGATGGTGAAAAGTGGTTGGATTCTGGATTTTTAAGTTTGAGCCCTTGAAATTTCTTGACAAATTGGATCCATGGTATGAGGGAAAAATAGAATCAAGAATAACTTTCCCAGTTCTTTTGTCCTGACCCTGGAATGATAGAGTTAAAGCCAAATGACATAGGGAAGGAAAAACTGTGTAAGGTCAAGGAGATTATGTCAGGGAGAGAGTGTAGATGAAGAGGAAAGAAGGGGTGGTCAAGGAATAAGTCCTAAATTACAGAATATTCATTTGTCCTTTATAACCATGTATTTGGATAGTCAAGAAAATATAAATAATATTTGTTATATGTGGCTTCTCATTATCTATTCAGTTACATGAATTTAAATATTTGATTTTGGAAAGAAGATAAAGATACATAGAAAAAGTTAAATTTTAATGTAGGCAATACTACCTAACATTCTACTACTAACTGAACCTATATCCAGGAGTGAAAGTTAGATGAAAGAGATAAATTCGCCCTTCCGTCAACCAGTTATATTTATCCCGTGTCTGCAGTGTCTCTTGCAGTATGAGCTCATCATGCTGCACTTTCGGCTTTTTGTTCCTTGCTCTTCGTATAACATGAGCCTTGAATGTAAGCCAAAGCACCTAGAAGCCATTTTCAATTGACTGGCTTGGCATTACGAAGATATAATAAATTAATCTCCAATAGGAATATATATACTTGGTCATGTATGCTGTACTTTTATCTTCAATTCTATGAATGTTCAAGAACAATTTTGCTCATGTTAAATTTTGCCTTAACACTTTTTACCTTATAAACAGGTCCAATATAAAATGAGACTCCATGGTACACATTTTTTAAAGCAAGGGATCATGTTAACATTTCAATAAAATTATGTGACAGTAGGTTATAGTGTTCAAAATTTTGATGCAATGAGAAAAATCCCAGCTATTCTGAATTTAAATGGATCACTCTCTGCATTTCAAATTATTTTTATCTACATTTTCAACGTTATGATAAAAATGTTCTAATCTTCAGAATATGAGTCAAAATTTGTAGCATGATACTTTCAGAATTCCATTTTTTAAATCCAATACTGTGGTTTATTTTTCCTATAATTTTATTTTCTAATTTCTCCTGTGACTGTGTAATTGTGGAAGTGTTTTCTGCCATTTTTTTCCCTTTCTTTTTTAATCTACTGACATTTTTGGTGTTCATCTTTTTCATCAGCCCAATATTGCGTGACCGCAAGTTAGTTTCTCATAGCATTTTGAAAATGAATAGAGAATTTTATTCAGACAAGACAAAGAAGGAAAGATAGGAATACAACCATTACTATAATAAGGGAGTTTAAATGATTATATTAGGTCTAATAATGACAATTTATTTCATTAAATTTTTGAAGCATAAAACTCTGTTTAAACCAATCCATGCAAAATTTACTAGAAATAGATTGTAGACAAGGAAATAACTAACTTTCACAAAAAAAACACACAAAAAAATATTTTGTCCTTTTAAGGTTCAAGATCCAAGACAGAAATGCATAAACATGACTGCATTACAAGGCAAAGACCAATTCTGACAAATACTAAGAAAGGGTTTGAAAATAGTAAAGGTATTAATCTGTGAATAGGTATGTTGCATGCCAGGTTTACAAATACCAGATTCGGGCAGTAACATACATTTTTCCAAAAGCCAGAGGGGAAAATTTCAGATTATTTAAAAATAACTAAAATACTTTTCTTTATTACTTTTTCTATATTAAGATCCATGATAGAAAGTGTAATTCTAACAATTTAAATTACAAATGAGAGATAGTGCCTGTCTGGGCATTCCTGAAGAATAGAAAAACTCAAGTAACTTTCAAATCATTTCCTTGAACTAGAAATTAGGTTGCATAGCATATTACAGGGTGACACAGTTCTCAATCAGTATTCCTACCCAAGTATTGAGAAAGGAGGTGCTCTCAATAGGCAACTTTTTTTTTTTGGTATCATTAGTATACAGTTACACGAGCAACATTGTGGTTACTAGATTCCCCCCATTATCAAGTCCCCACCACATACCCCATTACAGTCACTGTCCATCAGCGTAGTAAGATGCTATAGAATCACTACTTGTCTTCTCTGTGCTATACTGCCTTCCCTGTGCCCCCACCTACATTAGGCAACTTTTTTTAGGTACTTTTATTAAACAATCCTCCTGACCTCTGCCACAACTTGATAATCTTTGTTTCAAGCACTTTCAACTACTATTGCTCCCCCCAAATTATGCAATTTCATTTTCCGTAACTTTCATATATTGACTTCTTTGTCTAGGATGTTCTTCCTATCTTCTTCCATAGTAGATATCTGTTGTACACTTATCTTGCTCTGCAATATCCATTCCTCTCTGCAAATGAACTTCAGTTTTCCTTTGGGAAATATTACCTCCCTCCACATACACCCCATAAAATGCTAAGTGTGAATATGTGCTCCAAGCTTTATATTCCTTTCCCCTAGTGAGTGGGTAAGAAATGGATATTCATTGAATTCATACCAACATGCAGCAATCTAGGGCTTTTTGCTAAATGGATCAAAAGAAAACACAGTCTTACATCTGGGCTTGATGATCAGCTAGGATGGAAGGAGAGGCTGCTGGTGCTTCCTTTGCTCCACAGAATAGAGCTTGCCTGAAAATTAAGCCAATTAAGAAAAAGAAAACTAAGGGAAAGAAAGCAAAGATATGGAAAAGGACAGTCTTGATATATTATCTGGCTGGAAGTAAGTTTTACCCTTGGATTTTCCATTCATGTGAGCCAACACAGTCTCTTTCTTTGAGTTCTGTTTTGTTTCTGCCACTTATAACCAATTAGTCAATTTAAACCTTAAATTCTATCACAAGCATAGGCTCTACAAGCTCAGGTGTCTTCTTTGACACCCACCCCACCATGTACTTTACGAGACTGTATTTCCACAGAACCTTGAAGTAAACTTATACTTTTGCTCATTATTCTACCATCAACATTACTGTAATTCTTTGTCTTCTTGGCTATGTGAAAGCCCCATGAGGGTGGGGAAGTAGTCTTATTCGGCTGTGTTTCCTTTATCCTAGAATTTATCTTAGGAAATCAATAAAAATTTGCTGATTAGATGAATTAAATGAAAGAGTTAAGGAAAAAGATATTAAAAATATTTTGGGTATGGGATCTTTACACAGAAATTCAACATGTTATCATGAATCTTGCCCATGTAAGTTGGTAAGCTTAACCATTAAATGCGTGTGTTCTGACTGTTCCACTGACTGGCCATCCCTCCATCTCTCTCCCTCTACTCAAGCCTCCCTATTCCCAGAGACACAACAATACTGAAATTAGGTCAGTAATTCTACAATGGCCTCTAAGAGTTCAAGTAAAAGGAAGAGGCACATGTCTCTCACTTGAAGTCAAAAGCTAAAAATGATTACAATTCATAAGTAAGGCATGTCAAAAGCCAAGATAGGAGGGAAGCTAGGTCTCTTGCACCAAACAGCCAATTTGTGAGTGCAAAAGAAGAAAATTAAAGGTGCTGCTCCAGTGACACACAAATGATAAGAGAGCAAAATAGCCTTTTTATTGATATAGTTTTAATGGTCTGGACAGAAGATCAAAGTAGCCACAACATTCCCTTAAGCTGAAGCCAAATTCAGAGCAAAGCCTTAACTCTCTTCAATTCTAGGAAGGCTAGGAGAGGTGAGGAAGCTGCAGAAGAAAAGTTGGAAGCTGGCAGAGGTGGGTTCATGAGGTTTAACTCAAGAAACCATCTCCACAACAAAAAAATCAAGGTAAAGCAGCAAGAGGTAGAAGCTGGACCAAGTTATCTAGAAGACCTAGCTAAGATAATTAATGAAGGTGGCTACACTAAACAATAAATTTTCAATGCTGGTGAAAAAGCCTTTATTGGAAGAAGATGCTATCTAGGGCTTTCCTAACTAAAGAGTAGAAGTCAATGTCTGGCTTCAGAGCTTCAAAGGACAGGCTGACTCTCTTGTTAAGAGTTAATACCGCTGGTGAGTTTAAGTTGAAGCCCATGGTCACTTACCGATCCAAAAATCCTAGGACTTTTAAACAGTGTATTAAATCTACTCTGGCCGTGCTTTATGAATGGAACCACAAAGCTAGATGAAGAGCCCATCTGTTCACAACATGGTTTACTGAATATTTGAAGCCCACTGTTGAGACCTACTAGACCTACTGCCCAGAAAAAAGATTCTTTCGAAAAATATTACTGCTCATTGACAATGTAACTTGTCACCCAAGAGATCTGATGGAGATGTAATAAAATACCCTCCACCAACAAAAAGATTACTACTCGTTGAAAGTTCAGGTGATGGTTAGCATTTCTCAGTGATAAAATATTTTTTAATTAATGTATTTACATTTTCATAGACGTAATTATACTGCACACTTAACAGACTACAGTATAGTGTAAGCCTAACTTTTGCATGCACTGGAAAGCCAATGCATTTGATTTGCTTTAATGTAATATTCACTTTATTGCGATGGTCTGAAATGGAACCCACCAAATCTCCAAGGTATTCCTGTAACTGATACTCAGATGGGGAGTCTAGTGACCATGCTGTAACTTAGGAAAAGCATGACAAGTACAATATGGAAACTTACATTTAAAGAATATGGAGTCTCTCCTCATTTACTTAGATATTATTACTTTCAGTAAGTTTTTAGGATTTTCTCCAAAGTCCTTCATATTTTTATTTGATTTTTTTCTTAAGTATTCTATTTTTGTTGCTATTATCAATAGTATTTTAATAAATTTTATAACCCTTTGTAGTTTATGTATTAAAATAGTTTTTTGCATATTGCTTTGCATATAGCAGCTTTATTATTAATGCGCAAGTTTTTAATAGTTTTGTTTTCCCCTATATAATTTTTAAACTTTTAATTTTTCTCATGCCTTCCTAAACCTAGACTTTTAGTAAAATGCTGTATCAAAGGCTTACAACAATCATTTCTGTCTTATTGCCCTAGTAAGAGGAATATACTCAATCTTTCCAATTAATTTTTCTGCTTGTTACAGATTGCCTTTTGTGGATCCTGTGTATAAGGCTGATGACATTCCCTTGCATTGCTTGTTTGCAAAGTCTCTTTTTTCTAATGACAGATGTTCAATTTCATCAAACAATTGATCTTCATTAAGAAAACGAGGTTTTCCCCATTTTACACTCTTATGATGGTGCATTTGTTAGTTTTCTATTGTTAAACCATACCTGTATCCATGGAATAACTCCACTTGGTCATGATATATTATCATTTTTATATAATGCTGAATTCTATTTGATTTTTATAGGATTTTTTTCATCCATTTCCAAGTGACCATAACTACTGTCTCTAATTTTCCCTGTTTGTGCTATCCATATCAGTTTTCAATATCAAGGTTAAACTAAGTTCATAAAAAGAGTAAGGAGTGTTACCATTTTTTCCTGAAACCTGGAATATTTCGTGTAAATTAGATTAATTTGATCAATGATTATTTGGTAGATTTTATTGCTGAAACCATCTGACCCTCTGTGTTCTTTATGGGAAGGGCTTTGTTTTGTTTTGTTTCGTTTCTGCCACTTACATTTTTTCCTTAAGAGTTACTGGATTGTGAAAATTTTCTGTTTCTTCTTAAATGAGTTTTAATGAATTAGATTTTTATAGGGATTTAATCATTTTATATGTCTTACATTGTATTTGCACAAAGCTATTCTAACAATAATAATAAGCTCAAATTATATTGTAATTAGAAATAAAAGACTTATGTAGCATTTACTACATGTTGTGCTTGTTCTAACTGCTTACCATATATTTTTTCCTGACACCATCCACTGAGATAGATCCTATTATTTTCCCCTTTTTGTTAGGTGGTGAAACTGAAGCAGAGAAAGCTTAACGAAGCTGACTATGGTCATACATCAGTAAGTTGCGGAGCTTGCTTGGCTATAAACACACCCAGTCTGGCTGTGGAATCTGTAACCATACAAACTCCATGGGTTCTTCCCCTCCATCTGTAGCTGTGGTTATGTTCTCTTTTCTTTTCTTAAAATCATTTATTCATACCTTTAGCTTTTATGTCTTGATCAAGCTTACCAGGGATTTGTCAATTTTACTAGTTTTTCAAACATCTGCGTTCATTTTTTTTCATCCTTTTTATTGTGTATTAGCTTTAATTCATTTATTTTACTTACTTGTTTCATCTTAATAACTTCTTTCCTCCTCTCTTAGTTGATACAGATTTTATTTTCTGGATTCAGGAGTCCAAGAGTGAAGGGAGACCACGAATCTTTCTCTAATTTCAGGAATACAAGCTTAGTATAGGTTGGGGTAATCCAGTTCTTTCCATTTTTGCTCTAATCCAAGGTTTCTCAGTCTTGGCATTATTGACATTTTGAACCAGATAACCGTTTGCTGTTGAAGACTTCCTGTGCTCTGTGTGATGTTCAGTGACATATCTAGCCTCCACACCCGAGATGCCAGTAGCATCTACCACTCTCCAAGTTGTGACAAACAATGATGTATCCAGACACTGCAAAAAGTCCCCTGTTTGGTGATGGATGAAGAGGGCAGCAAAATTTCCCCTGCTGAGAACTGCAGCACAGGAAAAAAGTATAAAAATTCACAATTTTGTGAATTATTGTGGAAAGTCAACTTAATGTAAACATGTAGAAGTAATCATCCCTAACAACAAGGTCCTTTTGGATTGGAGTAGCAGTTCTCAACTAGGTATTTTGGAGAAAATAAGAAATGTCTGTATCAAATCAAATAGTGAGAAGCTATTTGAAATCAAAATACCAAAAATATTTTAAATGCTTTTTAAGTTTAAAAAACTACTGATGTGCCATCTATATACATATATCCAGAGGTAAATGTTTTAAGACTGATCTAGAAAACAGAAAATAAGACACCAGGGTGGATTTATAGCTTATATACTTTTTTACTGGTACCCTTCAGTCACTACAAAAACTATAATAGCTCATACACTATTTTTGTATAGTTTAAATATTCATCTTTCCATTTTAAAATACTATAACATTGGCCAAAAGATGTTTTTAAAGATGTGCATCGTGCATTTACCAAGCACTTAGAAAAATAAAGTGAAACAGTATTCAGCAACATGGTTCTGGAAGATATGGTATTCATTTCACAAGTGGGGCAGGAAAGAATCTCATGTACTCTAACAAAGAGAACTTCTATAGAAAAGATAGCCGAACAGATTTTATTCTCCCCTTGAATCACATTTAAATAAATAAGTACCCAGGTAGTATTCCAGGATACTTGTCATGGTGTTTCATAGCTCATTCCTTTTTCTAACAAATGTAAGACTAGAGTCCTGCCTCCCTGAATACCGCTGGGACATTTTATGATATTTTCTCAACTCTTTAAGTATTTTATATGTTAGTAAATGTTGTTGCCTTCACTTTAAGGGAAAACTATGAAGTAGCACTTACATGGACGGCAAGAAGAGATCCAGTCTGACTGATGCATATTATGAATGACAGTAAATTCCTTGGACAAATGCAGTGATTTAGTCTGAAAAACTGTTAACTGGATATGGATTAATAAAGTATTACCTGACTAATTCCTGTAGGCTTTGATAAATGAAGGGATTAAAAATGATTTCTAAATGATAGATCCTTAATATAAAAAGAATTGATATTTCTGAAGTATTTAAAATGTTTAAAGATAATATCTTCTCTTACAAAACTTAAACATTTCTCTGAAATCTTAGACTCAAACTTGGAAGGATAAATATATACATATCTATAAATATTATATACACCACACACAAACACAAGCCGCCATTTTACAAACAAGGGGACTAAAGTCATATAATAAGCAGCAGAAATTATACTAGAACATATATTCTTATTTCCTCATTAGCTGTCTATCTCACCACTTTTTCCTTGTAGTATTCATTTACTTAGTAAAAATTTTGTATAAATACAGGAAAAATATAAATGTCATTATCATTTATGTCCATCTTAAATTACTTTTCAGTGTGACTGAAATAAAAAACATAGTTTTATTTTATTATATGCCCAGATATGTAAAGGCAAAATGAAAATATATTCAGTAATAAGTAGCATATATACTAAGATTAATAAAAAATTAATGAACAGTCTATAGCTGTCTACAAGATTGACTCCTCTAAATCTTCTTAAAATTTTTTGACAACTTCTCAACCTTAATTCTTCAACTGGCTTTTAAGGTCCAGCAAGATATATTCCCAATCCTCCTTCTGAACTTTATCTCCCAAGGCTCACCTTGGACATTCTAGTAAAAATAAAGAACTATCTGCTTCTGGTATAATCCACTTGCTCTGGGTCAGGCTGTATTCCCAATTGAGATGTATTTTTCCTATATTTGAGTTTCTAAATTCCACTCATCATTCAAGGCTAACTTCAGATGCTATCTCAATCTTAAAGCTTTTCCTAATCCTCTTAGATAGAAGAAAAAAATCCCTTCCCTCATCTGAACTCCCATAATATTTCATATGCCATCTCATTTTGCATAGTTGTTTACAGATGTTGTTCCTCTCTTGCAAGATTGCAAAGTGTTGAAGGGTAGGGCTGTGTTTAATTAAATTTTCTATCATCTGAAGGGCAAGTAAGTACTTAACACAATCTCATTATTGATGGAACAAGAACAAAAAAAATGGATGGACACATAGTTTACCTTAATGATAAATAACAAAACACAAAATTGAATAGAGATGTTTAAGAAGATACTTATATAATGGTTTAGAGCACTGGAATCTTTTAGGTTCTTAGAAGCAAAAACTCCAGCTTCAGTAATTTGCAAGATATACAACTTTCAAATCAGAGTTATTGACTGAAGCTTCACCAACACAGTTACGGGTTTTCCATTTAGTAGACACTCTCTTTTTTTCCACAGTGACTACACTCTTACCAGCTGTTATGCCTGATCCTGCCACCATTTCTGCCAAAAACAACATCTTTCACCAGTCCCCTGTTCCTCAGCTGTGACACTCCAAAACAATGTTTGTTTCTCATTAAAAATCTGCAAATCCAACTGAGAGTCAACTCAGCACATGGGCAGCCCAAACCAAACTGGGGAAAAGACACGAAATCCTATCTGGGTTACTCACACGGCTGGGAGGTTTGCTGCTACATTCCACACAAGCTCCTAGCAATGGAAGAGCCCAGCTAGGAGCCTGTAGGGAGGCCAGGGATGGCAACCAGGCCTGTGGTCATAAGGGCCTGTGCTGCTGTTTCAAGGTTGTTGCAAAATAAACAAACGACAGAATTAATCAGTTGCAGCTTGTGGAGACCATGCAACTGAAAAGACACTTGTGCCACCTCACCCGTGTAAATTGGATCCATGGTTCTGGTCTATCTCCAAGGAATAAGAAAAACTTTACAAACAGATGGGGCTCTAAGCAAAGAAATTAGCCATGGATGCTGGGTTATTGGCTTCCACCATGGTCTGCTGTGACATGGAAAGACCTGGAAGGAGAAGTTAAAGCAATCCAGATTGTTGGAGAAGTGACGATGATGTATTATTAGAGCCCGAGGTACACTTCCTGAATATTGTGATTCTGTATCTCTTCCACCCACACCCTGCAGATCTGGTTATAACTCAGGCCCTTTCATGCTCAGCGCTCTGAGCTAGCTGCTATTGAAAAAGAGAAGTATCAGCAGGTTCAAAGTGCATGCCAATTGTAAAATACCTCTGCTTGAAAGATACATTTCCTTAACAATATATATTTCTTAATAAAAAGACATCCTACAGTATGGGAGAATATGTTTGTAAATGACATATCAGATAAGGGGTTAACACCCAAAATATATAAAGAACTCATAAGCCTCAACAACCAAAAAGCAAATAACCTGATTAAAAAATGGGTGGAGGATTTGAACAGACAGTTCTCCAAAGAAGAAATTCAGATGGCCAACAGGCACATGAAAAGATGCTCCACATCACTAATAATCAGGGAAATACAAATTAAAATCACAGTGAGATATCACCTCACACCAGTTAGGATGGCCAGTATCAAGAAAACTAAGAACAACAAATGCTGGCAAAGATGTGGAGAAAGGGCAACCCTCCTACACTGCTGGTGGGAATGTAAGCTAGTTCAACCATTGTGGAAAGCAATACGGAGGTTCCTCAAAAAACTAAAAGTAGAAATACCATTTGACCCAGGAATTCCACTCCTAAGAATTTACCTAAAGAATACAAGTTCTCAGATTCAAAAAGACATATGCACCCCTATGTTTATCGCAGCACTATTTACAATAGCCAAGAAATGGAAGCAATCTAAGTGTCCATCAGGAGATGAATGGATAAAGAAGAG
Source organism: Smutsia gigantea (assembly GCA_032199065.1). Classification (NCBI taxonomy): domain Eukaryota; kingdom Metazoa; phylum Chordata; class Mammalia; order Pholidota; family Manidae; genus Smutsia; species Smutsia gigantea. The sequence goes on from JAVSCE010000448.1 coordinate 188,836, forward strand.
GTGGTACGTATACACAATGGAATACTATTCAGCCATAAGAAAGAAACAAATCCTACCATTTGCAACAACATGGATGGAGCTGGAGGATATTATGCTCAGTGAAATAATCCAGGCAGAGAAAGACAAATACCAAATGATTTCCCTCATTTGTGGAGTATAACAATGAAGCAAAACTGAAGGAACAAAGCAACAGACTCATAAACTCCAAGAAGGGACTAGCAGTTACCAAAGGGGATGGGTGTGGGAGGGCATCTGGGGAGGGAGGGAGAAGGAGATTGAGGGGCATTCTGTTTAGCACACATGGTGTGGGGGGATCATGCAGAAGACAGTGTAGCACAGAGAAGACAAGTAGTGACTCTGTGGCATCTTAGTAACCTGATGGACAGTGACTGCAATGGGGTCTGGCAGGGACTCAATAATATGGGTGAATGTAGTAACCACGTTCTTTTTCATGTGAAACCTTCATAAGAGTGTATACCTTAATTAAAACTAAAATTATTGAAAACAGAAAATTAAGTTGACTAAAAGGATTTCACACATTTGTACAACAAACATTTATAATTTTAAAAATATATCTGCAGATGGTAATTTCTGAGATGAGCAATTTGCAAGTGCTATTGGCTTATTTTTCTGGTTAAATGCCTACATTATTATTAAATAATAATATTTAATATATACAGAATATATTTAATACATATGTAAAATTTATATTTTCCCTTCATAATATAGCTGCACTTGTAGAAAATTATGATTTATCTTCAAGAGACTTGTCTTTGCCATTGGAATATTAAACATACACACATATATGCACACACACACATTTATACACACATAATATTTATGAGTAGAATTACTTAACTCTCCTACATTAGTATGAATTATGATATTAGAGAAAATAATTTGAATTGAATTACTTATACCTATTAATGTATGAATTTTACATAGCCCATACACTGTTTTTTTAAGCAAAACATTAATGTCACATATTGTAACATATAGGAAATCATAATCATCAATCTGCTTATGCTGTCCTGATAAAATAGAACAATGCGAATATTCCCTAATCAAGTTAACTTGCTTAAAAACAACCTCACTCAACGGTTGTTTTTAGAGAAATTATAATGAGGTTTTTCTACAAATGACCAAATACTTTAACAAGACTTAGAAACCACATTCAAATGTTTTCTCCCACAGAGAGATGAATTCTTTATTCTAGAGATAAATCAAACAATAACACACTTGTTAATATGAAGAATTAATATTTTTGGTTCATTAGTTCTTAATGGTGCAAAATGACATTGTTTTGTAGCGAAGCAAAAGTGAAATTTTTGTGAACACATCTATATTTAAAGTATTATTAGACTCATTTCACTGTTAATATGATAATGCAATTTTAAATTCAACTGAGCTAAATTTTCTTGTTATTTTATAAAAACCTTATGGACATTTTAAACCAATGAGAAAAAAAAGGAGTCACTGTCACTCTTAAATGAAAATGAATTATGTAAACATCGATTACATAGTGTGGGGGAAATATAGAAAAGATATCTCTGACTTTTCTCAGCTTGCCAGGTCTGCATCTTTTCTATCATCAGCTGTATGCACAAAGCACCTTACAAATCATAATGAGATAACAGACTAAATGTCATTTATGATTCATAATTATGTATGTTATTTTTGTCTGATATCCTTTCTCAGCTATATATATGCATACAAACAGCTATGCACACTGCAAATGTATACATTATGTGTATATATTATATGTGAAAGAAAGTTAGTTGTATCAGTTTCCAAGCTAATACTAATGTACATTGCCAAAATTTTTGAGAAAAATGTGTGTGTGTGTGTGTTGATGTGCATGTATATGTATGTTGGGAGGGTAGTAAGAAAAAAAGTATAGCTTTTGATTTGACCTGCCTGGTGAAAAGCTTTTGTAAGGAAGTTTCTACACAGAAAATCATACTTAGAATCTAGTCTGATCAGACTAAGATGCTAGGTGTCATGAAAAGCAGAAATAAGATTTTTGACTAGCTGTTTAAATCCTATATTCATATACGCATACACACACACGTTTGCTAATTTAAGGAAGAAAGAAGTTAAGATGAGTTTGAACTAGTTGCACCATCTGCAAGTCACTAGTGAGAAGCAGAATGTTTTCATCAGTCATTATGAGTCAGATCTCAATGATTAAAAACCCCAGAGCTTCTCAAGGGTCTAATTTCCTGGTTCTCCACCTGCACACTTCCCTATGGACCTCATCACCCTTGACTCTAACCAAATTCTGGAAAAGCAAGTTAATTCTAATTAGGAGGCAGAGTTTAACAATACATGCAAAAGGAAACTAGTTATGTTGATAACCAGATAAAATTAACACAGGATTTTGACATGAAAAATCAAGGAAAAATGTTTTCTTGACTTTGTCTTATATCATCTATTATTAACGGATTGTAAAAAAAATATTATGTGAAAAAATATATAAATATTTTCTTGAGGTTTCACATCAGATATCATCATTGGACCAATAGCCACATTCCAGTTGCCGGCAAAGCTCAGTTTCACTTTTGAATGCTTTGGGGTCAAAAAAACCCCAAATGATTTGGGCCAATCAAACATTCTCTAGTTATTAAAACCCTTACGTATCTCAAAGGAAATTTAATCTATGCGATCAGATTCGTTTACACTTTGCTCATCAAAACAGTATTTCTGGAGTTATTTGATGTTACCAAAGCCATTTTTATAAAGATGCTTGAACCTGTGTTTTTCAGAAATAGAATGTCATTTCAAGACCAAGCACTCTCCTCTACCTCTAAATTTTCACAATTAGTTCAACACTCCAAATATTTCTAATTTCTTAAGGTACTGAATTTTCATTGAAGTAGTCTATCTTTCTCAGTCATAGCTAGATCACAGAGATTTCTCTCTTGGTGCTTGTAATTCTGTGATGGCTCCATAATTATAAACAGTACACTGCAGTTGTTCTGAGACAAAACAGCCCTCTATGATTAAGCCCTCTATGATTACAAAACAGTGGGTTGAAATAAACTTCTTAGACTTTTTATTTCCTCTTCCATGAAAGACACTAACATTAGAAAGAAAGAAATTTCTAATATAGATATAAATTAGAAACAAATATGGAGAAAGAACTAAAACTCTTGCTGAAAACCAGTCTGGAAACATAAAGGGCAGCAGTTAATTTTTATTCAAGATTCTATTGTAGGGCTTTATTTTGTTGTTAATGTCTGACTAGAATTTGGTGCTATTGTCTATGTTATCTTCATTTATAACATGAAATGATAAATATAAATCTGTAATTTCTTTGAAAAACTTAGTTTAGAACAGGAACTTGTTCCAAAATAATATTTTATGTGTTGGTCATGGATGTGACATTTTTCACATAGTTGAGGTTATATATCTTGGGATAAACTCATCATTGTATGGGCCATATGTGAAACAAAAAGAATAGAATTGAAAAAAGAACTTTTCTGGAGTTTTTGATACAACCTAAATCTTGTCTAATTGAGATCTTTGCGATTAGTCTTTCCATGTCTTGAAACAATGAAGGTAATATTAATATGTAAGAAATGAATAAAATTTCATGATTAACAATCTTTGTTCCTGAAAAAGTATAGTGGAGACAAGAAGACAACAAAATGGTGCCAGACTACTTGGGGTTAAATTTCAGCTCTGCCACTTAATTCCTGGGTGACTTTGGGCAAGTCACTGGGTGACTTTGGGCTTTGTACTTCTGTTTCTGAACCTACAGAAATAGTGAGAGCATGATTTCTGTCTCGGACTTGTTATAAGGACTACATGAGTTGATGTAAGTAGAGTCTTTAGAGCTCCAACAGTATAAATTTTAACTCTCTGAATATCTACAAAAAAATATCAGTTATGTCTGTGTTGGACATTTAAGAATTGTTTTCTTTCCCTTGGTGCCTTCTTGGTGCATGTCCCAAAATAATGTAGAAATACAGAGTGACTGTATTAAATTTAAAAATATGCCCAGCAGTTACCTCCTTCACTTCATCTTCTCCTTGCACCTCACATTCATCTCTTCCAAGTTAGATCCCCCTTCTAGTCATCTGAGTCCTGTTCATGTTGGGATGAGTGTTTTTTCTCTGGGGTCATATTGATTTCTTCCGTTTTTTTCTTCAAAATATCTCTGCATTTTTCTTCTTCCTCAGTGGTCTAGACGTTTCCTTTAACTAGATTAAATAAATGTCCTCTTAATTCTTTCCGGCCATCCAATTCTCTCTTTCAAATTAGTCTGCTCACCACAACCAGATTTAGCTCCTTCTAACACTGTCTTCCTTAGGCTATCACAACTCCCTCTTGTTGCCAACATAAGGTCCAAACTCGTTTGGCTGGTTTTCAGGCCCTGCATTTTCAGACTCCAATGGACTCATTCAGTATGTTCATGCCTTTTCTATTTAGACAGGTTTCTTCTGAACATGGAACACATCCTGATTGTTCCTACATTTCTGAGTTTACTTAATCTTCTCTATCATAAATCCTTCTTCCCCTTTCCCATACATTTGTATCTTAAATACTTGTTAAGGTTATAGTATCAAGTTTTACTCTCTCCAGAGACTGTTTCTGTCTATCCTGACCACACTCATCTCTCAGGTATAGGAGTTACAGTGGCACTTCACCCACAAATCCCAAACTGATCGCATGCTTTTTGAGGTCTGACACAATCTCTCATTGTCCATCAAACCCCAAGGTAGATAATACACAAGCAAGAAGCATTTCTTAATTAAAATGGTGAAGAATTATTGAAATAAGTTTCTGAATGCTGGCTTTTACATGTTTCATTTGTGAACCAAAATCAGTCAACTACTGTCTTCTGGTCCTTCATTCAGTGCTACCAAATCCCTATCATATACCCAAAACTGTCTTTATTCCAGTTTCTCTATCACCACCAGCTCAGGCTTTCTGAACCAGTGGTTCTGTATTTGTTCTCCTACATGAACACAATGAACTACTTTACTCCCTTTCTTTTCCTTTACTATCATAGCAGAGGTTGGTAAAAACAATACATTACAATTGTGAAGATGAAACACCATTGGCTATCTCAATGGTTATTCTGAAGTCAAGAGTTCAAGAGGCCATCAAAGGGAAAATCCAGTTAAAATGGCTGATTTCAAGGGAAAATTAATTTCATGGTGTCCCATTAATGTTCAAAATTCTCTATAGTTTTATAGTGTTATGTGAGTGTGAGAAAGTTATTGTATTCTTAGCTACTATAGTTGTATATATATATATATATTTAGTTTATAAATATAATAATAATAATGGTTAAAAAAATAAGAAGAACTAATATCTAATGTGTGGTTGGTGTGCTCTAGGCACTTTTCTAACTCTTCTATACATTAAATAATATAAATCCTCATAAGACAGGTATTGTTATTATCTCTTTTACAGATGGAAAAACTAAAGCTAAGATAGCCTAAATAATTTACTCTAGATCACACAAAACTAGAGTTCAACAGTAGGGTCATAACAAACATGGAACATCAGCTATCCACCAGAAATTCTAAGTGGCTTACTTGATTTTTCTATGTCACACTCACTAGTAGGTATTTATAGATGAGAACCCATAGTTTACATGACTTACAAAAATCATAACACACAAATCTTCTGATAAAAGGTCAATAAATACTCTTCTTATTAGTATACCTGCAATATGATATTCAGTATTTTTCTTTTATGTTTTGTTCATGAGTCAAGTCATATTTATGGTTTTGGTACACTTAACTATATAAAGCCCAGCTGAAACTAAAATCTTCTAAGGGTGGAAGGCAGGATAATCCAGTGAGAAAACTAAGCACATGCTTTAGGCCACCAGGGGAACAAAGGGTTTTGAAAATATTTTGAAGTTTGTTATTTCAAAAAAGCTATGGAATGGGTGCAGTGGAAAAATGTTATAGGATATTCTTATAGTCTATGTTTCAAATCCTACCATTTGCAACAACATGCATGGAGCTAGAGGGTATTATGCTCAGTGAAATAAGCCAGGCGGAGAAAGACAAGTACCAAATGATTTCCCTCATTTGTGGAGTATAACAACAAAGCAAAACTGAAGGAACAAAACAGCAGCAGACTCACAGACTCCAAGAAGGGACTAGAAGTTACCAAAGGGAAGGAGTGGGAGGGCAGAGAAGGAGGGAGAAGGTGATTAAGGAGCATTATGATTAGCACATATAACACAGGTGGCTCATGGGGAAGTATAGCACATAGAAGACAAGTAGTGTCTCTATAGCATCTTACTATGCTTATGGACAGTGACTGCAATGGGGTATGTGGGGGGGACTTGATAATATGGGTGAATGTTGAAACCACAATATTGCTCATGTGAAACTTTTATTAGATTGTATATCAATGAAACCTTAATAAAAATATGTATAATTAGTCTATGTTTCGGTATTTTTATACTTGCATCAACTGCCTCACATCTTCACATTTCCCTATATCCATACTCTTTGTTCTTTGACTTTTCAGATTCTCCCACTGAAGAGGCAGATTATATTTTCCTGCTTTTTGGCTTCTGGTTGGGCTACAAAACTTGCTTTGGCCAATAAAATAAAATGGAGTTGATGATATGCCTGCTCTGAGTCTAGATCTTAAGAGCACTTACAAGTTTCATCTCTCTTCCCAAGATTCTGCCATTAACTTAGAAAGAATATGCCTGGGCTAGCTTTTTGGTTCCACAACTAGTATGAGAAATACACGGATTCTAGCCAAACTACTCACAATGAGACCAGTCTAGATCATCTGTGCTCCAGCCGACCCCCAAAGCACCTGAGCAAGGCCAGCTGAGACCAGCAGAGCCACACAGCTGCACCAAGCTGAGATCAGCTGCCCAAGGCCTGTCTGGATAAATAGCTAAATAAATGCTGAATATTGTAGATTGCTGAGATGCTATGGTAGTTTGCTACATAGCATTATTATGGTCAGTAATACTGTTTTTATTGTCAGTTACAAACAGAGCATGGATATAGCACCTTAACTTTTTCATTGATTGTAGCTGCCTATATGAAATAATAATCTGATGCTTTACGATGGTAAATCAGATTGGTCACCAAAGTAAAATTTGAAGGCTTTTTGAATCTGTTTGCTTGTGCGTATGTTTTATTGGTTTTATTTTGCTTTGGGGATGAAAAATCAAATATTTTTCTGATACTTGCCAAAAGTAGACAAGAGACAGTGCGTTGAGGTAAGGCGTTATTTTTAGTATCATGTCTTTCTGAAGCTGTTAGTTTAGCTGTCCTGTTCCTGCCTCCTGCCTTCTCAAATCTTGATTAGTCATCCTCTTAAGTATTTTCAATGCAGACTTCAGCTTTTTCACTTGTCTAAACTATGTGTATGAGGGAAAAGGACACATTTTTATTGTTCATTGTTTTATCTCCAAAATTAAATATAGTTGCAGTCACATAGGTGGCCATCAATAAACTTTTTCATATGAAGTAATATGGCCTTTCATTTTAAAAATATTCATTCTTTCATTTGCCCTTTGCTATAAATATTAACTAATTTTAGATATTTTAATTTTAGTAATAAATTCATGACAAAGATTATATTTTTCATTCCAAGCAATTATCTTTTATTATAATTTAAGAATAAATGGACAGAGGGTATAACAGAGTTCTAAAATATAGATGTTTAGGTGGTAAAACAACAGTCTCTCTTCTACACTTTCAATCTTTTCCCTAGACAATGTCATGTTTAACCATTTCTAGTTTTTTCTGCTTTGGTAGTTAAATAATTTTAAAAAGTATGCATATACCAAAATTTCCAAAATATAAATTTAAATATTATCAATAGTTTCACATCCATAAAAAAATGAATTTTATTGCCATAAACTATTATATCTGTTCTCCTAAAAAAATTAATTTTTTTAATACTTATTATCTTAAATAGTATATTCAAATCTCTAGTTCTTGAGTTTTCATTTCAGATAATATATTTCCTGACTCTCTAGTATGTAAGATATAAATGACAGGTCGCAGAGGCCTAGAGAGTGAATGCTGCATCAGTATTAAAGCAGAAAATCAGAGGCTCGGAGATAAAGGTCCCAGAAGAAAGTGGATTCCAATTAGCAACTGGTATAAATAAGGTGGTATGTGTTCCCAATGATCAATTATAGCTAAATGCTGCTTTTTATGAACAAGAGAAAAGAAAGACAATTGAAAAATTCCAGGGGAAAAAAAACTGTGTAATAACAATGCAAGACAAATATAAGCTAAACTACAATGTTATATGACTCATGTTATTAATGAATTAATTTCTTATTCAATGGACCTAATCAAATAAATTTAGTTCAGCTATAAACAACATTTTATACTCTATTTTAAGCTCCATTTTCACTTATCAGAATCATCTTATAGATTTTTTGAAGTGAGGAAAGTGATGTACATACAACAGATCTAATTGCATTAAAAGGTAATGTTAGGACAGAGAAAGTGATGGAAATAGGATGAGGAAAGGTGGGGAAAAGGAAGGCTAATGATAAAAATAATTATTTTTAGCAAAGAGAAATTCTAGAAGAGAATCATTAAATTAAAATTAATGAAATAACCACATTTTAACACATCTGAATTATAAAGGTCCCTCAAAAATTATTTAATTTTATTATTAACAAGTCTGAATTCCATGTTCTTAAATTATTTCCATTTAGAATCTGTGACTTTTGGTTAACCAGAAGAATATTCAGTTTCATGCCATCGTCAAACAAACGCATTTTTCAAGGGAAGTTGGATCCCCTGTGTTACATTAAGAATTACAACTTAAAACATATTCCAGCACATCCTACATGTCACTTCACAGTACCAATAGTACTGGTATTATCCACTAACTTATATATATTTACTCATATATACGTGTGCATATTACCATGTAGTCTGAATATCAATGAAATAAAGCCAACAGCAATCAATTACAATTTGAAACAAATTAAGATCTTGCCTCTCAACCATTATTTTTTTTCAAATAAAGTAGGTTAAGGTCTCCTTTTCAACTTATAATCATAAAGTTTTAATTTAATAATTTGCAATAATTTATATCTGGTAACTTGTATAGAGATGAGATGAATGTCAATAATCAAAGGGTCCGTGAAACCATCACCGTGCACGGATGCTCACATTTGTCCTGGGTGTCATGAGGTTGGATGACTGGGACCACCCAAATATTACAAGACATCTCTGAGATGGGAACAGGTGCTTGTGGACCTCCTGAAACAGTTTCACTGTATTCTAAACTTTGTAAAATCTTTTTTTAATGGAAAACTTACATTCTTTTAATAGCACTATTTTTAAGTGCATACATTTCTTTTATGAGGATTAAAGTTTGAAAATGAACCTACGTCATGGGTCACTCTATTAAAATGAATTCTAAATCTCCATCTTAAACAGCATGTAATAGTGGAAGTGCTCATGTGAGAGCCCTACATTTCTGTACTCTGATTTTAAGACCTTAGCAATCTCATCTCCAAAACAAAGCATGGATTAGAGTCTCTAAAATCTCTAAAAAATTTCAAACATCCCATTGTTTTTAAAGGATGTGAGACAGATCAAGGGTGTCATCAAGCCTGTTCTTTGTGAAGACCTAAAGGAAATAGTTCCTTCTTCAATATTTTTTTTGTTCCTTTTGACCTGATAGGAATTAAAAAGTAACTTCTCTCTGGAAAAAAAATTTATTAATATTTTAACATTAAATGAATTTCCAACATTATTCAAATAATAAATTATATTACTTGGAGTAATAGTTAAGAAACTATAACTTTAGGAAATTAGTCCATAAGGTACACATCTTATATATTCTAATTTGTTTACTACTAGAGTCATTCATAAAACTTACACTTTCTTTTTGCTTTTATGTGTGTTGTTGACTTTAACATTGGCTTGATCATATTTGTAAGTATTTATCATCTTTATTTTAGGTGGGTACTTCTCAAGCAATGAATATCCAAAGAGAGAACTGATAAAAATTAGGGAAGGTATTTAAAGAAATTCTTCCCTTTTGTTGGTTTATTTTGAATCTCAAAAGAAGAAATGGTTTTCAAAGTCACACAGCATGTAAGTAGAATTATTTTCTTCTGATCCGAATTGTAGTACATGTAATATTAGGAGAACATACATTTAAATTCCAGGATCTCAAGAGAAAATGTTTCCAGAAACCATTCAATAATCTCTTCCTTTTCATGCTGAAAAACAAAAAAGACTTAAGTCTGAGAAAAGCCCACATTTTAAGATCCTGAATACAACTGAATTTTTTGTAAGATATTTTATCTTACAGAAATATATTGCTTCAGTAGGCATAAAATTGAAACAAGTAGAAAGTCCACTGGATTTTTTTCAACAACTTTATTGAGATATAATTCATATGCCATAAAATTAATCATTCTAAAGTACACAAATCAGTGATCCAATTGGATTTTAAAAGGTACTGGTGAAGTGCAACTTTCCATCCTGATTTTGAAATGTTGCAAATATAAACAAAAACAACAAGGAAAACAGAACTCTGGATGATGAATATGTGCAGTAAGGAAATTCCTAGATACTGATGACAGTTTTATATTCTTAGAGAACATGAACTGTTTCAGATTAAAGAGTTACTTATCTCAAAGCCATAAAGAAATGAGAAGATACTCATGACATAAGAGTAAAGACAAATAATTTTATGTAAGGAAATATCCCAATTTTGTAAATTAGTTTTAAAAAAAACAGACATGTGTGTTTATTGACAAGATCTATCTCTGAGCTCTAAGAATACAAATGGTTTTAATTTTTTTTTCCTTCTACTTCATTTCTGTATTTTCTACATTGATCTTGGGTTTTTCTTTTTAATAGTCAGAAACAAACAAACAAATACCACTAGACCTGTGCACAGGTCTCTTCAATCTCTCATAAGAAAACAAAACAAAAAATATTTTCATGGCTTTTTTTTTTCCTTCTATTCATCATTGCTAAACTTTTAAAAAGAGTTACATAGTACATCATAATGTTGCCTTGCTCGGAAAGCTGCCACCACTACTGCCTTTAGAAAGAAATTCAAAGACACAGCCTTCATGATCTGGTGCCCCTTTCTGTTTATAAATTTAGCTCCCAATTGTTCTTCCAGTGATTCAGCTCTTGGCTCTAGTCAATTTCATGATTGTCCTCAGACAAACCAAATAAACTGTTTAATGTAAATATTTGCTCAGGAAGACCTCCCACCTATTCACTCCGAGCCATTTACCAGGTTTTATCCTCACTTTCGCTTCAAGATCAAATCTCATCTCTTCCCCAGTTCTCTGAATATGTCCATACAACACTCTCTCTTCCCTGAATCTCTGTAGTATTTGTTTCTGTAACTCTTATTTTGGCACTAAATCATGTATAACTGCACTGGTGTGGGCTCCATGTCTAGTGTGGATGTATGTTATTTCTTCTGCCAGATTGCAAGCAGTCCAAAGGTTTGAAATTCATCCTTTTCACTACTAGAAGGTGTATATTCATGTATAGATGACTAAAAGCTTGCTGATTTAACTGAGTGCATAAAAGAAAGTGTGAGTTAATTTCTTTCAGAAATACCGTAATTGATACTTGGGAAAAAAGAGAAAGTTATATGAGGGAAGGAAAGAAACATTTGGCCAGGAAGACTTCCAAAGAACTAGTAAAGGCTTGGGAGATTAAATGTTTACATTTACAAAAAAAAAAAAATATATATATATATATATATAGATATATAGATAGATAGATATAGATATATAGAAAGATATAGATATAGATATGACAGTGAGAACTAGATATAAAAAAACAGATGCCAGTAAGAGTCCAAGAACTGGATTTAAAAGCAGATTTTTTCTTTGGAATAGGTAAGAGTTAAGGGGTAACAGGAGAAGGGGACAAGATGGTTAAGTACTATTTCCCAGAGTCAAAACAGAACTCAGTTCCGTGCTGTCCTTCAAGTCAAAGTTAAGATAGTCAATTAATAAAGATCAATTAGGCCATTAATAGAGGTGCTCCAAAAAAGCTTACGAGAATGAGAGGGCTCATAATAATGGTCAGATCCCTAATCGCTGGGTGACTTAGGGCGGAGCCAAAGACTTTGACTGAGAACTTGTATGTGATACAGAAGTCCCATCGTGGGGACCATGACAGCAAGATAAGAAAACCGAGCAAGGAATCCAATATCCTCACTACAGATCCAAACTAGATACAATTTATTCCAAGTGGTAGCTGGAGATCAGCATGCAGAAGGGGAAGAGCAGAGCTAGTTGCCCTGACAGGCGCAGACAGATACGAAACCCACCAGAGGGAGTTTCTGTCTGCCGAAATTTAAATGGACGAATCCGTCTTGTTTCTGCATTCTTTTGTGAGTATTTGTTTTGTTTTATTTTTTCCTGTCATTTCCTGGAATCTGAATCTTGAGTAGAATAATGCAGGGATGGAAACAGTTGAGCTGGATTCATTCTGAAAGAAGTATCCTGAAGAGATGTTCCTATAGTCTTTCTCTAAATCCTGGGGTTCTCTCAGATTCTGTTTTTCCTAAGATAGACTATCTGTTGTTGCTGATTCTGTAAGCTATTTACATCCTTGTAATGCCTCCTTCAGAGGGTAACTAGAATTAGATAGATTTGAACCAATATCACAAACTCATGTAATCTCAATACACAATGCTGACGTCAAATAGTGTCAATTAATATCAGTGTTTTGAACCACATATGCTAAAGCATGTATACTCTAAGTATAATGAGGCTTTTTATAAATGTGTATTGAATTAGTGTTTTTTTTTTCTGGGAATACTTCACCTTTCCATCGAATCCAGTCCATGTTTTATGCTTCTGAGAATGTAAGTAATGCAGGGACTTTTACTTTAAAAACTGCCACCCATCCACTCATCCACTGAAAAGCTAAGGATATTATAATCAAAGCCGAATGCTAACCATTTTTAAAAAGGAAATTCGTAAGTGAAGTGCTGATAATAATTTCAAAACTGATTGCCAAAAAGATTAGACTACCAGGTAGAAACTTTGACCCCAAAATTGTCTATGTGTATTGCTCACCTGCAAAGTGCAAGGAAGTGCGAGTCTAACACATCCCAGGTACGTACCTCCTGTACACACACTCACTCTCTGCCTTCAGGTCCTCAGTTTAAGAACAGGAACTGTTCGCGGCTGCACTCTGGTTGATATTAATTGCCATGCCCAGGGAAAGAGGCAATTTATCAGATAACTGGGTCCCAGGCCATACAGGGCCTTAGAGATTAAAATGATCACCTTGAATTGCACTCAGAAGCTAAAAGGCAATCAGCACAGATGGCAGAGCACAGGTGTAACAGGCTTCATGTCGCCAATCTAGTTAAGCAAGCGGACCACAGCATTTCCAGGGCCAGAAAACCGAGTGGTCTCTTAAGGGTCGTTCCACACAAAGCTTGGAGCTTCAACTGAATACAAATTTTTCACGTGTTTGAGGATTTCTCTTGGAAGAAATGATTTTTAAAGAGAAAACAAATGAAAAGCCTTACGAAATAGGCTCCAGGGAATTTGCTAAAATCAAAGGGCATCAGTAAAATAAAGTGTGCTGTGAAAATGATGAGCAAGAGAATTTTAAAATGTTATGTCCAACACATCTGTAAGTTCTTATAGCATCCACGTGCCCTTCTCAAAGTGGAAAACCACTGGAGACATGAAATATGCTGACTGTGTCCACCCAGAGTTCAGCCTCACTTTTTAACGTAGGAAATACTATTTACTATCACGATTGAAGTCAGAGCTAAACAAACTCATTTAATAATGGAAGCATGTGGAAAGGCTTCCACAGGGCATAGGGCCCTTCTAATATCCAGGGGTCAGTGTAAGAAGCGCATTGGATAAACACAACAGAATGGTTCATGGTTTAAGTATCAGGTTCGACATTTTGAGACTCCTTTGGACATTTGGTCTACATCCCCTTGTGGTTAGCAGTCTTTCAGTGGTAGGTAAACTCAATTTGTGCAGTGAACTGTACTTTCCTTTTATGCTTCTCTGTTCTACTTTGGTGGTACAAGAAAGTCCCATATGTACCCATATCTGTAGGTTAATACCAGTAGGAGGACATGCCAGGGTGCTTACTGACCTATCTTCCTGTTGAAACCCACCAATAAGAGAAAGCATCCCATAGGACAGATTTCTATATCTAGAAAATAGAAATAGAAAGTTTTAAGGACTCAGAACAATCAAAGCAAATGACCTCACTGAAATATGACTCATTTTAGAAGTACTTCTTAATAGTCAAAGGCATTTCAATATTAAAGAGAAAGCTCCTGACATTTCTAGAAAATCTCAAGTGCAGTTTAATATATGATTAATTCAAGCAAGATCAAAATAGCTACTATTAGAAGGAACTTCATACAGTCCTTCAAAGCCTGAAAAGCGTCCTCAAAAGTTGTAAAACACAGGCGAAAGATACAAAACAAACTGGCTAACACAGAATATGCTGGTGGCCTGAGCATGTAAATCTTTACCAAAAAAAAAAAATGCTTAATGTAGTTAAAAGCACTTCTGAAAGAAACTGTCATTATGAAACATTAGACTTAGAACCACAGATGTCTGCCAAATCATCATCACATATGACAATTTCCAAGTTATTCAGAAATGACTAAGGAAGATTCATTTTTTGAATCACCTTTCTTAATGACACATTTACATTATCCTTCATTGTATTCAAATTTCACAACTTGATTAATTTAACCTAAGAATTAGAATCTTTGATGTATAGTTTAAATCAAAACAAAGTCATCTAATGCTCATTCACTTTCTTTCATTGCACTATTAGATTGGTCTTAGATTTCTTACCAGCTTTAGAGCCAAGTGTACTCTTTCCTTAACTTATATTTATCTAGAAAATTTATCTATTTGTCTAGAGGACTTGAACTATTTTATAATGCTTTCTCAACAAATGCTTGAACTTAGGAAAAAAATTCATGTACACTTTGTCTCATTGATGAAAAGCCAGCAGAAATAAATGGAAATATTAAGGTCTCTTACTTCCTTAATAATTTTTAGTAAGGAAAAAAATATGTGCACTGAGAAACTACATATTTAGTAGGATACAAAGTTCTATAGGATTTATAGATGCTCAGTCACTTCATGTCAACTTTTATTAATGTAATGCAGTGCGGGTTAAATACACTAACGTTGATAAGAGTGGAAATGTTTTAATACACAGATTCTCAGTGTGTAGATACCTGTATTAAGATTATGGAGAAGCCCTATTTATGGAGAAGCCCATATATATTTAATATATTTATATGTATGATATGTACAAAATCTTTCTAGAACTTTCTAGCCACATTTTTTTGCCCTATTTATCTTCAGAGTTTCAGGAAGATCAAGCCCAGCCACCTCTTCCTTATCTTCCTATTCCATCATAATTAGCCAGGTGCTATAAAGTCTAGAACAGTGCTGTCCAATAATACTTTCGGTAATGTCAAAAATGTTCTCTAATCTGTACTGTTCAATATGGTAACCATTAGTCACATGTGGCTATTGAGCCCTTAAAATATGGCTAATGGGACTGGGGAATTGAGCTTTTATTTTTATCCAATTTTCATTTATTTAAATTCAATGTTAAAGTCTCATCTGGCTCACAGTGTGCTTGTGTAAATAACTTTTTAATAAAAAATAGTAATTCAAAACATAGGTTACATGCTTTCTGTAGCTGTATTTAAGATAAACAGACTCAAATAATTTCTAGAGACTGTAATGACTCCAAAATAAAAAATATTTATTAACTGGCCCTTCACACAAAAATTTTCTGATGTTGCTCTAGAGGATTCTTTTTGGTTTGGGAATGTGCAGTTTCTTGCTACCTGATTGAGTTTCATGACCTCTCTGGAGTGGCAGAGAACCTCTAATGCAACCCTACCTGCCTTCACAGTTTGAATACGGTCACTTAGATTTCTTGAGGTCCCTTACATTCTAAAGAAACATGCCCCAGTTTATGTCTCTCATAATCTGTGCTGCACCCCAACCCTGATGTTTTCCAGGGGCTTGAGTCATTAGATAGCATTGGCTTATAGAGGAAATAAAAGATATATCTTATCCATCCTTGCATCTCTAGTCAGTACAT
Source organism: Smutsia gigantea (assembly GCA_032199065.1). Classification (NCBI taxonomy): domain Eukaryota; kingdom Metazoa; phylum Chordata; class Mammalia; order Pholidota; family Manidae; genus Smutsia; species Smutsia gigantea. The sequence continues at coordinate 204,927 of JAVSCE010000448.1, forward strand.
AAGCATCATTTTCTTTAAGAAATCGGAGACTGGACTGAGTGAACCTTCTGGGTGGTCCCCAGCACCCAACACACCTGGCGATCACTGAACTTGCTTCTTTACCTCAGTGAAATCATCTATTCATTTGTCTGTCTCTTCAACTAAGTTTGAAGCTCCTTGCAAGTTCCTTGAAGGCAAAGATACAGTTCTAGTGGGTACTTAATAAATATTAAACAGAATCTTTTCAGCACACAGAGAGAAATCCATTAAAAATCACTGAGTGGTGATGTCAGTCAGTTTCCAATGGGTAGGTTTCCAAATATCCCTCCACAATACCTGGATTCATGTGAATAATAAGGAGAGAGGCAGGTGTGCCATATTTTTGAAACTGAAATTTTTTAATGAATTTCTGAAAAGAGGCCCTAGAGTCATGATCCAATATTTAAACACACGTGCCTCACCTCACTTCTTAAAACCAACTGGACATATGTAATTTTGGAATACTGAGTTTGTTAACTTGATAAATTATATTATAACCTTACTTGACAAATAAACGTTGGGTCTACTTTAGTTTTAGTCCCACTTTATTAACTTTATCTCCATGCATTTCACCTTAATACCTATTTCCTCTTTTTAAGTTTCCTTTCTCTTTATTTTCATCACTATATTGACTTTTTAGTTCTTTCTTCCTTTGCAACTCACTTTGTAGAAACCTTTTCTTATCTATCAATTCACTAAAAAAAAATTAATCACACTCTATATAGAGTTTCTCAAAGTCAGCCCCAATCACATTTACAATTGTTTGAAAGGCATATGCAATGGGTTGTACCCCAATGTCTCAAACCCAAGACCTACACCTAAACCACACTTCCATCTGCACAACCAGCTTCCTCCACAAACCCCACCTTAAAGTTCCTCCAACCCTAAATTCAGTTTTTTGGTTAATCGAACAACACAAGTTTGAGCCTTGAAATGCTCACTGGCCCCTTTTTTTCCCTCTCTCTTTCTTTCTGACAGCAGCAAAACATATATGACTAACTTTATGGATCACTTGATATGTGCTAAGCCATGTGTCAAGAGCTTTTCATATATGGTTTTATTCATCGTTCACAACAACCCCTATGCAAGAAGCCTTACATTATCTCCATTGTACATATAAGAAATTCGGCTCTCGCCAAGGTCACACAACAGAGTTAATTTCCGATATTTTGTACTTCCGACATTTACACGTCACATCATTGACTATTCACACGTGGTAAAAGGCTCCCCCCACTTCTCTGACAGTCACAAACTCAAGATGGGCAGGTGAAGCTGCGAATGGTAATGTGGGAAGGGGCCACGTACTTATACTAATGGGAGTTTCCGTGGGGTTGGCGGGCGCCTGGAAAAGGATGCTGGCTGGCTGCTTTTCTTGGAGAGAGCCACGGAGAGAAAATGAGAAAGCCGGGAGGCTCGGGCAGCAGCAGCAGCACTGTGATGGGAACACGACAGAACCGTAAGATAGATTTACTAGCCTTTCCATGGCCACAAGAACAAAAAAATACTTTTGCTAGTAAGTGTTACCTTATGAAAATAATGATACCCAAAACTCATCCCATGCTTTCAGAGTTCTTATAGATTCCCTTTGGAAAGGTGTATTCAGAGTGCCTCAAATGCATCTTAGAAGAATTGAGGGCTACAGCAGCCTTGCTCAGGTTGGGTAGAAAGATTCTCAAGTCTTAAGGAATTTGAAGTTGCAAAGTATTCTTAGGCAGCTTTTCTGTGTAATATCGGAAGATGCACCACAATCGTAAGGTTACTTTGCAATTTGCCTATTATTGGGTGTCATCTATAAGAAATAGCATTAGGAGTTGTTTTTAATAATTCTAATAAAAATTTATAGAAATTTTTGAACAGAGGAATTCAAATTCTAGACTGGAAATGGACTCTAGATATCTAACATTACATTGGCAGCAAAAAAATTGTGGTAACAAGAAGAATAGAAATTGATATTCAGCTACCATATAGGTATTTAGAATTTGATTTTAAGTTTGGATTTTCTTTGCTTTTTTTATTATTTTTATTTTGGTATCATTAATATACAGTTACATGAGCAACATTGTGGTTACTAGATTCCCCCCGTTATCAAGTCCTCACCTCATACCTGATTACAGTCACTTTATGCAGGTTAGATTTTAAAAATTTGATTCACTGAGGCATGGGTTCAAATTCTGACTAAGCCAATTCTTTGCCAGACAGCCTTAGACAATTTGCTTACATACCTGTGCTTCATTTTCCTTTTCTGTACAGATAACAGCCAGTGTTAGGATAGAATACAATAATATATGTAAAATACTTAGTGCCGTGTTTGTTACTAATCTTTCCCTCAGAAAAGGGAGATGTTTATCAACTGTCCCATCTTTTCTTCTCCTTTTTTCTAATTTGCAAATTCTCTTGGAATATCTGTGGTATGTGTTACATTGTGAAGTAATCTGTAATCCTTTAAAGTAAATTTAGCATATGGCTTCAAGTGGTTATGATTCCACTGCTTTACAAAAAATATTAAATCCAATTCTGATATATTGTAGCCAGATTTATGATTACCTATTGAGTACAGTTAGCATTATATAGTATAATAACATGACTTTACTGAAAGCTGAATAAAATAATATTAGCTTAAATAAAGTATTCTGATAGATATATGGTATTCTGATAGAGCTTATATCTCTATACAGAGCATGTTTTTATGAGGCAGCTCTTCTGCAGAATATTTCATCAGTAGAAAACAACCTGTGCCCTCAATCCATTTAAAATCTAGCTGGAAAGTTAAAACTGAATACACACGAAAGCAAAACAAACAAAAACAACCCCACAAACATCAGTCAGGCTCATGGCATACATGGACATGCAAAGTGAGGAGAAGTTTAGGTAATTTTTCTGTTTGTAAAAAATGTGAAATTTTGATAATTAACTGGACAGGGCAGAGGATGGAATGGAAATGAGTGAAAATATTACATGGGAGATCTTGTTGGGATATTTTCTAAAGAAGAATGTCAACATTTGTGGATTGTGGGGATTCTGCAGCCTGAGCTAAGAGCAAACTTATCTGTTCTGGTTTGTACTTTTCTCTAGGAATTCACGTTAAATAATGTGGATCAAATCAGAATTTAAGAATCTCAAAGAGAAAATGTTTCTGTTATTCTTACTTTTCCAGATTTTCATGGTAGTATAATCCTTCTACAAAAATGTGATGAAAATAGACAAAGAGATAAATGTTAATTAGACATTCATAAATTTTAGGAAGTAGCTTAGTATGACAACTAGATCATAAAGGATATAATGCTTAGCAAAAAATCTGCAGATGAAATCAAGAGGGAGGAAGAGGGAAAGAAAGGAGCATGGGGAAGAGAAGAAAGAAAGAGCTAATAAATGATTAGGTGTGGAGTGTTTGCTATCATTCCTAAATTAAACACCTAAATGTTATACAAGGTATTAGTTGCATTCCTGAAAAAAAAAGAAGTTTACACAAGACTGATTTGAAAACTATTGATTGCTTTTCTAAGAAAATACCCTGTTGTGGGCCACTACTTACAAGTAAAAACTGTATTGCTAAATTGAATAGAAAATGTCAGAGGTTTTCATAGAATGTTAAGAAAGAAATTATGTGTTTCAAGCAGAAACAAGTTTTGTTGAATTCTAAGTGTTGTTCCAACACATAAGCAAACAAAAAGTATTGGGACTAAGAAAATTAAAAAAGAAATATTTTCCTTTCCTTTTTCATTATGAGAAAATAAAGTAAGCTAAAATAATTTGTATGAAAGTGAACAGATACTTCATTTAGTGAAAATCTGGGAGTAAAAGCAACTTGTATGTAAACTAACCAGATGTTTATGATTAGTTTCTAATTAACATCACCCAGCTGGCTAAAGATGATCTTTATGGAGGAGGAGCATTGTAGAATGCCACATGTTTATATAAATCATGCGTACAGCAGTCATGATACTGGGGCAAAAGAGCTACACATCCCATTTTGAGTAACCTCTTCAAATCACACCATATAACATAAGAACAGCCATTACTCCCAAACACTGTATCTGTTTCTAGTTTCCTCCAACATTTTTATGGGTGTCAGTATGTGTCAGCCTGCATTCTGTTTTCCTTATGTTATAACACATTATAGGGGTTTTGAACCAGGTGAAGTCCATTACAATATTTTGCATTAGTATCATTGGTTGGGAAAACTTATATGACAGTTATTTTACATTAAATGTTTTCTTTGGATATAGGTCATTGACTTATTGTTTAGATATTTGTACCAAAATCTATATGTCAATTTCAAACAAAAAATCCAATCTTAACTAAATACGATTAAAGTTTTGTGTTTTTTATCCCTTTCAAAAGATGAAAATGTACATTTTTACACCAAATATTTTAATTCAAAAGAGAGGGAGAAATAAAGAAAGAGGGAAGGAAAAAAAGTAAAGAAGGAGAGAGGGGAAGGAGGGAGGAGGGGGAGAGGAGCAGAAAAGAAGACAAAGAAAAAAAGAGACCATTATTTATTGAAAAAGAATAAAGGTCAATTCAACTTTGCTGCGACTAATGGTAACCATGTTGAGTTTTCCCTTAATATTGAATCACAAGCATTTTTCTATGTTGTTCAAAATTCTTTCAAATCACTTTAATGGCTATAAAATATTTTATCCCATAAAGCAGGCAAAACTAAGAAATATGAATAAAGTATACATTTTAATTTATTGTTTTATCAGTTGTGACAAATATACAATAATAATATAAGATATCAACATAGGGGAAATTAAGTGCAGGCTATAATGGGACTCTGTATTATCTGCAACTTCTCAAAGATGAAGTTTCAACTAAAGCAATTCTAAAATAAAAAGTTTATAAGATTCCCCTCATTGCCAATCATCAGAGAAATGCAAATTAAAACCATAAAGAGATATCACCTCACACCAGTTAGGATGGCCACCATCCAAAAGACAAACAATAACAAATGTTGGCGAGGATGTGGAGAAAGGGGAACCTTCCTACACTGCTGGTGCGAATGTAAATTAGTTGAACCATTGTGGAAAGCAGTGTGGAGGTTCTTCAGAAAACTAAAAATAGAAATACCACTTGACCCAGGAATTCCACTCCTAGGAATTTACCCTAAGAATTCAGGAGCCCAGTTTGAAAAAGACATATGCACCCCTATGTTTATCGCAGCACTGTTTACAATAGCCAAGAAATGGAAGCAACCTAAGTGTCCATCAGTAGATGAATGGGTAAAGAAGATGTGGTACATATACACAATGGAATATTATTCAGCCATAAGAAGAAAACAAATCCTACCATTTGCAACAACATGGATGAAGCTAGAGGGTATTATGCTCAGTGAAATAAGCCAGGCGGAGAAAGACAAGTATCAAATGATTTCACTCATCTGTGGAGTATAAGAACAAAGCAAAAACTGAAGGAACAAAACAGCAGCAGACGCACAGAACTCAAGAATGGACTTACAGTTACCAAAGGTAAAGGAACTCAGGAAGATGGGTGGGAAGGGAGGGATACGGGGGAAAAAGGGGCCTTACAATTAGCACACATAATGTAGCAGGGGGGTGCATATGGGGAAGGCAGTATAACACAGAGAAGACAAGTAGTGACTCTATAGCATCTTACTATGCTGATGGACAATGACTGTAATGGGGTATGTGGTGGGGACTTGATAATAGGGGGAGTCTAGTTACCATATATTGCTCATGTAATTGTACATTAATAATAGCAAAATAAAAAATAACAAAAATAAAATAAAATACATAACCACCACCAACAAAAAAAAACATGTCTTAAACCACTATAAAAATTAGCCGTTTAATATTTTTTCTAAAGCATCATTATAAAACATGAAATTTTTAATGTGTTTTTTATCATTTTTCTACTGGACTATTTTTTGATGTGTAGTTATATAGAAGTATGTATATTATGAATATATCCACAGATTGCTTCAGAGAAAAGTTATATAAATTTATATACTGGCCAGCAGTGTATAAGAATTGCCTTCATGCTATATTTTTCCCCAATAGTTTATTATGAAAAATTTCAAACATACAACCAAGTTGAAAGAATTTTACAAGTGAACACCATATATTCACAATCTAAATTCTCCCACTTTACTGTATATGTGTGGCCATTTCTCTTCCCCTCTATTAATTCATTTTATTTGAATGAATTTCAAATAAATTACAGACCTCTGTTTGCTTGGCAATAAATACTTCAGCATGCGTAAAATAACTTAAAGTTCAATATTTGTTTAAAATATTTTCACATAAAATTTACAATGAAATGTACATTTGAGAAATGTATATACTGAGAAATCAAAACCCCTTTCAAGTTATGGAGAATCATCATACTCTCAAAATTTTCCTTGTGCCCTGTTCAGTCAAGCCCCACCCCTACTTCAGCCATCACCCCAGGTAACTACTGTTCTGATTTTTCCACTACAAATTCATTTGCTTGTTCCAGATTTAAAGTGATTGAATTAGTACAATATGCATTCTTTTGTGTAAGAATTCTTTCAGTCTACATAATATTCTGGAGTTTGTTCTATTACATTTTATCAGTTTGTTTCTTTTCATTGGTGAGTAATATTCCATTGCAAGAATATACCACAGTGTGTTTAACTATTTTTCCATTGATGAACAACTGGGATATTTCCAATTTGGGCTATTATAAATAAAGCCACTATTAACATTCTTTATAGTGATTTTGTGAATGTAGGGTTTTATACCATTTTGTGAACATAGGTTTATAATTATGTTGTAAATACAGTTAATCTCTCTGGGAATGAAATTTCTGCGTCATCAGATAGGTGTAAATTTTGTTCTGTAACTGACAATCAGAGCTTTGTTCAGTGTGGTTGTATCATTTTACATTCCCACCGATAGTTTAAAAGACTTCCAATTGTCCCATATCCTCACAAATATTTCATATTATTAGAATTTGAATTATTGACATTCTGGTTGGGCATGTAATAGTATCTAATATTAGTATTAATTTGCATTTTCCTGATGATTAATGATATTGAACACATTTCATATCCTTTGTGATAATTGATAAATCTGTTTTGCAAATGTCTGTCCAAATATTTTGTCCAGGCTTTATTGGGTTATTTTACATTTTAATATTGGAATATTAGAAGTTCATTATGTCTTGGATACCACTCCTTTGTCAGATATATATCCTGAGAATGTTTCTCTCCATCTAAAGCTAGTCTATTGACCTTTTTTATGGTAAGTTTTGATGAGCATAAGGTCTTAATTTTGCTGAAGTATAAGTTATTGATTTTTCTTTTATGTTTATTGTTTTCTGTGACCTAAGAAAACATTGCTTACCAACAGGTAACAAAGATATTCTGCTATATTTTCTACTACAAATTTTATTCAGTGATTTATTACATGGGCATCTATAATAATTCAGAAATTTATTTTTGCATATGCTATAAAATAAGGATGGGGGAGTTTTTTCTATATAGATATCATTCTCTATTTTCATCTTCTGCTATTCTTTCTCTATTTTCTTAAAGTGAACTCTCAGGCCATTTAGACTTTCTTATTTGCTAACAAATAAATCTAGATCCTTAAAATTTCCCTTAAGTATTGCTTAGCTGCACAAAATGTGATATGTTGAATTTTTATCATTATGCACTATATATTTTCTAATTTACCTTGTGATTTCTTTTTGATTCTTGGATGGTGTAGAAGTTTTCTTTTAATTTCCAAATATTCAATGTTTCTTAGATATCTTATTGTTATTGATTTATAATTTTATTCTATAGTGGTCATATATTATGTTCTATGATTTTATTAAAATTTTACTGAGATTTGTTTTATGACCCTTTGTGATCTGACTTGCTGAAGTCAGATTCACATACAGTTGAAAAGAACTTGTATTCTAAGTGTAGGGACCTATAAATATAAATAGATCTAGGTAACTGATAGTATTTTTCTTACCTTCTCTATGTCTTTACTGAATTATTTCCTACTCTTGTCTCAACTGCTGAGAGAGGTGTTAAAATCCTTCAACTCTAATTGTGGAATTGGCTATTTCTTCTTTACTTCTGTCATTTTTTGATTCACAAATTTTGAGCCCTATTATTAGCTTCATATGCACTTGCAATTGTATCTTTCTAGTGAATTAATAAATTTATTCTTATATAATATCCCTATTTATCTCTGGTAGCACTTTTATTTTGAAGTCTATTTTATCTTATATTAATATAGCTCCTCCAGCCTTCTTTGTATATCTTTTTATAGCAATTTTATTTATATCTGTTTGTATCTCTATATTTGAAGATCATCTCTGTAACCAGCCTAGGCTTGGGTCTTGTTCTTTTTCTTCATCCACTCTAACAATTTTGTATTTTTATTGCTATATATTTACCATTAACTTTTAGAATAATTATTCACATGATTGAACTTAGGGCTACTATTGTTGTTTTTCTTGTTCTGTTTGTCATGTCTTTTTTTGTTCCTTTGTTTTTTTCTTCTTCCAGGCTTTTCCTTTTCTTGTTTTTTTGAAGTATTTAAATACTTTTTAGACTTTCATTCGAATTTATCTTTAGGCAGTTTAACTACTTGTTTGTATCACTTCTGTTGTTGTTTTGTTATTGTTGACCTGAGGATTTTAATATGCATCCTCAGTTTTTCATGCTGTATTGATATTGCACCAGTTATGTAAAATGTTGAAAGCTTGCAATCATGCAATTATGTAAACTGATTTGCTTCCCACCCTTTCTACTATATTTCTCATATATGTACATACAGAGAAGTTATAAACTCCACAAGGCACTGTATTGATTTTTGCTTGAAGTAGTCCTTGGGATTTTAATAAAATTCACAGGAAAAATATACTTACCTAGCTATTTATCATATCTGATGATTTCCATTTCCTTTTGAAGTTCCATAATTGCATGTATATTTAAAAGTTTTATGTTTTATTATGTTGTATTTACTAAACATAAAAAAACATAATCTCAGATGCTCATAGTTTTGTTTATTCCTCTCTAATATTTTATTTCCGGTTTTTATCTTTATTGTGGTACCTAGAAATTCAATAAAAATAGCATTACCAGACATATCTGTTTAGTTTTTATCCTGGTCTGGCTACCTATTGCTGCATAACAAATTATCCCAAAATGTGTTGGCTTGAAATAACAACTTATAAATGATCTCAGATCTTGGATTTGGGTAGACAATTCTGTTTCACATGGAATCTGCTAAGGCTCTGGATGGCTGGAATCTCTAAAATGGCCTGACAGATGCTCAAGAGACCAGCTGGAGCTACTGGCTGAAGGTCTTAGTTCCTGGTTTTACCCTCCTTCTCATGACTTCCTGGTCTTTCTCATCACATGGTAGCTTGATTCCAAGTAGGAGTGTTTCAAGAGTCAGAAATGAAAACTGCTAGTCCTCTTAAGTCCTGGACTCAGAAGTCCTGACCATCATTGGCTGCATCCAAAGACAGCTACAAGAGCAGCTGAGCTCCAAGGGAAGGAGACTTAAGTTTTGACTTCATGTGAAGAGTGACGTCTGTGTCAAGAATTGAGAAGGAATTATTTAGAGCTGTCATTGGAGACTAAGTACCACACCCTATTATTAGTCTTGTGCTACAAAGTCATGATGTTGATGAATAGCTTTTTAGTCCTAGTGCTTTAAAAAGTACTGTAATGAATTTTACCATGTGTTACTACAAAATTAATTTTGAGATCATGCATCCCGGTAGATTTCATAGTACTGAAACAGCTTTGGCTTGCTTGAGGGTGAGTTTTAACAAATGTTCAAAGAGTCAACTGATCGCCATTTTATACAAGTTGTTATAATAAATATAAACAGGACGAATGTTACCTAGCAGTTGTGAAATCATAACATTAATTTAAAATATCTTGTTTTATAGCATTGAAATGGTCTACTATTTTTAAGAAGAGCCAAAAAACTTGATGAATTTGATTAAAAACAAAGATTTCTTTTCAAAAAAGTATGATAGATAAGATTAATATACAAATAACAGATAAGAGGGAAAAGAAATATGCAAAATTTAAAACTAACAAGGAACTCTTACCTAGAATTAACAAATCAATAAGAATAAAGTAGTAGTCCTACTAGTAGAATAGAAAGGAAATGAATGGTTAATTTCAAGAGAAAATCAAAGTCTAAAAGCCCTGAGGGAGATGCAAGTGGAAATGTAATCTGGTGTGGCCACTCTGAAGTGCAATTTAGAGGGCGGAGCTTAAGTCAAGTTAAGAATTCAAAGACATATAATTCAAATCTTGCTCCTGGGATAATATCCTAAAAAACTGTCATACAAGTCAGTAATTGGGAAATTCATGAAGATGTTCTTCACAGAAAAATTTCTGTAGCAGGGAGATAGATGCAAATTAGGTGCTCCTCAGTGTAGGTATGGATGAGCAAAATTTGGTGAATCACCATGTTAAGCAGCAATTAGATGCAATGGATGAATTATATATGAATTATGTATGAATTAATATGTATGAAGCAACATCAAAAATCTATAGTGCACATTTATCTTTTCTAAAGCATATAAAACAAAATAATAGCATATTAATAAATAAAATACACTGTAAACAGTAGAATATTGTTGATAGAGAAGTGAAGAATAAAGATAAAAGGGAATAAAAACATAAGTAAAAGGAGGAAGATTTTTCACAAAAATGAAATTATTACATGCCATATACTGTAGAGCATGTAACTCAGTATTTACTTTCCTTTTTTATTCTATGGATTAAAATAGCAACAACACTCTGACAAAACTACAAATATGAATATACAGTAATTTCTTAAGAAAAAACAAAAGTCAAAATGAGTACATGTTTCATAGATAAGCAACTGTTTGCTACATAAATAATATTAAGCATTTGAGTCTTGCTCTTTTGTAATATTTTTATTGGATTCAGCTATTTGACATAATTGATTGCCATTAAAGCAAAAAGTAGTCAAAATATTCAGTTCCTCAAAGAACACCCTTGGTAGAGATACTAAAAAATGTTATTGTCCAGTGTCCAATCATGTTACTACACTGTTTATATCATAAAGCATAATGCAGATAACTAGCAAACAAAAGTGAAGCCAGCCATAGTTAGATTTAATCATTGTCATTACTCCCTTTAAAATCTCTTTTACATCAATGCTGAGCCTATAAATTCACTACTCTCCTAGTAGAATTCTCCCTTTTGAAATTCAAGGGGAAAAAAAGCAGTTAGTGTAAAATTAACTCTTCAGTTCCTTCTTTAGAAAATGTGACAAGTGGCCTTTATTGATTCATAGTTTTGATTCAGATTTTGCTATACTTAACTTTTAAGGAAGTCTGAGGTTATGCAATGAAATGAGAATAGTGGTGATACAGTAGAAAAGGAAGTTAAGAAACAGTAATGGCAGGGAGTATCGGCAGAAATTAATTTAAACTAGTACACCGGCACTAGTTTTGTGAGTTATAGGTATTTTCCAAGAGCTCATTTTTAGTGGGAGAACCTCATCTCTGTGTTTTTGCAATTTCCCTTCTTTCAAATGCTAGAGACCACTAAAGAGGAATATAATGAGACTGCAAATCATCCCTCCTTAGAGGGATGTTAGGTTTCCCGCTTGGGAAAGTAAGTGAAACTGTCCCAGTTAAGAATTAGGCTTCCTCACATTTCACTGCTCTCTTCAGTGCCCATGACTAGACATTGGCTGTCATTTTCTTTTTCATATTCTTATATTATACTTTTCCAAATACTCTTGCTATATTTTTCACTTTATAATGACTCTTGAAAAGCCATTTTGTCATTTCTCTGACTCAAAGCCCACAAGTCATCACATGTATTTCAAAGTTTTTTGGCCCCTTCCCATTTCTCCAAAGGGAGTTATTGTAACCATCACATACATATTGGCATATCAATGAGATACTAATATTTAGACCTGCTTTGGGGAAACTCCATATATAAATTGATAATATTTCCTTGATAAGTTTGTTTTACAAAGGCATAAAATATTTTAATTCTCACTTATTCCATATTTTGAATAACAGTGTACTACATATATGTTCATTATAAATGTAGTGAGAAAATTTTGACTTAAATGAGAAGGGGATGGGGCTACTTCAAACCATATCTTGCTTTGAAAACAACTTTTCCTAAGGATAAACCCCCAAAACAAAAACAAAAATAGGGAATCAGAGTTCCCATTGATCACCAATTTCTGCGTAATTTCTCCATCATTGTAGAACACTGCACAAAGTCTGTATTGGGGTCACTGGAGTGTGGCTATTGGGTTAGGCATTTATATCTCGTACTGTTGTAGCAGTGTGTGTGTGTGTGTCAGCTCCTCTAAGTGCCACAGGACTCATTGATTCTTGGTGTGGCAGCTGTTACCCCATCATCACCTCTTCTAAATTTCTCTATTTTTTTCAAGATGCTTATTTCATAATTTTTGTTTAAATTTTGAAATATTACTATTGTCTACTGCTGGGCCAAGTAACATACCATGAATTATATTTCCTTTCTCCTACAATTATTTTTCTGAGTTTATGATTTACTTCTTTTTCTAGATACAGAAACCCACTTTTCTCATATACTCCAATAACCCATCATATTATTACCTGCAATAATTTTTTCAATGCTCAGTTACATCAGATAATATATCAGTGTGTGTAGGTTTTTGATGTAGGAACCCCTGCCCAACTTCTCTTCCTGCTCTAATGTAGATGATTTCCTCTCCAGACCCACTGCCCTGAGCTTCTGTGAACAATCCTTTGACCATTTCTCCTGATTTCAGGGTCCTTTGGCATCCTTTCCATCATGCAGCTCTTCTTTATGGAAGCTCCTGTTAGTCAGATGTTGAGCCATGTAAATCGATCCTCTAAGTTTTCTTTAGTAGCCTGTTTCCTACTTTTTATCTCTGTGTCACTTATTCTACTTTTTAGGACATTCCCTTCACCTTATCTTCTGTACTTTCTATTTATTTCTTCTTAATTCTGATTCTCAAATTTTTATTTTTTGTGGGGACTGGCTTGGTACTGCAAGTTATTATTTTTCTTATAATTTCCTGGTTTGTTTTCTCCTATTAGTACAACTTTGTCTCTTATCTGGATGGTTATTTGTTATTTTGATAACATAATTTTTTTGTAATATCTTTTCGCTAATGTCTCTTTATTTCTGTCTCTCTCTCTGCCTCTTTTTTAGAAGGCTTTTCTTAACTCTCTCAAGATGTCAGTTCTCTGTTTACAATTGGGCGAATCCTATTGAAATTCTCTGAAGAGGAGCTGTTGTTCCATGTCCTACTCTGTATAGTGTTTGGGGGTTAGCTCTAGATTAGGGTTCCCCCAGTGTCTACATAATGTCTCCGAGGCACCCCATTCCTTGAGAGAAGAATGTTGTAATCTCTTGCTTCATGGAATATATGCCTGGATGCTGTCCTGGAAACAAGAGAGAGAACTGACAGGAGATTCTGACTAGTCAGGATTCCAGCTTTCGTCTAATCCCCTGGTGTCAGCTCTGTGCCTCACCCCTTCCTTCAGCTATACCTGTGTCCCAAATTTTCAGAGAATAAATGTCTGACTTGCTGTGCCTGGGTATGTGACTAGGTCAGTGTGGGTGGGTAGCAACTCACCTGAGTGAAGGGGTCTGAAGGCCTGTTGTGCTACCTATGGACTTTAACCCAATTGTCTATTTCTAGTCTCATGCCTCTTTCTAGTCACAGCCTTCTATAAACACTTAGATTGTAACTCCCTTTGTTCTCATGAGTCAACTGCAATACTTGAATAGTCTTCACATTTTCCCAAATTTTTTTTAACTTATGCTATGTTCTAACAATATTCTATATTGTTATTAATGGTTAATATTTTTTATTTTCTAATTTGCTGGTTTGGGGTGGTATTTTAGGAGATAAAGAAGATACACACATATGTTCACTCCACTGTGTTTATGGAGAAATATCTTTGAAAACATTTAGAAATATCCTTCAACACAGTAGAGAAAAAAATGGAGAAGATACAGTCTAACAGTATTAAATTTTCTACATCCTCAGCCCTAAGAAGAGTTGAGAAAATTAGCGCTACATTATAATCACATTTGGGAACATTATATCACAAATCAATTTTTACTAAATCTGGGTCTCCTTACTCATCCCTAATTTATTTCTCAATCTTTCTTCTGTAACTTTGACTATGAACTGTATTGCCCTCACATTAAATTCAGGAAAAGTGGGGATGTTTTGAACATGAGCTGATATAAAAAAAGATAAAATTATGTTTTATTTTATTAATTATAGACAAATTAAAGTATGTTTACTTTAGAATGTATTATTTTTAATGCTTTTATTTTCTAAAACTATAGGAAACTTACTAGCATTTGACATGTAATGCATGTAAGAAATAGACTTCTACCTGCTACAATATTAAGTGTATAAGTAGGCAATAACTTTTCAAATCATGAAAATGGAAATATTTTGGTATTCAGATTTTAGAACCCAGATAAATCTTTGTAAATTTCAAGAATTTATGAATCTTAATTTTTAGAATTAATGAAAGTCAGTTTTCATATGCTGTATTACTTCTTCAAGAAGTAAGCAATTTACCATTTATATCAAATGCACTTGGTCTGAATCATAGGAATCATACAGCATGGATCTGTCAGAGACTTAAGGAGGTCATCTGGCATATATAGTGTATTTATATTTATTGAAGTAAAATAATATTTTAGGCCCATTTTAAGGTGAGATAAGTAATATTCATGATATAGTTTCTGCCATTACCAAGGTGGGAACTTTATCTCCTGCTTCCTTAGATCAGTGCTCTTAAGTTTGGAAGGGAAAGCCTTATTATCAATAGAACTAAAGGAAGGGTTCCCAACTAAAATAGGCTCCTGTCAGACAGGATAGTTACAGTCCCTTAGAACAAGAGAGCCTGGGTCACTGCTTGTTCACAGTGACTAAATCAGCCTTTGGACATCCCCTACCCCTGATAAAACTTCTTCCAGGTTAATTACTCCTCCTGTACACCTCTTCATACTTCCTCCCAAGAGCCCAGACAGTGAAACATCTTCCTTTTCTTTCTAATGTGTAACTCATACAGCCATAGGCAATGTGTGATATTTCAATTGCTAGTTTTCAAAGATGTGGGCAAATATCACCTGGCTTGGCATTGAGATGCCACCATCATTTCATCTTCGATTTAAAGTACACTTTAACCTCAGGCGCTGGGAGGCAAAAGGTTCATGCATGGACCTGCTGCCTCATGAAGCCCCCTTGCCATAATGGTCTTGTTTTTGCCCCAGCTTGGTACCTAGTTCAATATACTTTACAGCTAGTAAGTAAATATGACATTCAGGTTTGATTCCCAAGGGCACTGAAAGCTGCTGAGATAGTACTATCTCAAATAATAGATGTTAGGCATATTTTGTTTTTGGAGGCTTCTTTCAAAAATTCTTTTTCTTCCTTCTGTAATAAAATCAGAGATTGATCCTTTTGGTATATCTAGGTGAAACAAATTATATACCAATTATGTTTAAACTTTCCCTCTATAAAATTATTTTAATACCTACATCTCATGGATGATGACAATAAGTTAATGTGTGTTTGAGGAGGGTGGAAAGTAACAAAGTAACCTCAGGAAAGCAAATCATACACTCAGCCTTTATGTAATTTCAGTATAGATATCCAGTATGTTTTTATATGCCCATTTAACATGATTATATATTCTTAATCTTAATTGTCTTGTGCTTTTGTTCTCATATATTTCATTTATTGTATATTGTTATTCATGTGACTGCATTTAATACATTCACTCAGAAATGTGTGTTGTTGTAACCAGTTATATTCTTATATGTGGAAACCAAATAATAAAGAAAATACTAATTAAGAGAAGTCCAGTGGAATTTCTGGTGACATGGCATGAAACCAAAGCAAATGCTGTGACTTCATTTGCTAATTGACTAGTTAAATCCATACTCATCAGGGAGGTTTACCCAAATGCATATTTAAAATGTCAGTTGATATTTCTACCATAATAATGCCATCATCCTAATGTTTTCAGATTGATGGAAAAATGAGGGGCCACTTTTCCTTCCGAGGGTGTGGCAAGCTGCAAAGCTTTAAGCTGATTAAAAAACAAGAACATCTCTTTTAAATCTAGGGATCTTGTCTTCAGCAAATATGGAGCTAATGTTTCTCTAATAGTGAGGTAAGCTTGGATATGAGAACACAGGAGATTTTAACACTACTCTTGACTTCCCACTTCAAACTGTTTCTGTTACTAACTGCTGATCTTTTTTATTAAACTTTAAAAATTCGATTTCTTCTTAGTTGTCCTTTTTTATTGTTTTTTAAATCAGTACATAGATAGCAAATGATCCAATTATCATACCTGTTCACTTTTTTTTTTAGGCTCAATGAAATTTAGAGCTCAGAACATCTCTACATGGACTATGTTTTCTCAGCATGGTACAGAATCATCGCCTAGCATTCTGAGAAAGAACATGGCTAGCTACTCCCAAGATTCACTGTGATATGTAATGCTTTAATCTGTGAATTGCCCACTAAAATGTTCCCAAACTTAAAAAAAAAAATTTAAATATCATCAAGCTAATTGTCAAAAATAACAAAGGGAGAAATAAAATGGAAAAATTCAAAAGGAAAGGGATGAAAGAAAGAAGCGACTGAAAGAATGTACGTTTCTATAAAATAATCATTTTTATGTGGCATGAATTTTGATGACACAAATAGATGAAAGTAGGGGATACAAAAAACTTTTAGGTGAACTTTTTGGGTAGTTGAGAGAGAGAACTGCTCTAGTCTAATGCAAGATGAAAATACTTACTCGTTTAACCATTTATGCACTGCCCACTTTGTTTCACAAACTATTTCAAGTAGGTATACGTAGAGCTGGATTTTGAAAACTTTTTTCAGAAACAGTGGTTTTGGTTTTCTTCTTCTTTATCACTGCATGGGATCAGTTGTGAAACAACAGCCAATAGGTTCAATGTCAGTGGAAGCATATGTTTCACAAATGCCTTAAATCTCACCCCAAACACCATTACTGAACAGGAAATGAGTGCTTTGGTTGAGAAGGTCCAGGGGAAAATAGTATAGATTATACACTTGCACATCAATTAAGAGCATTTAGGGTTATGTGTGTAAATGGCTTCATATCACTGGGTTCTGAATGATGGGGGTTGTTCAGATTTATCAATGATTCTCAATCACCTTTCCCTTAATTACAGACCATTCTTGAACCCTGTAGTTAAGAGTGTCAAAATGAGTTGTTCCTGTCATCTGAATCATGGTGTGGAGTTATTTGGGTCACCAGGTTTAAAGGGAATTCATTATAAAGACTTCAGAGACTAATGTCAGTGACCACTTTCTCTATTTACTACTGTTGTTTTGAATAAGTCAAGACATGCCTTCTTCACATTGAATGGCTGCAGTTAATTTAAAATAAGTACTCATATAAGGGTAGAAGCAAAACTGACCTTACTGCTCTTGGCTTGGATCACGTGGCTGTATTAATATTATTATGGGGTGTGTAATCACTTGGGCATCATTACATCTGGAATGAAACAACACTATTTATCATTACAACTTTTGAAATATTTTAGTAATCCAATGACATAGTGCATAAAACATTTGTTATTTCTCAAGGGTTAGAAACATAAAATGTGTCACACTGCTGAGGAAAATTCCTGACTAGGATTTCCAGGACTTATCATCAAGTCTTTAACAAAAGAAAATATGTGATAGTGAATCGATAAAGGAATGTGAAATGATTTGGAAAACTTGTCTTTATTTGTAAGAAAATGCAGATACTGCCTAGAATACAAACCAGAACACCTCCACCTTCTTCATCCTGCACCTGTCCCCACTCAAGAGACATTGAAAACTGTGGATCTTGCTTCTAAAAAAAAAACCTGAAGACTTGCCAGACAGTGTGTATGTGTGTGTTGGGGGTGTGTGTATATATATGTAAAATACTTGAAACTTGGTCATATAGCATCTTTAACTTAATATTTCTTTTGATTCCTGTGATACTATTTCTTATGCTAATGAAATCAATGTGTGATGTAAATAAGCCACTCATCAACAAAATTAAAAAACAGAGTAAATAAATGTATCTAGTGATCTCATGTCTTTCTCTCTGACCACTATCACAAATGCTTTACTATTCACAAACCCAAGAAGATTAAAATTACAGCATGTCATACATATATTTTACAAAAATACTGAAATTAAATCTATTCAACAACTGTGTAATTCTATGGATAATTGTGTGATAATCATTATTTCTAAATCTGTTTCAAATTACCAACAAGTCTCAGAAATTGCACACCAGAGAACATGCCAGGAGCATGCAACAGAATAGTATCAAAATGGATGACTTTATGATGAAAATTACCAAAACTCTACATGGAAAGGCAGACTTGTCCCTAATAGAAGGAAATACCAAGATAGCATTGCAACTGTATTTAATATAAAGGTTGCCTCAAGGAAATCCCTTAGGAGATTATTATATCTTAATTTCAATTTTTAATTCTGAAAATTTAGAATCTCTAACTGCAGTGGGATGGTTAATTGATGCCTAAAGTTTTGTACACTTCCTTTTTCATAATTTATTTGGGAAAAAGATAAAGATCTGTGCTTTCTAAAAGAATTTCCAAGTAAAACAACTATTCTAGTAGAATATATCATTGGTAAGACAAAGTAGCAAAATAGAAGTTCTCGGATATTCTGTAAAAATTTTTCTCACATTCAATAGTTTGCCAGCTAAAGAAGAATGTGTTTGTGAATTCTTAAAAATAACAGGAAACATATCATGAAATACTAATAAATGTACATAATATTTTTTTCTTCCCAAGATTGAAAATCTGCTAGATTTACTCTGTTAAATATTTCTCACCTCCTATTTACATGTTCATTACATCCAATTCAAGTTATGTTTTTGAGCACAGGGGAAATTTCCTATTGGAAACTTTGAGGGCTAGAAAAGTAAACAACTTTCAAAAAGATCATCTCTTAGGTATTCCCAATTCCAAGTGCAGCAGCTGCCTGAACTTCTTTTATAATATGTGCTTTCTAAGCAAAAGTATTCTGAAGCATTCTTCCAAATATATAACTCCAGCATCAGAATGGAATAATACACATGTTGAATAAAATGCACTTTTCATAATTCATTATTTCCTTTTTTTAGAGATATATGTGGAAAGTACAGTTACTTTCCATTTACATCTCATTTAAGGATTCTTTCTGTAGGTGAAGCTCCAAAATTGTTGAATTTTTCTTTAGATGTAGAATACTTTAAGGTATAGTTCAAACTTTATGCCCAAACTATTTTACTAATACTGTAACTAAATACTGGTTTTCTCAGCAGTATTTACATATTTTGTATTTTGCATACAGAAAGTACTGCATATAGAAGCAGTATTTTGTGTACAGAAAGCCATAAATCTTTGTAGATACACTGGGTATAGTCACAATGTAGAACTGCAGATTTAATACTCAAAAACAGGTTTGTGCGATATTTTTGCTAATTTGGGTCAAAGAAAAAGAAACTTTAAATTTTCAATTTTATATCAAATCATACTTTTTATTTTTAAATAAACTCAGAAATATTCATGTTGCTAGATTTCAAACTAAAGTATAAACTTCTATAAGTTAGAGATTATTCACTTCAAATTAGCTACTGAACTATAAGGTCGCATCAGGGAAAATGTGAACAAGAATATTTCTACCCCTTCTGCTTAAAAACAAGTGTTTTCAAAATGCCTCTCAGTCCTGAGTTAGAACATTATACCCAACGAGAGCATACTTTTTTTAAAATTTAAATTTAATTCTTAAAATTGAACAAACTGGAAATCTTTAGGAAGAGGCATTTAATATTTTGCAAGCATATGTTTAAAATAAGACAGAATAAAAGGTGTATCCTCTAAAAGTTTCTTACTATTGTGATAATTCTACTCAGTTAGGGGTTGACTTTCTGACTACAATGACTTCACCCATTTTAGAATGTTAAATGGAATTTCCAAACCAGAACGCTAAATTGCTTTCAGTTTCACTATTGATCTTGGCACCCCAGCAGCTCTACCACACCACTTTTAATATCCATCTCTTCTCTACCATCACATATACTCATAAATGTTTTCCTACGCTGGAGATCAAAATGACAGGACTTAATTTAATGTTCTATGGAATTAAGATAAATATCTTAATTATCTTAGTTATTTAAGTTATCTTGTAGAGTAGCTTTATATATCCTCTGTTGAATTAGAAAACTTGGATCCAGCACAGAGTGTGGTATTAAGAGAGAGCAAGACAGAGACATATTGATATGATAACAAGTAATTATTAACTATACTCTGTGGCTTCCTGATTTATGTGGTGTCTTGTAAATTTGTCTCTGGTTGCTAAGGAGCGTTCAGGTGAGAACAAAGAAGCTTGAGCTCACGATCCATTTGGAGGATTACAAGACTTACTAGTACATTAATAAAGGAGAGAAGTATTAGGCATGTATGAACAGATAAAAATTGATTAAAGTATCTTCAATCACTTCTTAAAGAAAAAAAAGAATAGAAAAAACTTTATAAAGACTGTTCTAAGAAACCATGGATTCAATGTTTAACTGTAGTTTTTGTTTTTGTCTCTGTTTTAAGTGAATGGACCTAAATCCAGAAACAAATGACTGCATTTGAAATTTCCCTTTATCATGTGCATAAAACTTGCCACTAGAGAAATAGATTTGACAGAGACTTAAGATTAAAGAGAAATTGCTGAAATGCCTTTCGATTCCAGAATATTAAAATTTCTCCAAATAATCAACATAAAAAATAGGGCAAATTAAGAAAATCTATTTCTTTACAGTATAGTCAATTATTATTATTAATTGATAACCTATTCTATCTCAATGAGAGCTCTGTTGAAAAAAAATAAGAGGAACAAGTTTACTTTTATTCTTAGGTATTTAGTTTGTATTTGGATAAGCGAGTCACATGCCTATGGAGTAACCTAAGCAACAATTAAAATAAAAATATAAATACATAGAAATTAGCTTCTTACTATCTGTTAAGGAACATACATGTAAATGGTCTAAGGTTCATATACTACCCATGTTTGCCTTTTCACAGTACTTACTAAACATAATTGTATAACCTTAATTTATCTAAATTGAATGATGTTTTAAAAGCAGGAGATGAGATAAATCAATAGGTTATATATTTAATCTACATGTGCTCTAAAAGATAAAGCAATTTATCACTATAATTTTAAAATCTGGTATTTATTCATTTGATCTATTCTATCAGAAGTATGTTATAAATTGTTGAAAAAGGAAACCATCAGTCAATACAACATGATTTTGATTTTTAATACTTAGAAGGCCTTATAACATTTTCTTTAATCTGTGTCTTTAAGTTTTATTATCCCAAAACACAGGTCAACCAGTTTTCATTTGTAAAAATAGTGGCTACCATTGCATTTTTATAAATAATAGTAATATTTATTGTTATATCTAATAACTGGATTGTGAATTATTAGTTATATGATACTGTACTTACTAATTGTTCTAATACCTACTGTGATTTATTGGCCATAAAATTGATTACATTTCCAATTTACCAAAGATTGAGAGTTTTTGTCCCAAAAAGGATAAGTGTAAACATGAAGCCTAATTAAAGCCCAGAAGGCTACATGATTTTACTGTTAACAAGTTTTAACCAGATAAGAAGGAAAATACAATACCTCCTTTTCCTATCTATAATGCCAGCTCTCCATACACATTCCAACTGGTTTCCACAGTTGATTTGTTATTTACAACTATAGTTCTCCAGCCTCTACCACTAATGTGTTTTTTGACAGTTGAGTCAAACCCCTACCTTGGCTTCCCTTGGAGGAAGAATGTTACTTAGCTCTGTAGGTACAGTCTGGGTGAGTATGTGGGAGGATCATCTAAAGAAACAATTTTCAAAATTTAATGTGCATACTAATTATCTGGAGAACTTGCAAAAAATCTGATTCTGATTCAGTAGTTCTGACTGCGATGGAGCTTGCAGTTTTGCACTTTTAACAAGCTTCCAGGTACTGTGGATGCTAATGGTACATTGACTGTATTTTGCATATAATCATTTTACTTTGCAAATGAAAAGCATTGAGAACAGTGAGTCCTGGACAGGCTGTTTCAGAGATAGGCTTGGCACTAAAGTGAATGTAAGAGCAACATTATACCAAAACCTTATACCCTGTGGTTATCCTTACTGGAAGATCTTGATGACTAGTAATCAAGCGTTGAACATATTTTCCTTAATCACAACACCTACAACAGGGTTTTATCTATAGTGGGGTTTATCTAATAAATATTCCCTGAAAGAATTAAACATCAGAAAGTTTGCCTTTATCTTCATTTCAGTAAGTATCTACAATCTAGCTTTAATCCCTTCCCAAGCAGCATCTTTTCTAATGTTTTTAGTATCAGTGATGGCACCCAATCCACACAGCTGCACGTGACAGAAACTTGGAAGTCGTCCATGATATGGCCCTATCTCCAGACATCTGCTATGTGGAAAATACCTATTGACTCCAGAAGGAGGAGTTTAATTTAAATTATGCTCTAACATTTGAAGACTTCTAAAACCATAGGCTGACCAAGTAGATGGCTCCTTGCCCTACAACCTTGATTTTGCTTCCATCACAGATTTTTGTCTTTACGTCTTAAAACAGTTCCACTCTTTAGAACCACACCTTCAAGTGTAAATAGCTATAAGTCAGCAAACACTTTGTGAACTACGTAAGTGACATCCAGAAATAAGAAGAATGTTGTGCACACAGTGTAGCCCCAGGAAGCAGGGACACATGTCTTCACCTGACTCATCTGCTGCTTCTCTGTTTGAACCACACCTTTCTTCTTGGAATCCTGTCCTCCCTTGGCCACCGTGTCTCTGATGGTTCTTCTACTTATGCGACCACTACTTCTTATGGTTCATTTATGCCAATTAATAAGGGTACAAGGTTCCTTTTAGAAATCATGAGTAGTATATGGTATACATTATATTCATTAGGTATTCACAAACCAGCTTATTTAGCCTAATTAACTTCTGCTGAGCAGGAAAAGCATTTGATTATTCTTAAAATGTGGAATGTCCATCTGCAATTATTATGTACTGTCACCTAATCTGAGTCCTAAATGACATATTGCCTTCTGTATACATGTGAAAAGTAGACATTTACATATACTGTGTCCTTACCTGGAGATTTTTTTTATTATTGTTTTTATTGCACACTCTGAAGTTGTGTCTAAACACATATTTGGCTGGCTCCTCTTGATATTGATACATGCTATTTTCATTATCAGTATTTTCCAAGGGTCCCATAAATTGCACTCATGGTGTTCTGTTTGACCCATTTTAAAGAGTATTTTCATACCAAGTAGTTGTACATTTTTTTGTTTATATCTTTCCAATTTCTAGTTTTATTATATTGTGGTATAGGATGTAATCATGTGTACTTTCTGCGTTTGGAATTTGGTTAGTTTTTTGGTGGTTTAATCAATTAAAAAAATTTTTAATAAGGTATTATTGATATACACTCTTATGAAGGTTTCACATGAAAAAACAATGTGGTTACTACATTTACCCATAGTATCAAGTCCTCACCCATACCCCAATGCAGTCACTGTCCATCAGTGTAGTAAGATGCCACAGATACACTGTTTGTCTTCTCTGTGCTACACTGTTTTCCCCGTGATCCTCCACACAATGTGTAATAAACATAATACCCCTCAATCCCTTTCTCCCTCCCTCCCACCCACCCTCACCCAACCCTCCCCTTTGGTAACCACTAGTCCCTTCTTGCAGTCTGTGAGTCTCCTGCTATTTTGTTCCCTCAATTTTGCTGAGTTGTTATACTGCACAAATGAGGGAAATCATTTGGCACTTGTCTTTCTCTGCCTGGCTTATTTCACTGAGCATAATATCCTCCAGCTCCATCCATGTTGTTGCAAATGGTAGGATTTGTTTCTTTCTTATGGCTGAATAGTATTCCATTGGGTATATGTACCAACTCTTCTTTATCATTCTACTGATGGACACTTAGGTGGCTTCCATTTCTTGGCTATTATAAATAGGGCTGTGATAAACAGGGGTGCATATGTCTTTTTGAATCTAAGAAGTTGTATTCTTTGGGTAAATTCCAAGGAGTGAGATTTCTGGGTCAAATGGTATTTCCATTTTTAGTTTTTTGAGGAACCTCCATATTGCTTTCCACAATGGTAGTGTAAGAGGGTTCCCCTTTCTCCACTTCCTCGCCAGCATTTGTTGCTCTTAGTCTTTTGGATGCTGGCCATCCTTACTGGTGTGAGGTGATATCTCATTGTGGTTTTGATTTGCATTTCCCTGATGATTAGTGATGCAGAGCATCTTTTCATGTGTCTTTTGGCGATCTGAATTTCTTCTTTGGAGAATTGTCTCTTCCTATCCCCTGCCCAATTTTTAATTGGGTTATTTGCTTTTTGGGTGTTGAGGCGTGTGAGTTATTCATATATTTTGGATGTTAACCCCTCATTGGATATGTCATTTACAAATATATTCTCCCATACTGTAGGATGCCTTTTTGTCCTGTTGATGGTGTCCTTTGCCCTACACAAGTTTTTACTTTGATGTAGTCCCATGTGTTCATTTTTGCTTCTGTTTCCCTTGCTCGAGGAGATGCGTTCAGGAAGAAGTTGCTCATGCTTATATTCAGGAGATTTTTGCCTATGTTGTCTTCTAAGAATTTTATGGTTTCATGACTTACATTCAGGTCTTTCATCCATTTTGAGTTTACTTTTGTGTATGGGGTTAAACAATAATCCAGTTTCATTCCCTTGCATGTAGCAGTCCAAGTTTGCCAACACCAGCTGTTGAAGAGGCTGTCATTTCCCCATTGTATGTCCATGGCTCCTTTATCATATATTAACTGACCACATATGCTTGGGTTTATATCAGGCCCTGTAGTCTGTTCCATTGGTCTATGGGTCTGTTCTTGTGCCAGTACCAAATTGTCTTGATTACTGTGGCTTTGTAGTAGAGCTTGAAGTTGGGGAGCATAATCTCCCCAGCTTTATTCTTCCTTCTCAGGATTGCTTTGGCTATTCGGGGTCATTTGTGGTTCCATATGAATTTTAGAATGATTTGCTCTAGTTCATTAAAGAATGCTCTTGTATTTTGATAGGAATTGCATTAAATCTGTAGATTTCTTTAGGCAGCAAGGCCATTTTGACAATATTAATTCTACCTATCCATGAGCACAGGACGTGTTTCCATTTATTGGTATCTTCTTTAATATCTCTCATAAGTGTCTTGTAGTTTTCAGGGTATAGGTCTTTCACTTCCTTGTTTAGGTTTATTCCTAGGTATTTTATTCTTTTTCATGGAACTGTGAATGGAATTGTTTTCCTTATTTCTCTTTCTGCTAGTTCATTGTTAGTATATAGGATTGCCACAGATTTCTGCATATTGATTTTGTATCCTGCTACTTTGCTGAATTCAGATATTAGATCTAGTAGTTTTGGAGTGGATTGTTTATGTTTTTTTATGTACAATATCATGTCATCTGCAAACAGGGACAGTTTAACTTCTTCCTTGCCAATCTGGATGCCTTTTACTTCTTTGTAGTCTGATTGCCATGGCTAGGACTTCCAATATATCTTGAATAGAAGTGGGGAGAGTGAGCATCCTTGTCTTGTTCCCAATCTTAAAGTAAAAGCTTTCAGCTCCTCACTGTTAAGTATAATGTTGGCTGTGGGTTTGTCATATATGGCCTTTATTATGTTAAGCTACTTGCTCCCTATACCCATTTTGTTGAAAGTTTTTATCATGAATGGATGCTGAATTTTGTTGAATGCTTTTTTTAGCAACTATGGAGATGATCATGTGGTTTTTCTCCTTCTTTTTGTTGATGTAGTGGATGATGTTGATGGATTTTCAAATGTTGTAGCATCCTTGCATCCCTGGAATAAATCCTACTTGGTCATGATGGATGATCTTCTTGATGTTTTTTTTAATTTGGTTTGCTAATATTTTGTTGAGTATTTTTGCATCTATGTTCATCAGGGATATGGGTCTGTAATTTTCTTTTTTGGTGAGGTCTTTGCCAAGTTTTGGTATTAGAGTGATGCTGGCCTCATAGAATGAGTTTGGAAATATTCCCTCTTCTTCTACTCTTTGGAAAACTTTAAGGAAGATAGGTATTAGGTCTTCACTAAATGTTTGATAAAATTCAGCGGTGAAGCCATCTGGTCCAGGGTTTGGTTCTTAGGTAGTTTTTGATTACCAGTTCAATTTCGTTGCTGGTAATTGGTCTGTTGAGATTCTCTGTTTCTTTCTGGGTCAGCCTTGGAAGGTTGTATTTTTCTAGAAAGTTGTCCATTTCTTCTAGGTTATCCCGTCTGTTAGCATATAATTTTTCATAGTATTCTCTAATAATTCTTTGTATTTCTGTGGTATCCGTAGTGATTTTTTCCTTTCTCATTTATGATTCTGTTTATGTGTGTAGACTCTCTTCTTTTCTTGATTAGTCTGGCTAGGGGTTTATCTATTTTGTTTCTTTTCTTGAAGAACCAGGTCCTGCTTTCATTGATTCTTTCTATTGTTTTATTCTTCTCGATTTTATTTATTTCCATTCTAATCTTTATTATGTCCCTCCTTCTACTGACTTTGGGCGTCATTTGTTCTTCCTTTTCTAGTTTCATCAATTGTGAGTTTAGACTGTTCATATGGATTTGTTCTTTCCTGAGGTAGGCCTGTATTGCAATATATTTTCCTCTTAGCACGGCCTTGGCTGCATCCCATAGACTTTGCAGTGTTGAATTATTGTTGCCATTTGTCTCCATATATTACTTGATCTCTGTTTTTATTGAGTCATTGATCCATTGATTATTTAGGAGCATGTTGTGAAGCCTCAATGTGTTTGTGGGATTTTTTATTTTCTTTGCATAATTTATTTCTAGTTTCGTACCTTTGTGGTCTGAGAAAGTGGTTGGTACAATTTCAATCTTTTTGAATTTACTGAGGCTCTTTTTGTGGCCTGGAATATGATCTATCCTTGAAAATGTTCCATGTGCACTTGAAAAGAATGTGTATTCTGCTACTTTTGGGTGTAGAGTTCTGTAGATGTCTGTTAGGTCCATCTGTTCTAATGTGTGGTTCAGTGCCTCTGTCTCTGTACTTATTTTTTGTCTGGTTGATCTGTCC
Organism: Smutsia gigantea; assembly: GCA_032199065.1. Lineage (NCBI taxonomy): Eukaryota > Metazoa > Chordata > Mammalia > Pholidota > Manidae > Smutsia > Smutsia gigantea. The sequence goes on from JAVSCE010000448.1 coordinate 232,132, forward strand.
TTCAGAGTGTGTGGAATGTTGAAGTCTCCTAGAATGAATGGATTACATTCTATTTCCCCTTTTCATTCTGTTAGTATTTGTTTCACATATGTAGGTGCTCCTGTGTTGGGTGCACAGATATTTATAATGGTTATATCTTCTTGTTGGATGGAGCCCTTTATCATTATGTAATGTCCTTCTTTGTCTCTTGTGACTTTCTTTGTGCTGAAGTCCATTATGTCTGATACGAGTACTGCAACTCCTGCTTTTTTCTCCCTATTAGTTGCATGAAATATCTTCTTCCATCCCTTCACTTTTAGTCTATGTATGTCTTTGGGTTTAAAGTGAGTCTTTTGTAGGCAGCATATAGATGGGTCTTGTTTTTTTTTTTATCCATTCAGTGACTATGTCTTTTGATTGCTGCATTCAGACCATTTACATTTAGAGTGATTATTGATAGGTATGTACTTATTGCCATAGCAGGCTTTAGATTTGTGGTTACCAAAGGTTCAAGGTTAACTTCCTTAATATCTAAGAGTCTACCTTAACTCAATTAATATGCTATTACAAACACAATCTAAAGGTTCTTTTGTTCTCCTCCTTTTTCTTCCTCCTCCATTCTTTATATATTATGTATCATATTCTGTACTCTTTGTCTGTGTCTTGATTGACTTTGGGGATAGTTGATTTAATTTTGCATTTCCTTAGGAATTAATTATTCTACCTTCTTTACTGTGGTTTTTTTACCTCTGATAACAGCTATTAAACCTTAGGAACACTTCCACCTATAGCAGTCCCTCCAAAATACATTGTAGAAATGATTTGTAGGAGGTAATTCTCTCAGCTTTTGCTTATCTGGAACTTGCTTAATCCCTCCTTCAAATTTAAATGATAACGTTGCTGGATAAAGTATTCTTGGTTCATGGCCCTTCTGCCTCAATGCATTAAATACATCATGCCACTCCCTTCTGGCCTGTAAGGTTTCTGCTGAGAAGTCTGATGATAGCCTGATGGGCTTTCCTTTGTATGTGATCTTATTTCTCTCTCTGGCTGCTTTTAGCAGTCTGTCCTTATCCTTGATCTTTGCCTTTTTAATTACTATATGTCTTGGTGTTGTCTTCCTTGGGTCCCTTGTGTTTGGAGATCTGTGCACCTCCGTGTCCTGAGAGACTATCTCCTCCCCCAGACTGGAGAAGTTTTCAGCAATTACCTCCTCAAAGACACTTTCTATCACCTTTTCTCTCTCTTCTTGTTCTGGTACCCCTATAATGTGAATATTGTTCTGTTTGGATGGGTCACACAGTTCTCTCAATATTCTTTCATTCTTAGAGATCCTTTTTTCTCCCTGTGCCTCAGCTTCTTTGTATTCCTCTTTTCTAATTTCTATTTAATTTATTGTCTCCTCCACCATATCTAATCTGCTTTTAAAACTTTCCATTCTATGTTTCATTTCTGATACTGTGTTCTGTAATGATTGGATCTTTGACTGGAATTCATCCCTGAGTTCTTGAATATTTTTCTGCACCTCCATGAGCATGTTAACGATTTTTATTTTGACATATTCATGAGGTCGATTTCATTTGGATTTTTTTCTGGGGTTTTATTCATAATTTTACTTTGAACCAGGTTCCTTTGGCATTTCATGTTTGTATATGGCATCCTGTAGTGCCCAGAAGCTCTACTCTCTGGAGCTGCTCAGCCCCTGAAACAATGTCGGGGGTAGCAGGGGAGTGGTATTGTTGCCTGGGGGAGGAAAGAGCTGTTTCCTGCTTCCAGGCTGCTATGCCTGTCTCCACTGCCAGAATCAGTGGGCCAAGCACACAGGTATAAGCCTCTGTGCTTTGCGTTTGTAGTTGCTGTAGATGGGGCTTCCCTCTGGCCGGCCTAATGCCAGGGTGGGGTTTGCCGAATTGCAAGCCAGGTGGGGCTGGCTGAGAGAAAGGCTCAGTAGGCTGTGTATCATGGATGGTGTCCTTGGAGCTCTGTAGCCAGTCAGGTAGCTGGCACTCCTGAAGAATGTGAAAGTTCCCAACCTGCTGGGCAGAGTGTACCCAGACAATTTTGTCTACCTGTCCTTTCTCCTGAGCAGTAAGCTCTGTGCAATCCTTGCCCCTTTAGCAGCCCTCTTGCTGTTACAAAGTCTCTCAGACTGCCCACCTTTCTTTTGTCCCAGAGCAGCCGGATATGGATCCCTGCTCTCCACAAGTGGCTGGAATCTCATTCTCTCCAGAAATTCTGCCTGTCTTAGCTTTCCAACCCCCTAATCACAAGAGTACCATGAAAACACCATGAAATGTAGGTTTGTGCTCCCAGATCAGATCTCTGGAGTTAGGTATTCAGCAGTTTCAGGCCTCTACTCTCTCCCCGCTCTGTTTCTTTTCCTCCCCCTGGTGAGCTGGGGTGGGGCAAGGGCTTGGATTCCCCCGGGCCATGGCTTTGGTAGGTTACCCTGTTCCGTGAGGTTTTGTCTTTTCTCCAGGTGTATGCAGTTTGGCACAGTCCTCTTTCCTGTTGCTCTTTCAGGATTAGTTGTATTAATTATATTTTCATATTATATGTGGTTTTAGGAGGAAGCCTCTGTCTTACCTCTCACACAGCCATCTTTACCTAGAGATTTTATATCTATACCCACCTGACTGTGCCGTCACTTAGGCTTGTGAATCAGTGTTAGAGGGAAAAAATCATTACATTCAAACCTGGGAGAGACAAGATGCGAAATTTTACAAGAGATTAAAAGTAAAGTCTATCAAGGAAACAATAATGGGTTTAGTATCAATTTCTCAGTTTAATTTTTGTCAGTCTCTGAGACGACCTTGAATATCTAAAAAGAAATAAGCCTTTGACTGAACGTATATCTAAAGTATTCCCAGGTATTGAGATTATGGCACCCCAGTTAAAAATAACATCCTTCTCAAGATGTTAAAATTATTCTGTGATTCTTCTTACAATATGTCTCATGAAACTAGCTGATGGCAATTTCATGAAGTCCTGTACTCACGTTTAGTAGCTGTGCTGCTTTAGCTCTTAAAAACATGTTAGTTAAAACATAACGTCTTCCTTGCCTACTTTATGGAAATTTTTGTGTCTCTTGGACTAATTTTCTTTCAAAAATGTCACCATATGCCTAGAATGCCTTGAATTTCAAAACATAGCTGGCTGCATACTCCAAAACCAGACTACAAGGGCTCACATTCTGGATTATATCTTATTTGCCAAATAAATTTGGGCAAGTTTCTTAACCTTTCTCAGTACCCATATAGGGTTAGTATAGTAATTTTAAAACTGAATAGAAATGAAGCATTTATATCTGTTGGAAAATAGCGTGAATTCAATATGTTTTTATTATTCTTTTTTAAAAAGGTTTTTATTCTATATCTCTTACAATTTTCAGAAACTATAGTAAAATATAATATGGTACAAAACTTCTCAGTAATTTTAGATGTTCACATGTGTAAAGATTTAAAGTAGGTGTCTAGTGCTCACAAGACTAAACAAATTGCCTTAAAATTTTCACAAAAGATATTTGACAAATGATGGCAAATAAATTTCTTTGAGAAAACTAAATATTTTCTCTCTTCTTTTCTCGATGTCCAGATCATGGATGTAGATCCAAAGTGATGGGGCATTACTCTTCAACCCACAATCATGTCTAAAAGCTTTCTTCCCTCTTCTGAGTAGGGGTGTAGAGAAACACACAAAAATAAAAGCAATGTTTGAGAGGAATCTAAGAATGCAGAAATGAAGGAAATTTATGGCAGGACAGACAGCAATAATTTAATATTTCCTTTGCAAGTCAACTATTTCCAATATATGCATAAACCCTAAGTCAGATTTTATCTGTTGCATCCATACCTAAGGTTAAAATTACTTAGGAGGTTAAAAAGGCAGCAGCATTTAAGGCATCCTGAATGAGAAGTAAATAAATTCCCGGAGATACTATCAGGGCTTTCAATCCTTTTTATTAATCTTAAAACAAGAAACCTAGTTAACTGCTATTTGTGTTCCTAGCTGCGTTTATCCTGCAGAATGAGACGTTCTTGGGTGATACTGCACGTGGGCACACACACATTAAGATTTTCTGAACTAAGTGCCAAGTATGCCAGCATTAGGATTTACATTGCAGGCACATCTCTTTTTAAAGATTTCTTTTAATTATGAGCTCCTTCACTATTTATTTTGATTAAAAAAAAGTTAGATGATACCATCCTATTGAAATGGGAGTAAATATTAGCTAATTTTTCCTATCACATTATACAGCTCGATAGCACATCCTTTTGATCCATGCTGCAGGGATCCAAGAGATCTTTGTCAGTTAAGAAAATATTCAAGCAACTTCTAAACAAATGCAATTATCTTTAAAAATACAGGAAATTTGAATCACAAGCTAAAGTTACTGTTCTTAGTACTTGAGAGATCAATATTAAATGATATAATTCCATAATATGTATCTTGTATTTTGTATTCAAAGAAGCAATGTATAATGCAGAATAATAATGGAAAATATTTTGTTGAGACTTGTTATGTATTAGGCACTGCTTTCATATAATGCTCACACTAACACCATGAAGAGATATTTATCCCCACTCTCAAGAGGTTACTAGCAAGAGGTAACCAGCCCAACATTCCCAGTCAGTGAATGAAGGAGCAAGAATAAACCCAAATTAACACTCGTAAACATTAGAAGTTAACTTACACTATACTTGTGGAGCAATGATTGTGCCTGCCATAGTATATCCTATTCTAGAGCCTCCTGAGTGGTTGGTGACGTGCTTTACTGGGATTAGAGGTGAAAGAGAAGCCCCGAAGTAGAACACTTGGTCTCAGGTGAACTTAAGTGCTTAGTATCTCCTGTGTCTCCACGGTTTTCTCTTTCTTTATTCTTCTTTGGATAACTTCCTCTCTTAATGCTACCCTGTGACTCATGCAATGAAAGCAGACTGTGCTGTCTTCCTCTTGAAAAGGATCCATTCCACATTTCTCCCCTCAATTTCACCCCTGCCCTGGAGATGCATGGAATTTGGAAGTTTGGGTAAACTCTGTACCTGAAATTGGGATAGTTTTCTTTCTTTCACTTGTTGCTTTTTCTCCCTCAGATTCATTTTTTCCTTGCCAGTTCTTGAACCCAATCAAAACTAATGGTGTTAATCCCTTTAATGCCAAAATTAGAGGGGTTAGGGAATGTGACAAGGCTGCATTCTGTCTAGGTACTGAGCTAAAGGGACAAAAGGGATCTTCTGACTCACAGGTGGTCTGGTAAAGCTCACCTGAAAATTGCACAGAAGTTGGAATCAAAGCCCAGTCAGAAACTGAAAGAGATTTTGTTTGATCTGCTCTGTGCACATATCTCCTGAGGAACTTGTTTTGGAAACTGTGGCAGAATGTGATTCCTGGGTGGGCTTGGGAACTTAACTATCTGCCTCTTTTTCACCATGTAGCACCATAAATGGCAATCATGCCTATATGAACTATATTTTTTGGACTAGCTTAATGTGCAATCCTATTTTGATATTTTCTGACCATAGTAGTAGGCTGAATTAGCAGAATTCCACAATCTGTTTCATTGCTCAAAAGCCTCAAGACTCAAATATGGACTCTACCTCAGTTTCTCTATGTCTCCTTAAATCTTATACAACCCTGTATGCCATATTTATTTTCAATTATTTTTCTGCTCTAGAGAGCAGGGTCTTCAAATACAGCTTTTGTGTTCAATCACACTCTGATAGGCAGCTATGGTGTGTTTGAAAATTTTATAAAGAATTATTTTGTTCATTAAGAAGTTTACAATCTAGCAGTAAAGCAAAAATATACACACTGTTTAAAATGTTAAATAGTACAAGTATTTGCAGTTCAATACAGAAAAGAATTTGTTACATTAGTACCCAATGAGCAGTCAAATGCATGGTGAATTCTAAATGGTATCCTAATTGGTATTCTAATTCTAATGCCCTAATTCTAATATCCTAAAGGCAAATCACACACATAAATTAGAAATTAAATTATCTTTTCCTATGTATTTGCCTGATGAGTATATTTTGTAAAGAATATATACTAGAGACTGCCAATTGAATAGCAAATAGAAAATACGTACTCAACTAAGTTGATGCTCTTCAAACTTATTTCCTCTTCTTTAGGAACACAGCCGACAACATTTCTGAGCCTCTCTTGAATTCAGTCTTGGCCACTTGTGCAAATGTGACATGTAACTCCTCGGTCTAGAGTTCTCTCTGCTCTGTTCGGTATAAGCTTTCTTTCCCTTAAAGAAAGAGGGCCCAGGACACCGATGAGGCCCTGGGGGATGGTGGAACATCAAGTTAAAAGGGGGCAAGATTCCTAAGTGACTGCATGGCGATAAGTACCCCTTGCATTTTCCATCCCCACACCCATTAGAACATGATGAATTTTACCTGTGTGAAAGGTAGGGATGAAACTTTATTGTGTTAAGTCTATGAAATTCGGTGTTGTTTGTTTATTATATTATTTAGACTATTCAACAAAGCAAAATGTGTTTATCTTCCTCTATAAAATGTATTGAAGTAATGTAAATGAAAAAGAAAAAACAACCAAAAGGGCAAAGAAAATAAGAGAGGTGACAATAAGTAGATGGATGTTCAACTTATTCTGAAGCTGAAAAGTGGAAAAGGAGATGTATCTTACATACAGTAGCTAAAGTTGAAACTTAAATAGATGGGAATAATGAGAACTTGAGCCAATTTACCATGAACTCATAAAAGACTTGGTTCTTGGAGGAACTAAATAACATAAAAGGACAAGGTTAGATTGGGATTCAAAAGAAGAGGTTGGTTTCATGTCTTAATTAGGAGGAGTTAGATCACAGATCTCCATCCCCTACTGTTATTAAAGCTTCCAAATCTTGGAAATACCATAACTTTACTTGCTGGAAAAACTGAACTAGAGACATACCAGGGACAGTGGAGGGGAGGAATCAGCTGCCATAATAAAAACAATAGGATTAAATAGAGTCTGCACGCAAGTGGTGAGGACTCCCAACTCCCTTCCTCCACGCTGCTCCCAGAACACTGATATCTAAATATGTACTTCTAATACAGGAGAGTTATGGAGTCTTTATTGGAGAAACTAAATGACTGAAAAAAGACCTATACAGATACTTAAATTCATCTTTCTGTGAAAATTTAGTATTTTCCTCTAGAATGCCTCTAGAATTCAATGCCCCATTATTACCATCACACACATGCACAAATTATTTTCATCATCTATTTTGGTCACCCACTCAAAGTAAAGGATTACTAAGGTTGAGAGTCTAACAGAGAGAAAAGAACAAATGAAAAAGAAAATAATTTAGGTGAAACAAGGATCATACAAGTAGCATACGAGAACCAATCATCATCATTATTAATATTGTCAGATGAAAAAGATTCAGAATCTATGACCCAGAAATAGAATGCTGCAAATGATCAGAGAACAAAAGTGAACCCATGCATATTAAAATGTATTTTTTTTAATTATAAGGTAAAGCTGAGAAAAATCTAGAAAGTTGACCAGAAATAAAAAAAAAGATGGATAAACTGGAAGGGAATGTTACAAGGATTAGACCAGGTCAAGAAAGCATTATACAACCAATAGAAATTTCAGGAATTAAGCAAAGAGAAAATCAAAATGCAAACATTACAAAAGAAAATGCCAAAAAAAAGAGGTAAAACTAAAAATCATTAGTTTCCAGATCAGATATTCCCACTGAGCAACTTCAAATTCCAAAAGGAAAATGCAATTTTTAAACCAAACTTTTAGATCAATTGTGTTAGTTTTAAAACCTCGAGGTCACCAAGGTTGCAAAGAACCCAAGCCTCATGGGGAGGCCAATATTGGCACACCAGTGCATAATCTCAGCTCCACTCAATCCAGTGCCAGCTCTGGGACTGAAGAGCCATGGACAGTTCCACCTCAGCCATTTGACTCTTTCCCAACCATTTAAATCCTCCCGGCTCAAAACGTTGTGGAGCTGAAACATGACATCCTCGCGGTGCTCTGCCCAAATTCCTAACCCACGAAATTTGTGAACCTAATAAAATAGGTCTGTTATCCCACTAAATTTCAGGGTGCTGTGTTATATAGCAAAACATAAGTAGCATACAAGCTAGACACGAATGCTAACATTTTCAGACATGCAAAGACACCAAATACATGCCTCCCAAATCATTTCTTAGGAAACTGCTCTAAGGTGTACTTTAGCGACATGAGGAGTCAGACAAGAAAGACACATCAGATCTAGAAAACAGGTAATCCATCGCCAGAGAGAAGGAAGGGAGGCCCAGAGATTATAAACTCTGCACCAGAGCTTCAGGGAAAATGACCCAACTTTAGCAAGGTAATGGAGGGCCATGGAAGTAGAGGCTCTTGGGGGAATAGAAAGAAAACACACACATGCACACACACACACACACTCGGTCTCTTCTACTTACTGCATTAGGTAAATTAATTACTTAGCCCTTTTTAGCCTCCATGTCCATGTGAGAAAAATGAGAATAAAATTAGATTGTTTGTAGTGTTGTTGTCATGGATGTTAAAAAAAATTCAACTGAGTAAATATTAAAATTTGATTGGCTTTATTCAACAATTCTTAAATCAACCCATCCAGCAGACAGAAAGGAGCTCTGAGGAGCTATACCAAATGAAAACCTTTCATAGACAGAAGGGAGCAGGACAAGGAAATTATACTAGCAAAAAGACTGGCTGTGGCTGGGGCACTTTCCCTGAGGGTGTGACAGGGGTCTTTCGGGCAGACTGGCTGTGGCTGGGGCACTCTCCCTGAGGGTGTGACAGGGGTCTTTCGGGCAGACTGGCTGTGGCTGGGGCACTCTCCCTGAGGGTGTGACAGGGGTCTTTCGGGCAGACTGGCTGTGGCTGGGGCACTTTCCCTGAGGGTGTGACAGGGGTCTTTCGGGCAGACTGGCTGTGGCTGGGGCACTCTCCCTGAGGGTGTGACAGGGGTCTGTCGGGCAGACTGGCTGGGGCTGGGGCACTCTCCCTGAGGGTGTGACAGGGGTCTGTCGGGCAGACTGGCTGGGGCTGGGGCACTCTCCCTGAGGGTGTGACAGGGGTCTGTCGGGCAGACTGGCTGGGGCTGGGGCACTCTCCCTGAGGGTGTGACAGGGGTCTGTCGGGCAGACTGGCTGGGGCTGGGGCACTCTCCCTGAGGGTGTGACAGGGGTCTGTCAGGCAGACTGCCTCACTAGTGCTGACCAGGTCACTCCTCACTGACTGGTTTAAGATTCTATTTCTGGGAGAGACTGAAATGTATTTAAATCTCAATTTGGTGACATAGGGTGTAGGAGAGTAACCCCATTTGGGGCTTGTGGCCTTGTTTTTGACAGGAACAAATGAGATAACAAGTTAACTAAAATATAGCACAATCTTAATATGTGTGAGCTAACTTACTCCCTTCCTTTTATGTTTGCAGTTTTAATACATAAATATCTTGGACTCTAGGAACCTTCATCAGAATTAATTTCATGTACAATATAAATACCTTAGATCCACAAGAGCAAAGCTAGAATGTATACAATTCAACATTCTGGTATTCCATTCATCCAGGAAGGTGGATGTCTATTGCACTCCAGTAGACCTCAACATCCAACAGCTATCATGAATGGCATGGAATGGTGGGAAATTAAGGATTTTATTTTTTGTTCTCAAAACTTCCACTGAATGAGTTGCCCAAATCACCCAATTTTTCCAGGATTCAGATATTCTGTCCATATTGAATGAAAGAGGAATGAGGATGCAGGTTACCTACTGGGAGCTGTAAAATGAATTAGTATCTGTGTGAAGTGCACTGGCTTCTGTGAAGAGAGTGTTGCAACACAAACAAAAGCATTTTTTTAATTTAATGGCAGACTTTGTATTGTATGCACTGTTTACATAGGCCAACCCAACACCTCCGTCCCAAAGGAGACCTTTCACCTCTCCTTTTGTGACTATTAATACTGTCTTGGATTAATTAAACACTATGGAAAACAACTTTTTCTTTTCAGCCAAATGCATTACTTTTATTATAGACTGTTGTACAAATTATTATAGTGCCCTGTAAGAAACTGTACCTGGATAGCTGATGTGAGACAACATAGTAATCAGGTCCAAGACGTCCCTCAATTTAAAGTACCAGCATTTCTCAAACTTTAAAGTGCTCAGGAATCACTTGGGGATCTTGTCCCCATGCAGATTCATGGTTTGGTAGGGCCTGAGAGTCTGCAGATCTAGCCAGCTCCCAGGGGTTACCATTTTGGTTGGTCCTCAAGCCACATTTTGAGCAGCAAGGAATAAAAGGTAGTGCCGCTGTGCTAATGTGATGTAGGACATGTCAGTAAGTATGACTCGTTGTGCTAAACATTAACCGCTTTTCAAGCTCTCTGCTGAGAATCTGAACTGTGGTCCCATGATCTGAAGAAAGTTAGCCCTTATGGACTAAAACAACAGGTGGAGAGTGAAGTGAGATTGAAAATGCATCATCTGTTCAGGCTATTCAATGTCTTGCCGAGTTCAGCCAGGATCTCTCCTGCCCCATTCCCCTCATTAGCCCTGTTAGGTTGGTGCGCAGTGTTGATCTGTATCTTGATGAGGACCATTGTTGTTGATTAACTGTAATTACTAGTAGTGGGGCCAGCTTTCTTTCAGAGGCTAATGCCCTCCGCTCATCCATGCATTGTTCTGCCATAGAAGATCCCAATCTGCTGGTCATTTACTTGCTTACTCTTACAACTAACAAGTTGCTTCGTGTGTGGGCTTTTAAATACTGTCCACTGTGTCTAACTACCCTGCATATACCCTTTACATGAAACTTTTCTTTTTTTAATTTTATATATATATATATATATATATATAGGCAAGTTCTGGAAGCAACAAAAACAAAAATATAATTAAAGGTACATTAAAACATTATTTAGTATTTAGAAAGATTGCACATTTTTGCACATTAAGGATGTATATTAAATGCTCTACTGTTAATCGTTTTCTAACTTTATCTTTTATTGCAAAGTGGGCAAGGACCTTTGTCATTTGCAATAGAAATCCAGTCAATGCTTAAATACACTTTTGACAAAGATATTATTTGGAAGGGCAGTGTGGCAATTTTTCAATGAAAATATAACATTCCTGGCAGTTGTACTGGAATGCAATATAAAACAGGCAAATCCTGGAAGAATTCTATGAAGATATAGTTATAATAGGGTAAAAAGTACTTAATATAAGGCATTTTCAAATATGAGGTAATTCTTAAGACACATAAAATATAGACATAATTATACATGGCCTAGTAAGAAAAGCACCAGAGACTGGCATTGAAGAGGACTCTACCACTAAACAATCTCCATGTTTCAGTATTTTCGTTTATGAAATAAGTTAATTGATTAAAGGCCTTACCTACCTCAATCAGTTTGGAGGATTAAATAAAAATAAATGTGATATCACCTGGAAAAGTTTAATGGGGTATTGTGTCAGTTATGCAATTGAAGTCAACTGATATTAAATCATCTTCTTCAAAATTCTTGTTCACTTAAAACTAGAGTGAAAGGCTTTGGGTTTTACCGGACCTTGAAAATCTTCATTCCTTCCAGGTTAAAAAATAGATTCTTTCCTTAGCATAACATGTAATACCTGACACTAGCAAATCAGTCTAATCTCATTTTCAATACACATAGTCATCTGGTCCTTTACAAATGGGTCACAAACACATTGGTTGAAAATAAATTACCTGAAGTGATACATTAAGTGAAACAAGACGACCTTTACAATCAAATATTCTAAGATACACTGATTGGTTACCATTAGGTAACACTTTTGTATTGTGGGATAACCTAGCAACTTTTTTTTTCAGTGCCTTTAATACTTCTGATCCATGGGTTTTACCATCACTATTTTAACCCATCATTTAAAAATCTTCCTCCTCTACTACACCAGTTTTAATAAACTATGAATTTTTATCATTTGTTTCATTTTTTTTCCTGATTCTTATTCTAACCTTGTCCCTGAATCTTCTGTGCACTTGTATATATATTTTAACTATAGCTTCAGTTCTTATTGTCAGTTATATGATCTAGTTTGAATATTCTTAAAAATCCTTAGCACAAGACAGTTTTACATAGGCAGGAATTCTTAGAACAGTGAAGTACAGACATAATTATGCATCATAAGAGAAAAATACTGGCAAGGAAGAGTTTTTAAATTAAAAAAGCCAACATTTCTAAAAACAGTTGTAAAATTCACAAGCCCTCTTCAAAGTATACACACACACACACACACACACACACACACACAATCTAAAACATGTACATGACACTTAAAAGCATACAGAAAGCTTTAAAACTACTTTCTAGTATGCAGAAATGCAAATAAAAAACATATTAAATGGCTGGAACATAATCATTATACAGTAAGTTATTATCACATAATGTTGATGGCACTAATGATAAGATCATGCCACATCTTGGCACATGTTAGTCCTTATAAATTATGCTGATATACCTTTTTAAGATTGATTTGCTGGGTTTTTTTTTCCTAATTTACTGATGTACCTTGTTTGCCTGTTGAAAGCCTACTCATCTTTTACTAAAGGTGGGATGGCACCTCCGCTGAGAATATACCTTTCTTATTCCCACAGCACCATGTTAATGATCCTGTTTAATAGCCAACCCACTGTGCTGTGCTCTGATGTCTATTCACTTAGGATAAAAACATTTCTTCCTAATAGGTTTCAGGAGAGGATGTGGCATACAGCGGTGCTCAAGAAGTGTCTGCTGAATGATTAATTTGTATAAGCACACGTTATTTTTTCCCTAAAATTACCACGGATTGTTATGTATATAGCACTAAATTATCACTCTTCCCTCCTAAGTACTAATAGTGTATTTTTACATTTATAAGCTACCCTGAGACCACCTTTTCTTACTGGCATGCCCTCTTTCCACCATCCATGTAACATAACTTATGATTAATTATCATTTGTGATATTGTATGCCTCAGCAAATATGATGAGCAACTAATATAAAAGTTTGTACCAAGTCTTTATCATTAAGAAATATTAGGACCCAGTAATTGTGCCATTTCTATTATTATGTGCTGAAGTCCACTTGGTGAAGTAGAAATAATTCTGACTTAGAAGTTAGATGATCTGATTAGTAGTTTAAACTCTACAATTTAGTAAATGTGAGACCTTGGGTAAGTCACTTACCCTCTCTGTGCATCAGTTTACTTGTCTATAAAATTGTCCTCCCAAATATGACCCAGGCTTGGACCTTGTATTTCTAATGACTTTACATCTTGCATAGAATATAGCAGAACCTCAAGGAATATGTTTACTGAAAGATTAAATAAATCTTGAGAGTTAGTGAATTACATAATTTGCAGCATCATTTAAGAAAATGGCAAGGAGTTGAGCTGATAGAGATGATATACATGTACATCAATAGCAATAAAGAAGACAATTAATTCAAATAATATAAATATACACAAAGCCACATGAAATATGGCACAGTGTGCCTTAAAGACATAGGAACACATGGTTTTTTGAAATGTCTGATCTGAAGGAGGAAGGCTGGCTTGACATCTTTAAGTCCTTGAATAATATTCTAAGGTGCTTGGGATTCATCCTGTAGGTTTTGTGAAGTCAGTTCTAGAATTCAGGCAGGAAAATGATGTGTACAAATTAGAGCTTTAAAGGTATACCTGTGTTGGGGAGAATATAGAAGAAATCAGAGACTAGAAAAAGGTAAGGAAGAAAGCAAATTTCTTGGGACCTTACTATATGAGAATCTTATTTCATTCCCTAACTACTAAATTGTATTTAATCTAAGTATTACAAATTATCTGAGAAAATCATTATATTCTTTATCTGAAAAGCCATTGACAGGCAGAACTGGGCATTGAACCCAGTTGGTTAGCACTTGGATCTTCATCCTCCCACATGACTAATCACCCCCTCAAGCCAGGGTGACTAGCTTGGAGTCGTTTGCATTAGTCTCTAGATCAGGTAAAAACAAAGTACTTGAATGGGGGTGGTGGCATGGAAATAAACAGGGAAAGGTACTTGGGAGACATGTAAGAAGTTGACAGGACTTGGTGACCAGTTAGATATGGGAGCTAGAGAAAGGAGGGGTTGAGGATGCTCCTTTCTCAAACCTCAGATTATTTGAAGATGCCCAAAAAAGGATACAAGAGAAATTCTGGAAAATATCACTAACTAGAGGAAGAAACTAAGACTTTGGTTTTTTTTTACACATGCATATAAATAGAGTGGTAGTTTTTTCCAAATTGCCATTATCTCAATAAAGAAATAAGATTAGTACTTACTTTCATAATGATACAGGGTATGCATGATAGCAAGTTTAAATGTACTCTATGTTTTTAATGCTTATTTTAATAATTATTATTGACTGAACTTTGGGTTTCCCCAAAATCGTATTGAAGCCCTACGCACTGATGTGACTGTATTTGGAGATGGTGCCAGTGAGGCAGTGATATGGTTAAGGAAGGTCCTAAGTGTGGGGCCCTAAATCATAGGGCTGGTGCCCTTGTAAGAAGAAGAAGAGACACCAAAGACCTCTCTCTCTGCCGTATAAGGACTGAGTAAGAAGGCAGCCATCTGCAAGGCAGGAAGAGAGCCCTCACTAAAATCAGCGGTGCTGGCAGCCTGATCTCAGACTTCCAGCCTCCAGAACTATGGGAAAGCAAATTTCTGTTGTTTAAGCCACTGGGCCTATGGTATTTTGTTATGACAACCCCCGCTAACTAAAATGATGATGTTTTGTTAGTTGATCTGGCACATATTTATTGAGCGCCCTCTATGTAGACAGCACTACGTGAGACTTTGTGAAGTTGAATGAGACAACTATCTCTGACTTCAAGAAATTTACAAAGAAGCAGAGAAAATTCAAAAACTGGGGAAAACCCACATCCTCCAAATCTGTAATACAGAACATCATAAACAAATGTCAGCAATGTCCTTACCTGGACAAAGACCTGGAGGCAATTTTACACATTGTGCACATTTTTCACCATCAAGCGGTGACTGTGCTGCGATCACACATTTCACCACTTGATCCAAACTTATGGAATTTCCAGGCAAGACAAGACATGCAGTTTTTGTCTTTGAAGGTTAAAAGGCAAAGTTATAACAAATGTATACATAGGTCACAATACATCAATAGATTATATGAATGACATTTACACAGAGGTGAGCTTGTAGGATTAAGAAGGTACTTTGCATGACAAAGAGGGAGTTCTGAGGGAGACATCTTTTGAACGGCATCATGAATGAATGATTTAGGAGGTAACCAGTATGGTTAACCCAATGTGAAAGATTATTTCAAAAATATATACCAAGCCACAAAATATAAAGATGATCCTGAAGCATTTCCATCATTAGGGGAAATGGATATGATGTAGAAAAGAAAGGAATTTAGGAGGTCGCATGCCTAAGATTGTCTAAAGTTATCTGTCAGTAGAGAATTATGTTCAAATCCAAAATATTTTTCTACCGGAATTTGGCCAACTAACAATCAGAAAAGACAATTTATTTTAATATTGATTGCAAACGACAGAAAGATGTGAATAGTGGTCATAATAGCCCTCTATCAAACACATAGCAGCTCTAACTCTAATTGTTTCCTTATTTGTCCATGAGCCTTCTGGACCTAGCTCATAAGCTCTGTGAGTGCAAGGGCTTTGTTCTCCTTGTTTCCCAGTGCCCAGTATACGGTCCCAGTATACAATCAGGAATGGATATATACTTGTTGAACAAATACTTGAAGAAATATACAATTATTTAACGCTAAAATGCAAAGCCAGAATTTAATAATATAAATTAATTGGCCTTGTCACTTCACAACTAAGAATATAATCATATTTCAATATGAATTAAGCACTTCAACATAAGCCAATATAAATACATGTAATATTAACCATTAAAGATGATCTATATGTATTTAAAATGATTTAATGCGATATAACTGTACCTTGCAATTACTTAAAGTCCTTTTGTAGAGATGTAAATGATTCAGATAATCATTCCATGACCTGGTAATGAAGAAATGGCCAAATATTGGAATGATAGGAAGGGCATTTAGTAGTAAATCAAAAGTAACTATATGATATAAAAGTAGATAGGCTACAAACATAGCCTCACTCAATGAATTCTACAAGGGCATTTAGGATAGTATATAACACATAGGGATTGCAGTAATTATTATTTGCTCACTTCCCAAGAATGTGCATGCTATTAAAGTAATAATTTCAATATTACTGACATTTGATTAGGAAGGCAGAGTCACTCTACTAGACACAAAATATTTTTTATATCTCTTTCCATGTCTTAATGGGCAGGACAAAAAAATATTGTGTCAGTTTGATTTTGAGATCTGGTAAGATATTAGAACATACTAATCAAAGTAAAAAGTTATGCATATATATATATATGTAGGTATACATATATGATAAAGTAGCAATATAAATAACAAGTTATGCTAGCTCAATTTAATATATGTCAATATAGCAATACAGGGTTCAAAAGTATAGAGAAACAATATGTGTAACACTGTTCAACTCAATATTATAAATATTTCTGACTTTATCCTAAGGGTTGTTTGTGATTTACTTTAAAAAAAGCTAATTAAATTTGCTATAACATCATTTTCATACAATGAACATCAGTGGTCATTTGCAAATATACGAGAATAAAAAGGGACAACAGAGAAAATTGCATAGAGGTGAGTTGATGTCGAGGAGTGGTACCGAGTTATGTGACGAATGGGTCTCTTAGTATTTTAATTAGATGACTAGAAAATGGAATATAAATATGAATATTTTCACTCATGATAACATGAAGTATGGCTAGTTTTATAGATAAATACAGTAATTCTTATCTGTCTTTTAAATAACCAGAGAGAGAGGAAAATATTCCAGTTATCAGAAATAAATACAAAGAAAGCTGCTGAGCAAATTGTCCACATGTGTAGTTATGATATTAAAGTGAAGAAATAAAAATACCTGAAATATACTGAAACATTTTGGGGGGGACTCTTAATGTTTATTACATTTTTTAAAGGGGAAAAAAACGCATGGACTGTTAAGAATTGGCATCTTTAATATCTGGCCTGGACCACTGGAGGTGGCTCTGCTGGTTACTGGGGGATGCAGACTGGACTGATTCAATGGGGAAATAAAAGGTTGGACATGTCAACTATGCAAGTAGCTCACTGGTAAATACTTCCAGGTGGCAGCTGTGTGATTCTAACTTTCAGGGAGGGGTGAAGTCAGAATTAGATGTATGCATTAGAAAGTCAGATGAATATAAAAAGGTGGAAGTTGAAACTACAGTCAGGGATGGGAATATCTAAGTAGAATGGGGGGCTGAGAAATGAAACGAGCAAACTCAAGATAATTCCAGCATTTTATGGGCAGTCAGGAGAAGAGGATAATAGGGCTCTTCATACATATTGGCCTTGAACTTGTCATACCATATTGTAGTGAGCAATCTTTCCCATTTGCTCCATTTCAGTTAATAATATGTCATCTCTGATTCTTATTCTTCTCTATATCTGACCAAGTGTTGGTCAAGCCCTATCAATTTCTCTTTTTAAATATTTAGGCTCAACCTCTCTTTTCTATTCCCACAAAATATCCAAGTCCAAGGATTCATTACTACACAAAACTCCTATCTAATAATTCTAACAGAGACCCAGCAGCTGCTCTGTCCAACTCAGCCTGGACACTAGACTTACCATTTCACATCTCTCTCCACCAGATTGCAGTGTACAGCAAGGCAAATTCCATTTATCCCTGATTTCTAAAGTTCACACTTTCAGGTACAGGGACATGAAGCCTCATAATGAATTCAAACATTTCAAAGACCAAGAATTTGGCCTTCCAGCCTCATTTCCACTGTGGCTATTTCTCACTGGAATGAGGGTCCAAATGTGCTTCAACTTCACCTGGCTGGTTTTCTTGGTAGTTTCATGTCCACAGTGTAATCTAACTCATTCTGGAGGCCTGCTTCCTCAGCTAAAGGCTCCAAAATCTAAATCATCTTTAAGGGTTCCAATTCCTTTATGAAATCTCCTTAATTTCATATATCATTCTCTCCCATATGTAAACACCTGAAAAATTGTTATTATAATTATAAATTTTTCCTCTAATTTATCTACCTCAAATTATGCTATTTCTTACATATATTGTTGTGCCTTCTTCCACTAAATTTATCAGTCAGTGAATATGCCCAAACTTTGTTGTTTTCAACAATGCAAAGTACAGTAATATAAAACCTCTGAAATAAATATGTGCTTCTTTAACTTGCAAAAGCTAGCAGAAACCTACTTCCTGTTGTCTACTTCTTTACTGTCTACAGAATGACACCAAAATAAATAACATAAATTTGTGTGAATAATTTGAAGGTTTTAGAAGAAATGAACACCTGCTTAGTCTGCCCCAGTGATGACCTAAGAGAAGATGACCTAGTAAATGGATGAGGATTGAGAAGTAGACATAGAGGCATGATAAAGAATACTCAGAACCTAAGAAACTTGTTACCACAATTACAAGATACATATTGTGCATCTGTCCTTATTCAATTCATTATTAAGCATATATAAAATAAGATAATATAGACACTTCTTTTTGAAACATTTCCCCAGCAAGAGAGTAAAAACTTTTGTAGACAAAAATATAGAAGCAGCTTAACAAGCAAAATGAACATCTTAATTATGCACACAAAATAAATATAAATTCATATCAAGAAGGAATCATAAAAGTAAGTTGTTTAAATGGGTTGGTGCCAGACATAATTCCCTACCTTTCTTTCATTTGGTATTGGAGTTTTCATGGTAGGAATGGGATTTTAAGAATTTCTTGCCCTACTCATTCTGTATTCTATCCCAGTCTCTCCCTTTGCTTAGATTTCAGCCTTATTTATGGCTTATGCATTGTCACTCACCTGCTCTCCACGCATCATAGCTTCTCTCCCATTTAGAATTAAAATAAAGTAACCTAGGTTCTAGTTACTTCTCCATTTCATCTCCATGATTCTCCCTTCAACAAATGCACCTCAGCCAAGTTGGCCTCCTTGCTCTTTTTCAAAGCCAAGTATGCTATTGCTTTGGACGCTTTATACTTGCTCTCTGTCAGCAGGAGATGCTCTTCATGACTGCTGTACTTCTCCATTTAATATTAGAACTTAACATTGGGTACTGACAGCCCTACCTTCTCCTACCAATCATGGTCAATTACTCTGCCAGAATAGTAACTGTGTTCCTTTTCTGCTCATTTCTTGGCACAAGAAGTTTAACATTACTAGGCGGCAGCTTTAGACCAAGTTTAATGAGACTCTTACTATGTCCCCTGGTGGAAGACTTACTTCTCTGAGAATCAAGATGGCCTGCAGAGTCTAAACTTTTGAAATAGGGACTATAAATTCATCATGTGGGTCACAGGAAGGAATGATAAGAAAGACAACTCCTATTTCTATGACCTTGTTTCCCAGACCCATGCATTTACCCAGTACCCTAATTGCTGTTGATCTAGGGTGTATAAACATTTCCTAGAAGATGAGATGCCCCTATCCTGCACTTCAGCTGTACTTTTAAGAGGCCATTCCACCACTCTACAAAGCCAACAGCATTTCATTAAGACCAGTATACTGCAAACTCATAGTCCTATCATCTTCAGTGAAAGTTGGTCTTTTATGATGTGAGGTATTAATATGTGGAGTCTCAAGTTAGTAGATCAAACACTCTATACATCCCCCACTAATCTTGCTGCCAACATTTTATGGTCATGAAAGAAAACTACATAACTGGAGCACATGTCAGTTTCTGTCAGGATAAATTACTACTTTTTCCAAAGCTGAAGTTGTCCAGTGTCAACTTGACACAAGTACTGATTGGATTTTTTAGAGGATAGTACCATATTGGGATCACAGTATTCATCTGTGTTGTTGACAGGTTAGACATTTGACAATGAGAGTAACTGGGTCAGTCTTAGTTAGTGGAAGACCATGATGTTTGGTTCGTATATAGTCTTCCTCCTGGGCAGCATGGCTACCTCTTCACATACCCATGTTCCAACTCTGGGGAAGACAATGACAGAAATTCAATACTAAAATTTGTTGAATCATTCTTTCTACTTGGTTGTTCAATGTCTCGCGTATGGTGAATATTTCTGGTAAATAATTTCTGGTAAATAATACAAAAATCTTCACATATATAATCTATTCCCATAGATATATCAACATGCCAGACTTCCTGGAACACAGTCTTTGAATCTGTCCCCTTTCAGACTTACCAGTCAGCCAGGCCACTCATTATTGCCTATAAATCCATGTATATTTTTACCTCGGGTCACTTACACCAAATGGTTGACCAGATACACAGCCCACATTCTGCTCATTGACAAAATTTCTTCTCACTGCATTCCCTTTGTAAAATACCCTTGAGTGAGCTTGCACTATACCCTTAGATCACTGACCTATCAGGTTGAACTAATTGTGAAGCATGCTAAGCCATTTTCTTCCTCTGTCAGCTGATAAAAGAACCATATGCCCGTAAGTGGAGACTAAGAGAGGTATCAATGTAACATTGGAGAATGGCACAGGGTTTGGAGCCCATTGCTGGTGCAAAGTATTCATGATGCCGAGCAGGCTCATGCCTGCTCATTGAGGTACCATTCCTATTTTACAATGGATTGCTATAGTGACTTGGTCAGTCTGAACAAACCTAGCATACGAAGAGCAACTCTGGCTACATGGCCACTTGATATAACAGGAACAAATTCCAAAGAGTAATTTTTCAGATGGTGCTTGGTTGTCTGTTACCAGTTGCATGAACTTTCTCCAGAACCTGCAAGTTACATTCTGATTCTCATATTGAGGTCTGCAAAACTTAACTACCAGAGGGTCTTACAAGGCATATGGCTCAAGTTGCAGGGCTGCTTGCATTATCTTTTGAACCAGCTACTGAACACTTTCCTACTTTCAGGGAAGTGGAAAGCTGACAAACTGTGCAGCACAGGGTGCATGGTTCGGAGTAGTATTCCCAAGTATAGAATATGATGCCTCAAACCAAGAAAGGGCTTTCAAGTATTGGGCTTCTTCTCTAGTGGTAGAAGCCACAAGATACACTAATTTTTCCTTTATTTTGGAGAGGATAGCCTGACATACCCAAGACCACTGGTCAATGAAAACTTTATGA
The DNA here is from genome assembly GCA_032199065.1 of Smutsia gigantea. Taxonomy (NCBI): domain Eukaryota; kingdom Metazoa; phylum Chordata; class Mammalia; order Pholidota; family Manidae; genus Smutsia; species Smutsia gigantea. The sequence continues at coordinate 253,317 of JAVSCE010000448.1, forward strand.
ATACAGGGCCCTGGATCTTTGTGGAATCACCTTCCTTGCACTGAAGAGCTTGTTTCTTACCAGGACCTCCAACGTGCTTATCATTTCAAGCTTATTTGATCAAAATTAGTAAAGTATCATCGATATTGTGGACTGATGTTTGATTCTTAAGAATTTCCAGATGCCCAGTACCCTTTGGATTATATCATGGCAGAGGACAGAAGAGTTAACAGAGCCCTGGGGGAAGACCACAGTGTATACTTTTTTTCATCCATGTGAGTGCAGATTCCTTTTGACTCTCCTCTTTATAAAGGTAACAAAGAAAGCGTTTGTCAAATAAATGGCAACATACTACATGCCAGAAACTCTTACAAAAATCGCACAAGAGGCCCAGCCACAACTGCAGCTACTAGTTGACGGAGTTTGTCATCCACCATGATCCCAGTCGATAAACTGGTACCAGACTGACAAATCAGAGATATAACAGAGACCACCACTAGTTTGAAATTCTGTAATTTTTGAGGTAACACTAATATGTTCTTTCCCCTAGGAGGCAGCATTTTTGATTTATGGTCTTGGATGAGTGGTTCACGTTTTCCATTTGGCTATTACCTTTGCAATACACCTTGCTGGGCCCTTCTTCATAGGACACCCCTTCAGTCAGTGGGTTCTGGAACTGAGAACGGGTTCAAGGGCAGAAACCTGTCAAGGTACTTTTTATTGATGTGACTGCCTTCAGCCTCCTGATCATCCATTCTTGATTTCTTTTGAGTGAGTAAATTTATCCAATCCATTTTCAGACTGCCCATATAGCTTGCTTCCAGGAACACCGTGCTTTATTAACCACTTCCATAATTCTCTGGCTACCACTCCAATCTAACTCATTGAGATAAAAGCACCTAGTTTGTTTCTAAAGGTTAAGCATTATCACCTCATCTACTCTCATGGATTCTATCTATTTCAGGATATCATTATCCCCACTGCTGTCAAGGAGCCCAGTTCTATAACAACATTTACCGTCAGCCCCGGCTGCAGAGTACAGCAACCGCAGAGCTTATCAGTGATATTGGTACCACTCACACCAGTGTCTTCCTTATCACTTTTGTGGGAAAGTGTATTCTGGGCTCTTTTGAATATGTCCAGCTCAGGGGAAGTTCCAGCCTTTCATGGTAGACCCACTGTGGACACATAGGATGCCCACTCCTGGGAGTTCATTGATCCTATCTCCACCATCTGCCAAAGTGGTGCTAACACTCTTACTTCAGTTAGTATGGGCCATTGCTGTTTGTCCCCCTCCCAAGCTTCCAAGAACCATCTTAGCTACTTGCTAACACCATACTCAAAGTTCATGCCTAGGTTAAATTCTGTTCCACAAGAAAGTGATAAACTCTCCCCTACTCAACCTTACATCTCTGTCCCCTTGATCCAGCACCCTCAGAGTCAAGTCTCATGCATACTCCCTAGGTTCCTGCTGATATATGTTAGCCACATATTGCAGCTCCTTTGTCAGTAGTCCCACTTCTCCCTTACTAGGTCCAGAATTTGAGCTATGCTAGGATTGTATTCCTGTTGTGCTCTTGTTTGCCTGGAAGAGAGGGTCAAATATTGTCTTATAATGCAACTGCCCCATCTGAGGTCTCTTCACTGGTCTTCAAACAAGGGTCTCTTATAGAGGGGCACTTCAGCAGGCTCAGAAAATTTAGGAGAATTTGGAGTGCAAGGTTCTCAACTGCATCTAAGTAGAATCCTCAAAAGCCCCCTTAAATGCCTTGTTTGGCATAGGAGGCACACTGAGGCTGAGAATTCAACTTTTTCTGAAGCTCCATTACTCGTTGAATCAAATCCCATGCTCAGTCCTTCATTCATTCTGCCTTTAGCTACAAAAGATGAAAATTTCCTTCAGTGCTGCCCAGGAGGCTCTCTGGCTTTCACAAATTTGTGATTAATCGGCCCAAGCCTGTCATTATACCTCTCAGTGCTCTGCAAGAGACTTGTGATTCTATATTCCTAATAATAATTACCATTTTTCTCATACCTCACCAGCCTGTGCAATATTCCCTCAGTGTTCCATCATGGTGCACCTCTAGTGGTGAACTAAATTAAAATACTAACTGCGTCAAAAACTGAGGTTTCAACGATCCTATAACCCCTGAAGCTGAGATAACATTTCAGAGTTTTCTCAAACTGAAGCAAGTCATTTGGACCTTTTATCCCCATCTCGGTCAGTGGCTGGACACAGGCTGAGCCCGGGGAGAGAAAGCATCATCTTCTGAGATGTGGTCCCCTGTGACCTCTGGTGATTCCCAGCTTGGGGTACAGTCATGACTGCCAATATATAGAAGAGACCTGGACACAGCACAGATATTGGATTCACTATCACTGAAAACAAATGTTAACTTAAGAAATCCAGAAGCAATCATATTTTATAAGAGTTGGAAATGAAAAAGGGATCTGAAAATGATGGTTAAATTATTTAATTCCTTACTTACTGCAATGTAGAAATGAAACACATTTCTGATACCATATGGTATTGCTATATATTACATAAAACACATCCGTTAATGAATTTAAGTGTTAGATAATTTTGGTAATTGTTTTAATCTTTTAAATGTTTTATAGTATACAGAAAACTATGAGAGATTTTTATGTAAAGAGTTGAGTCTTTTAAGACTTTAAGTGCATTGGTATTTCCCATTTGAAACAATGGCATGTAGGTTCTTACACTCTGAACACATTTCAGGAATGGACACCTCTATCCTCCAAAAAGAGAAATCTTATTAGTCATTAATTCATAGTACCAATTAATAAAATGAGAGCTCATTATCAATAAATGGGAGTTCTGAGTATGGGGTAAAGTCACAACATAAGAATAGGTCACTTATAAAGCTTGGAGCACTTCAAAGGAGTGTAATTTCAACTTTTAGTTAATTTTGAAGCATTCCAGAAAGCTGACCGTATAACAGGTTTTGTGCTTTGTTCTAAGTATATAAGAATTAATAGAGCATTAGCTCCATTCTCGAGGAGATTCCTGTCTAGTGAGAGGACACAGTAAGGTAAACAAATAATTGCAATTTAATTTGTGAGATAGAATAACTGCCCTATTATAATGGTGGTGCATATAAGAAAATGATCAACTATGGTCAACCAAGAGGAGGAAATCCCTGTTTGGGGACTTGAGGTATAAGTTTGCAATATATGTGTGTACAGAGGTAGGGAGATTGTAGGAATAAGGAAAAGGTGATTCTAATAAAAGTGAAATCCATATAAAGATACCAGATGAGAAATAACAAAAAAAAATTTTTTTTGAGAATAGTACAAGAGAATGGATAGATGAACAGAATCAGTGCATGATGCCTATTTAGGAATTCTTTCTCTGTACTCCCAAGTGTCTTGTGGCTACATCTTTTGAAGCAATTACTACATTCTACTGCAATGTGCCTGCATTAGACTAAGACATTTTTGAGGTTGGGGTTGTATCCTCTAACACTGGTCCCCTCTGTATTCCCTAACACTGTGCCTGATACACAAGTAAGTGGTGCTTTGAATTTTGTGGAGATGAAATGCAACATGAATAAATAATGATAATAGTAATAATAATAGCAGTTAACATTTTTGAAGCATTTCATGCCACACAAGGGGGTGACTTAGATTATTTTCTTTAATTCTTGCAACAACTCCATTTCGTAGATGCCATTATTCAAACTGTACAGAAGAAGAAATAGAGGTCCAGAGGAAGGAAACAATACATCCAAGCTCACTGAGCTAGTGAAGAGTGGCTCCATCATTCAAACCAGAAAATGCTTGGCCTCTGAAAAGTTGGGAGAGAGAACATAGGGTATAGAAGAGGGAGTCAGAAAATAATGTATTTGAGGCTGAGGAGGAACTCTGGCAGTGTTAAGTAGGCGGCTATTACTGTTGCCGGGCAGCTAGCCTGCAGTCTCTCCTATGGTTTCTGCAGTTATGGTTTCAGCCATCTGGCTGAAATGCAGAGTTGTTTAACCCACCCAAATTTACTGGTATTTAACCCACCCAAACTGGCTGATATTTTTCCAGCCCCTCCTTACTCTCTTCTACTAGAAAAAGGACAAAGAAAGAGAAGGAGGAGTGAGGAGAAAAATCCTTTTCTTCTATAGAAGGAATAGAAGAAAAAGGCATTTGATATCAGACTGCTGCTTGGGAGGATTATACAATCTCCTACTTCCACATGAACCCATGAGAACTTCTATATTAGGTCCCTGCAAAATTCTAACTGCTTCTGGACATTTTTATTGTACTTCCTCTGGAAAGTTTTCTTACTTACGTAGTCTAGAAAAGTCTACTTATTTCTGTTGACATGTCCCATTTCAGAAGCCTTTATTTGTACATGGAACGCACAACCTTGTGAATCCATCACTCCTATCCCTATTCCTTCTCATTATCTTCAAGGAAATGGACACTTACACTGTTTGGGGTCTAGAATACTGTTTCAGTTTCTGTTCTTTGAACATCTTCCCTTAAGGAGGGGAAGTTTGAGGGCGAGAATGGGTTACAGCAAAGTTAGAATGATGATTGGCTTGATCATTAGACTCTACCTGACAACAGCTGGAGATGGAAGGAAAGGATAATTCATGTTAATAATGATCCCTGTGCTTTACAGGCTTCCTCCCTTCTGGACCTTCCCCTTGGGAATTTATGTAGTGTCTACAAATCCCTCCCTTGATGTCAGCCCAAATAGAACAGGGATAAAACAGCCTTTATCTGGTGAGCAGAAAGGTCCTCCCACATTTGCCTGGCAATAGTCCAACTCAAATCCCAGCCTTAAAGTTGACCAAATCATACACACTCAGTGACCTGTGGGAAGTGCGTCACAAGGTTGGGATTTTGTTTTGTTTTCTCTTCTGTGTTGCAGAACTAAAGCGGTAAGCTGACTTCTCCAAAGTGGCAAACCATTGGATGATATATTTGGTAACCATTATAGAATGCCCAGGCCCGGCAGATTCATCTATGTTGCTGCAAATGGCAGAATCCCCTTTTTTAATGCAGCATAATATTCCATTGTATACATTGTTGGTGGGAATGTAAAATGGTGCAGCCATTATGGAAAGCAGTGTGGTGGTTCCTCAAAAGATTAAAAACTGATGCCATGTGATTCAACAACACCATTCCTAGATATATGTCCAAAGGAGTTGAAGTCAGTAACTCAAAGATACATCTGCACACCCATGTCCATTACAACACTAGTCACAATATCCAAGATAAGGGAACAACCTAAAAGTCTTTCAAAGGATGAGTGGATACTTATTCTTTTCAAAATCAAGAGCCATTCATCAGAATGAATGCTTTTGGACAGGTAGTTTTAAAATGAAGCTGTAGTCTTAGACACCAGATGGACTTTTGACATCCTCTGAGACTGCCAAGACACTGACCATCATACAAGTGGCTATGAATTCAATAAGCAATTTCTGTGATATATATATATATATATGGTCAACAATGTACTGCAATAATAAAACCTTCTCTTGAGATTATGTATTACTAATAAAAGATATAATTCATAATAGAGATTATGTCCATCATTCATGTGCATTTCTGTAGCAAGTCTTTGTAAGGCTTGTATTTCTAGGTTGCAACTGAGCCAGGATCTATGAGCACAGAAAATCAAATGGGTGGCTGATAGGGTTATGTTAAATGGCTATATAACAAGCACTTACAAGTAAGTGAAGAAGCAGCACAATCACACTGATGATTAAAGTCAAAGTAGTATCTTAAATATTCAGATAATTGTAAGATAAATATTTAGGCCAGATTATTAGGATAGTTACATCCACTTTTAGTCAGATTATTTCACCTTAAAATTTTTTCTTATTTGGTATGGTTAGAACCAGTTACAGAAAACAGCCATACCCTGAATGGTACTGGTTTTCTTGACAAGATAAATAAAATCACAGTATTTCCCACATGCAATTCCAATTTCCCATCTGAAATGTGAATTTTTCCCAACTGAAACAAACACATTAAAACTACAAGTCTAGTCATTCTTTCTATGTCATTAACAACAACAAAAAAAAATGTGCTCTTTTAAGAACCTCCTATCTTTGTTTTGTTTTTTTCTCATTTTCTAATTCTTTATTTTGTGCAGATAATGATGTAAAAGGCTGACCCAAAATAACTGGCCTTACATATATCACTACTTTGTGTTAGAATTATAGCTGTGGTCTCCACAAGATAATTAAAAGGAAAGCCATCCTTGAGTTTCTTTTTTTCATATTGAAATAGAGTTGCTATGCAATATTATATTGGGTTTCAGTTGAACAACATAGTGACCCAAAAATTACATACTTTACTAAATTCTCACTATGGTAAGTCTAGCTACCATCTGTCCCTGTAGTTATTGAGGCCTTATTTATAACAGACAAGATATGGAAGCAACTTAATATCCATCAGTACATGAATGCATGAGGAAGATGTTACACATACACACACACACATATATACAATAGAATAATACTCAGCCATAAAAATAAATGAAATCTTGCCATTTATGACAACATGGATGGATCTAGAGGGTATTATTCTAAGTGAAATAAATCAGGCAAAGACAAGTATCGTATTATTTCACTTACATGTGGAATCTAAAAAACAAATGAACAAACAAAACAAACTCATAAATACAGAGAACAGACTGGTGGTTGCCATGGGGAGGGGGGAGGGGATGAATGAATTAGGTGAAGGAAAATAAAGAAGTACAAACTTCCAAGTGTAAAACAAATTAGCCGCAGGGATGAAAGTAGAGCATAGGGAATATAAAAACCTCTAATCTTTGGGCTATTAGAATTAAGCTTCTCTTTTACTTTTTATCCAACTTCATTGAGATATAATTGACATATAACATGGGGTATGTTTAAGGTATACAATGTATTGATAAACTAATATATTGCAAAATGATTACCACAGTAACATTAGTTAACACCTCCATCACCACACATAATTACCTTTTATTTGTTATGGTGAGTCATTTAAAATCTACTCTTTTAGTAACATCCAAATATATTATACAGTTAACTACAGTTACCATTGTGTATATTAGATCCCCAGAACTTAATCATCTTATAACTGGAAGTTTATAGCCTTTGACCAACATCTCCCTATTTTCCCCACTCCCCAGCATCTGAAACCATCATTCTACTCTCTAAGAGTCCTGTTTTTTTAGACTCCATTAATAAATGCTACCACATAGTATTTCACCTAGCATAATGCCTGCAAGTTCTATCCATGTGTCACAAATATCTTTCTCATGACCAAATAATATTCCATTGTATATATGCCACATCTTTATCCATTCATTCCGAGATGGATACTTCAGTTGTTTCCATATCTTGGCTACTGTGAATAATGCTGAAATAAACATAGGAGAACATACATCTCTTTGAGACAATGTTTGCATTTCCTTTGAATATATACCCAGAAGTGAGACAGTTGGATCATATGGTAGTTCCATTTTTTACTTTTTTAGGAACCTCCATACTGCTTTCCACAGTAGCCATACCAGTTTACATTCACACCAGAAGTGGACAAGAGTTCCCTTTTCTCCATGTCCTTGCCAATGCCAGTTGTCTCTTGTCTTTGGATGATAATCATTCTAATAGATGTGAGGTGACATCTTGCCGTTTCAATTTGCATTTCCCTAGTGATTAGTGATGCTCAGCGTCTCTTCATGGACATTTGCTTGTCTTCTTTGGAAAAAAGTCTATTCACTTCCTCTGCCTGTATTTTTTTTCAATTTGGTTATTTGTTTGTTTGTTGTATTGAGTTGTATGAGTTCGTTATATATTCTGGATATTAACCCCATACCAGATAAATGATTTCCGAATATTTTCTTCCATTCCATAGTTTGCCTCTTCACTTTGTCAATTGTTTCTTTTGCTATGCATGCAAACATAACATGTGTAACCCCATGTGTTTATGTTTGCTTTCAATGTAATTCTACTTTCTATTTCTTTCTTCAGATTTGTTAATATTTACATAAAATATTTAGGTGTTTGATGTTGACTACATATATACATATGTACAATTGTTATATCTTCTTAATGAATATACCACTTTATCATTATACAACTACCTTCTTTGTCTCTTGTTACAGTGTTTTGCTTAAAGTCTATTTTATAAGATATGTTATAGTTATACTTGCTGTCTTTGGTTTCCACTTTCTTAGGTCATTTTTTCCATTTGAGTATATGAATGTCCTTAAAGCTGAAGTGCATTTCTTTTAGGCAGCATGTAGTTAGAGCTCGTTGTGGGTTTTTTTAATCCATCAAGGCCAACCTGTGTCTTTTGATTGGAGAATTTAATTCATTTATACTTAGAGAAACTATTGACAGATATGGACATACTAATGCCATTTTTAAATTTTCTGGCTGCTTTGTAGTTCTCTTCTTTTCTTCCTCTCTTGGCTGGCTTCCTTTGTGAATTCATGATTTCCCATAGTGGTGTACTTTGATTCCTTTTCCTTTTTATTTTGTAAATGTAATGTAAGATTTTTGTTTTAGGTTTACAATGTAGCTTAAAATAAAACATCTTATAGATATAACAGTCTATTTTATGTTAATAACAAGTTAACTTCAGTTGCATACAAAACCTCAGCCTTTTACTCTTCCCTCTTTATGTTTTTGATGTGACACTTGACCTCTTTTTATATTCTGTTTTTTACAAATTGTTGTGGCTATAGTTATTTTAATACTCTTGTCCTTTAACCATTATATGGGAACTTAGTGACTAATACACCACTTTATTACTGTATTAGAGTACACACATACATATAAATACTGCAAGTTTGTTTCCAGACCCCTGCAACAAAGTGAATATTATAAGAAAGCAAGTCAGCTGAATTTTTTGGCTTCTGAGTTCATTTTTGTCTACACTATACGGTAGTCTATTAAGTGGGCAATAACATTATGTCTAAAAAAATGTTCATAGCTTAATTTAAAAATACTTTGTTGAGAAAAAAGTCATCTGAGCTCTCAGTGTGTCATAATTACTGATCACAGATCAGCACAACAAATATAATAATAATAAAAAAGTTTAAAATTTTGCAAGCATCACAGAGACACAAAATGAACAAACACTGTTGGAAAAATGGCTCCAACAAATTCGCTTCATGCACGGTTGCCTCAAATGGTCTCAATTTGTAAAAAATGCAGTACCTGTGAAGTGCAATGAAGCAAAGCTCAAAAAAACATTCTGCATTTGAATTTGACTATACTTACTTTACCAGTGTGTTGTATATTTGCATTTGTTTTCATGTTACTAATTAGCATCCTCTCATTTCAGCTTGAAGAACTCCTTTCAGCATTTCTTGTAAGGCAGAATTAGTGATGATGGACATGACACCCTCAGCTTTTGTTGTCCAGGGGTGTATTTCTTCTTATTCTGAAGGATAACTTTGCTGGGTGGAGCATTCTTCATTGGCAGTTTTTTCCTTTTAGCATGTTGAATATATCATCCTACTCTCTCCTGGCTTATAAGGCTTCTGCTGACAAATCTGTTGATAGCCTCATGGGTGTTCCCTTGTAAGTTACAAGATTTTTTCTGCTGTTTTTCAGATTCTCTTCCTACGATTTTTTTCTTCCTTTGATTTTTGACAGTTTTATTATAATGTGTTTTGGAAAGAATTTCTTTAAGTTGTTTTGTTTGGTTATCTATGAATTTCATGAAGTTGAATATACAATCTCTCTCCAAATTGGGAATTTCTCAATCATTATTTTTTTTAAATAAGCCTTCTTCCCCCTTCACCCTCTCTTCTTCTTCTGCAACTCCAATATTTCATAAATGGTTTCTTTTTTTCATATCCTATAGGTCATGTAGCCTTTCTTTATTTTAATTCTTCTCTGACTAGATTATTTCAAAATTTCTTTCTTGTAATTAACAAATTCTTTCTTCTGCTTTGTCCATTCTACTATTGATGTCCTATGTGGTATTTTTCATTTCATTTATTTTATTATTCAGTTCCAGAATTTATTTTTGATTCTTTGTTTGATTTCTGTCTCTTTGTTAACTTCTCACTTTATTCATGTATTGTTTTCCTCATTTTGTTGATTACTTTTTCTGATTTTTCTTTTTAAATTTTTTTATTTCTGCTTTGTCAAGGAATAATTGACATATAAAATTGTAACATACTTAGCATGTACATTGTGGAGACTTAATATACATATACATTGTGAAAGGATTCCCCCCATCTAGCTAACACATCTATCATCTCATTTATTTCTTTTCATGTGTTTGATTTCTTTCTTTTCTTATAGCTCATTGAGTTTCCATAAAATAGCTATTTTGAATTATTTAACAGGTAAATCATAGATCTTTATGTCTCTGAGATTGGTTACTATTGTGATCCTTTGGTGGTATCATGTTTGCTTGATTTTCATATTCCCTGATGTTTTGTATGGCTGTTTTTGTATTTGAAGTAGAAGTCACTTCCTCCAATCTTTACTAACTGTTCTCTCTAATCCATCAAAACTCATACATTTTTTTCTTCAATGATATGCTGGAACTTCTCTGACGGAAACCTGGACTCCCACAAGGATCTCTCATCCATGGGTGATTGCCTAAGACAGTCTTTTCCAGTGGCTTCTAGACTGCAGCCCACGGGCTGGAGCAAGGTCATGGGCTACTGTCGAGCCCACAGCTGGAACCAAGGCCTGTATGCCTATTACCCAGCAACCCACAGGACACACACCCAGATCCTTTTGCATATGCTCCAAGATCCCACAGCACCAAAAAAGACACTTTTGTCTACGGATGGATACCAAATTGTTGCTGTTGAGAGAGGGGACACAAACGAAGGGCATCTTATTCAGTTATGATCCTGTCTATTATATTTAATTAGTTGTTGCTTAGCAATTTTGCATTTTGTTACTTATACTCAAATGCAAGTGTTGGCTAGGTAGAACTAATGCTATACAGTTTCTTTATGCAATGATAAGTAATAATTTTGAACATTTTATATAATTCCTAGTTGATTAGGAAAAATCTATAGTCTTCTATGTTAAAATCTAACCATTGCTTTTAAAAGTTTTGATGATTATAACTTAAAAGAATTTTTGAGGAAAAGAATCTTGATTATGAGTCTTCATTCTCTTTCTTGTTTGAAAGATTCATGACTTTGGAAGTGTCCACTTCTCAGGAGAAATTTATTTTCTAGCATAAACTTTTCAAAGTTAAGTTCTACAGTTTTTTAATATCATGAATAAATCAAAGCTTATAAACAGACAGATAAAGGAAACATATGTTCACTCAATCACCATGTTCCTTTCTTTAAATATGGCCTCTCTCCTTTCAAACAAGGTTTATCTACATGAAAATGTTACCTAAATCCCCAATTCTCCTGCTCCGATAAATACACATCTGCTTTAACCCCAGCTTAAATGAGGCAAAACCCTAATGGCTTTAATATGCACAGACATGGCTGTAAACATATATTAAATATCATGTACCCTTAAAACATAGATTATTCTTCTCAGTCACTGGATTTATACTAGAAAAATACATAATACAAACAGAGTCAAAACATTAAGTATTTTTTTTAATTTGCTTTTGTTCTAATTAGTTAGGCATTATTACCTTTAATAATATTTTAGGGCTGAAGTATCTATATGCTCCAAGTATCTATATACTCTCTTGCCTCTTCATTTCTCATGTGTAGACACAAAGAAAATCTAGCGCAATCCTGAAACACCATAATCAGAATTATCGAGCAGGAAATCAGAGATTACCTATACAAAATACAGTTGAAATAGTCTTTGCACATGTGGAAAAAAATGAAAAATATTCCTTTCCATTAAATGTGTAAGATTTAATCCAATTCCTTTGATAACTAAAAACATTAGTTTTCTGAGGTATTTTTCCTTAGGTATATATAGCATTTCAGATCTCAGTGACAAATAACTTTCTGACCTATTGCTTTCTCTGGCTTTGTTGCTACCTATTATGCAGTTATATCTGAATTACATACTTGTTAAAAATACTTTTATTGACAAGTTTTTTTCTAAATCTCCAATTTCTAGATATTTTATCCATGTTTAGTGACACAAAAATAAAGCTCACTTTATCATTTGAAACATTTATAGAGAACAAACGGAAAAAAGTACTATTTCAGATTTGCTTTGCTATCAACACAGCTGCTCACAGCACTACTACCTTAAAAATAGGAGCTACTCTGAGTCCTCTAAGTACAGCATGTTCTGGGGCAAGCATACTGTTTGGGCATTTAATTATGTATTTTTGTCTCTAGTTGTTATGTCTTGAATTAATGTTTTGTTTCAGGGACATATGAATGTTTTTATGTGAAACATTTCTATGTAACTATTGCCTACAATGACTGCATCACTGCAGGACCGTCACACGCAGGCCAAAAAAGTAAAGCTGCCAAAACAAGCCTAAATCTTTATAGTACCTGGAAAATTAATGACTACTCGACAAACAAAAGTAGAAACATCCTCGGATCATTCCAAAGAGGTCATTTTATAATATTGCCTTCCAGAGAAGCATTCTGAACAATGACACCATTTTGCCTGAAATTTCTGCCACCTGAAAACCGAAAGACATCAGGATAAAACTAATTTCACTGTACTTTAGACCACTCCTGTTATCTCTAACTCTTTGCATGTTTTATTTTCACCCTTAACCCTAATAGGTCCTTCTCTTAATTTTCTTACCTCTCTAACCAGGAGTCAATCACTTCCCTGTTATCCAGAGCAGAGGCAATTGACCATTTAATAAGGAAGTACTGCCATCTTGTGGCTATCATAACTGAAGGCAAATACTATTAATGCACCAGCAAGAGAAAAGAAGAGCTGCGTTGTTATATGCTCTATTTTTATCCATTTTCCCTCCAATATACGTCATTAAAGAGGCACTGTAATGCGCATTGTTTTTAGTGAAACATTAGTATTAGCACATGCAGGAAGATGATCTTTTCTCCACACTTCATCAAAATCCAGCAGTTAATGTAAAGCAATCTAAAATAAAAATTTGATTCTGTACATTACCTTAATGCTTCTGTTTATGTAGACAACTAAACAGAGGTATTAATAATGTCTACTACCCACTCCCTACTTCAGCAATTTATCTTCATTTTTTTTAATGTTAAGAATTTGTAAAAGGCCGTAATTCAGTAGGTTCAAATATTTCTAACTCTGAGGTGACATGTTTGCCACACATCTCAATAGTTCATGTCAGCACCGGAAATTGGCCAAGACCTACTAATAACCAGAAACAGATTTGAAGTGAATGCTTCTCTCAGATCTGTATGGCACATGTTGTCTTCAACATTCTTTCTTTGAACATGTGACAAATTTGCAAATTCTGTGTTTTTAAGATTCACATGGTTTAGCAAGTAAAACACTGGCAGTGAGATACAATGAACATATCTAAGAACACTTGGTTCAGAAACTATAAAGCAAAAATCTAACCCTGCTTCTTGGTCAAGATAGGTGAAAGACCATTTAAAGAAAAAGTTAGATATTTGAGCAGCGACTTCAAGGTATACTGATCTGCCTGTATTTGATTAAAGGAAACACCTTATAAAACTTATTTTTTAAATAACTAGAGGGCCAAAAAGGCACATTTTCTCCCTTTGAGATCTGTATTAGTTCTGAAGTGTAAAACCTTCAATGTTTAGTAGAAAACACTCCACCTGGTGGTAGAAGAAAAAGGATAGCCGCTTTCTGCAAAAGACCCTCAGAAAAAAAGATGGAATGAATCAACAGAATACATGTCCAGTTAAAAGCTGTGTAAGATACTCCATTGCAGTTGGTGAGCATCTTAAAAGCAAAATCCAGACAGAATCTGTCTCTCTATAAATCTTTCCACCCCTTTCCATTACTAGTTAGGTATCGTTGGCTCTAAGCCATCTGATTTTACTATGATTTATTAACTGCTATGCATTATATATGAGATTCAGGTTTGCTGAAGAGTTACCCTTATGGTCATTGTTGCATACGAATCAGCTACTGTTAGAGAGGTTTACTGCATCATCTTATGCCGCTAACACTTTTGTTCTACAGTAGTACAATATGTAACTGGAATTGCAAACCCTTCCTGTCTTATTCTTCCATATATGTTACTAGCACATGCAGTGCATGTTAAGAACAATAGTCCTTTGTTCTAGTCTGTTTATAAAAAGAAGAAAAAGCATCCAGAGCGATAGATGAGAAGAAATAAAAACCTGTTGTCTAAATCAAGGGACTGGTATTCTCCAAATCATTGCTACCGCATCGAGGCATTTTCTCTGGTAAGACCAACTGAGATGTGAGCAAAACCAATTTACTCTTGATAGGAAACTGGAAAAAAAAAAACAAAAACAGCAGCAGAGATCTAAGCAGATAACGTCTCTCAAACAGGCTGCCACAAAACAGCATTTCCACACTCTTTTTACATTGAAGCATTTGATTAGTTAGTAATTTCAACTCAAATTTCTAGTCCAGCTCCTGGCACGATGAGTGGAAAGCTTTCTGTCAGCACCTTTATTGCACGTTTGCTCCTAGCTGGCATAAAAAATCAAGACAAAAGCAACATATCACCTAAACAGCCTTGGTTTACCTGCAACAAAAAAGAGAGAATGGATATTGTCTTCCAACCAACAGAAAGGGAAAAGGTGTGACTGATCATATTTTTTAAAAGGGAGGAGTAGGGGGTGGAAGAGGGATGCTTTCCTTCCTGTGAAAGCTTGCCGTGTCACTCTGACTGCACACATTGCAGTCCGCCTCACTGTGGCATGTGTCATGAAGCGTTTCTGGAGAAAGGAGTTATTGTTCAAAAACAGCATTATGTCCAAGAAGAATGAGGCAAATATTCTGCAGCTCAGCTTTGCTCGAATCATATCTGCTGAGACATATGTGAAAGGATTTTAGAATCTCAAGTATGTGGACTATTAAATGTATGTACATTTTTAAATTTTTGTTTAAGCCATCCATGAATGAATATCCAAATTTTTTAAATAGCTTGATTTCCTTTTCATGAATTGAGTAAAAATGGTGAGATGAATTCAACTGGGGTCAAGTTTAAGAAAATCTGGGTGAAAGCATTTTCAATTTAGTTTAATAAAAAAAAGCATTTATTGGATTCCCACTACATGTCTACAGATAACTTCTAAGCATAACAGAGAGAAATGGCTAGTTTGCTGATAATTGAGATTCTTAATCTCTTCAAATCTTTGATTTTTGTAGGTATGTTTAATGCATATAGACAAAAACTGCCAGAGAGAAGATGCTTAAAAGGACACTGAGACATTGAAGAGGACAGGTAACATGATCCAAGAGAACAAGCTGTCCTCATACCTGGGAAGCTTTGAAAAGCATCAGTTATAGGTTGTACTATCAACACAGGTCCATAGTGTATGGATTCGTGGATGGATGCCTTGAAACTCTCAAGACTTCCAGTTTCTAGGATCAATAGTTTGAGAAATGGCATAAACACTGGACACATTTTTGTGTCATAATTCCTCCCTCACTTTTCCTATAAGGGGCCTATTATTTTCCTCCCCAAAAGGCCTATGATTCAGAAATGTGGAAAATTCACCTGGAAAAAAACTATGAACTGTGTATAATAGTATTATTAAATGCTTTGTTTTCCTGCAGGAAAAACTAAAAGCACAAAATTCTCAGTTAAGAGATTTTCAAAATGAGTAATTGAGAAATCTCAAAAGCTAAAGTAACCCCACTACACTCTCTCATGCAGTTTGTACATATTTTTTATTCTTTTTTAAAAGCAGTATATATTTGCTTCCTATTTTGGGGGTAACTAACATGAACTATAATGAACTGTACAATCAGAGAGTGAAGAGAATGAATATGCAATATTTACTCCAGTTTCTCTTTCTTCCAGTGATTCTGTTAAACTAATAAACATTGTTTGGCCTCGGCAATCTAGACCTGACTAATTAAGCTAAGTGGTACCTTTCCCAAGGACATCTGCTACCAAAAGTTTCAAATAACCAAAGCATGGTTTTTCAGCTACCAGGAACATTATGATTAATATAGAAGTATTTTTTTTCCAAAAGGGTAAAGTTACAAATTGAGATACTGCTTCCATTTTCTTAGAACTACAAAACCTTGCCTTACTCTACTTCTTTCTTTTCTTTATTTTTTCAGGTGTGGAAACTCTCTTCACCCTATAGTTTAACAAGTTTAATAATTAAAACAAATATAAACAATCAAACAGCAAAGAAGCAATGCAAAGAATCTAATGCAGTAGAAAATCTAAGATTTTTTTCTCCTTTTCTTCCCCCCAAACTCTAAGGATTTATAAAACACTTCCTTTAAGATGGGGTCTCTACAATGCAAAGTAAAATGGACAGTTTTCCAGTGATGTTTTTGATATGAATAAAGTGGTATAAATGGCACATAAATGATCATTTTTTACTGTATCGATCTGAATTACAAATTATTTTTGTATGTCTAACACTGAGCTTGCTGAATTTGTGTGATAGGTTGAACCAAGACAATTAATTAATGTAAGCACTCTTCATGTTTACAGACACACAAAAAATGTTTATTTTTTATATTTTTGGAGATAAGAAAATAATTAAACAAATGTTTATTTATCCTAATTCTATTAAATAAACTAAATGATTGCAAATTTGCACATTTTCTAGTAATCAAAGATGTGGGAGGGAAAAGCTGCTTTTTAAATACCTGCCTGGGTATAAGTTCTTGGTTGCAATAAATTAAAGGATGCCTCTCTGGGCAAAAATGAATTCATGCAAAAGTGAACGTCTATCGGGTTTAGCTATTGTTCAGTTGTGAGTTTAAGGTGATTAGAGTGCTCGAATGGTAAACAAGAGAACAGATATTCTAAATCAGGAGGTGGGACGGGACTCCACTGTCTTAGAAGATTTATGGCAAACTTTGATCTTTCTTGTGTTTAAAAACTGATTGGCTTTAAGTTACACAGATCTGCCCTCTCCTCTCTTGTGCTACTTATAAGAATATATAGCTGCACCCCACTCGCTATATAGCATAATTCGATTTAATGCATTTCATATATGTCATGCTGTGTCCCAATGCAGCTTACACATATTCAAAACAATTGCCGTGCATGCCCTTTAGGCTACAACTTTTGTCGCATTGTACATTATTTACCAGCCACTTGTAAGTCCAACAAAACACACAGGCAGAGAAATCAAAGGCAGGAGGTACAGCTTGTTTTAACGTGATTATATTGGCATCTGATATGATGGTGCTTTGGACCATATTGACAGGAGCGAGGATTCTATGTAGCAACTGTTCAATACCATCCGTTGGACTTCTCTGCTAGACCACTTAACTATCTCAGCTTTTCCAGTGATCGTCTCATTTATCTAGGATTATTGCACTGAATTTACTGTTTGGTTTTCTTCCAGAACTGAAATGTCAAGTCCAGTGTCATGTATGCAGTAGCTTTGTGCTGTGAGAGCTTCACAGATCCCCCAAAAGCTGCTAGCAGTTGATCTTTGGATAGAGCTAGAAATAAATAAATCCTCTTTAGCAGATCAATATTCATCCCATTTAATGCTTGATGTGAAACTTGTGGATTTGTGGTGGCAATGTTGATGTACAGCTAATCGTTGAAAATGGGCATTAGGGCTTTTATAGCATGGCAACATATTGTCAGGCAGGAAGGGAAAGATGTGCCGAGCACCGCCGGGGAAAAAAAGGACATGGTAAGTTTGTATGAATTTGCTGCCCATTTGAAACCCACTTAGGGTGCTTCTCTACCATATAACACTAGAAACTAGGAGTGTAGACAACAAATGCATCCACTATACAAAAGAAGTTCCTGTGGCCTTTCTTTGGTTTGCCACTCTTCATGGTACCATCCAAAAAGAAAATGAAGTATCTAACTCATTTTGAGACTGGTGCTAAATAAATTAATATTCAAATATCTTCCCTATGGTGATTATTGTAATTATCCGCAATTATAGCATGGAAAACATTTTGGCATAAAAGCCATAAACTCTGTGAAGCAGAGGGGTTTTCATGCTAGAAATTCATACCAAAAATGGAGAGATTCAAAGAAAGGAGCACAGAGTAGTGTACTGAACAATTAACTCCAACTGAGAAAAAAAGATAGCCTCTTCGTGAGTGAGGTTTGAGCTGTATGGTCAATGCCAGTAGGTCAGGTATTTTTTTCCGGCCCACAGTGTGAAAGTCATATGTCAGTCTTTTCTTAGACTGCAATGCAAGGGTTAAACTGATCCCTTTTGGTTTAACATTTTAATTTTTTTCTGTAATATATGATAATTCATACTGTCATGGTATTCAGAAAAGCAAGTTGGTGCTGGGTATTCTTTGCATGCAATAGCTTTCAGCCCAGACACATAATCCGTAATACAGACATTTGTGGTTGCCACTGGTATATATATTTTCAACCATATTTCTCAATATAACACTATATATATATATATATTTCTTAATATCACACAGGCAAATGTGCACATGATCTCTGTGTGAAAGCCTTGACTTGTCAATATTTTTACAGACTCAGGCTGCCCTGCTGAATTTTAGCAAGCATTAAACTTATTTGTATAAAGGGATGCCTTTGTGAATAAAGCATGAGAAATATGCACTTATTCAAAGTATTGAAACTAGAGAACTGGTATTGATTTGTTTTCCCAAGAGAAGTGATATTCCTTCTTAAATAATAGGTTTTCGTTTAAGTTTACCGAGAAATGAAACATTATAATCATTCCATGGTGGGACAGGTCATTAAGCTTAAAACATGCAGAGCAACATCTGGCTCCTGGTATTCACCAGACTGCTCAGAAGGGCCAGCTTTTCTTGTACAAGTCCCAGACTTCACCACTGATAGATGGTGATATTTCCCCTCAGCAAGGGTCCTGGGCAGTCATAGTTCCTTGAGTTGGCAAAGGAAGATGGAAGAGGGCGAGTCATGGTCACAAGATTGTATTTATCTGTTGAAAAGTAAATCAGTAAACAGGGCAGAAAAGGTATGTTTCTGCTTAAGGCCATGAAGGTTGGGAAATAGCAATGTGCAAGGCCAGAGATGACAATCAGAAAAACGTGTGCGGATGTGTCTGCCTTGGTATCCACTGGTGAAATCGTGCACAGACCTGCAGAAATACATTCAGTTAATCTGGATATGCAGAGGCATGATAATATATGAATACAGAAACACCCAGAGACATACTCAGTCTATATTATACCACTGTGTATATGTAGGTGTGAGTATATACACATCAGTGGAACACCTTAATGGGCTTGAAAAAAAACTAATGTATTTGGTAAATGGCTTTCCTGAATATTAAAGCTTTAAAGTTTATATGAATTTGGGGATAACAGAGTAACAAAAGATTAGTCACGGAAACTAGAGCATCTTTTTCCACCTCTAAATTCTGAGGTTGGTATCAAAACAGACAAATAAGCCGTTGCTCAACACAGTGAACCTTTCACTGGAAGAATGATGAGAGAGCAGACTTACTGGGGTAAGGCAAACTGTGCTCTAGTGTGACCTGTGAGTCAGGGGTGTTCTAGTTCTTTTTTTTTAATCTAGAAAATAAATATTTTCCAGGTTCTAAATATTTCATATTAAAAAGTTTTATTAGTAACTTCACAGCTGGCATGTCATTTGACAAACTGGAGCATTAAAACTGATGAGAAAACTTCTAAGAAAAGGTATTTTTCCCATTTCCCATAATAGCCAAATTCTCTCATTTGAATTCTAGAGAGTACTCTCCATGCAGTTTCTTAAGAATGAAGAGAAAATACACCCCCAAACTTCTCATCCAGAGAGGGAAAACTTTGAAAAATAGAATAAATCATTAAGGCTGTCATTGTGTGTGTGTGCTGGCTACTCGGGAACCAAGAGACAAACTATGTATTTTTGCCTTTTAATGTGGCCCTTACATTTTAATTTCCTATTCATTCATTACTTCAACAAATAATTATTGAGCACATTTTGTATGCTGAGCAACGAGATAGTTCCTTCATATCCAGAATGTTATACTCTTGTTTTTCCTCTTCCCCCTAGTCTCTGGAACATTTATGTAAATTCACACATATTTTTTAAATGTTTGTATTTGTTGTCAACTATACCAACTTATTTGTGGAGCAAGGTTGAATATAAAGATGATTGGATTGGTATCTGAATGGGCCACAAGATATATATATATATTCTAAAAACATGTGTAATAGATAATCAGTGGATAGTGTGAAGAGTCCTGTGGGATTAGGTGATCCTGGTTATACTCACAAACTACAGAGCTGCGCTGTTCTCACAGATCAGAGTCTACCAGTTGAGCAACAGAATACATTCTTCTATGGAAAACACAGCACCAACCTACTCACAGAAAGAATTCCTATGCAACAGGCTCGGCTTCCTAAGACAGAGAAAATAATACTTACATTTCCACTAGAAATCAGTTTATTTGGGCACCACCTAAATAAGGAAAATTAAAGGAAAAAGTGACTCAAACTTCTGTTAAAAAGAGGTTATCTTGGAGAAAAATGTACGTAGAATGAATTTCTTTTCTGTAAAATATATGTATTTACTATAGAACTGAAAATCATGTCCTATAGTAAGGAGGTAATTTCTGTAGTGCATTTCACTGGAATGATAGTAAATGGGATTCAAAGGTTACATATGGCCCTGAAGAATGTATAGCCTATGGTATCTTCCAATTTAGAATTATAAAATGGTGTAGTCATATAATCCTTGAATGGTTTTTGGTTCAACTTTCTAAAATTCTTATTATGTCAGCAGTGAAAGCATGGTGGTCTATGTGAGAATCAAGAATATTAAGTTAGACCAGATGGACCCACAGTCTAGAAAGTTCCCTATTGTGAAATGTCTTCCGTGGACTAATGTCCGCAAGAGAGATCTGACTTGTGAGTCACTGGCAGACTGACACTCTATCAGTGCATTCCATCTGTGCAAATATAGTCTGTGATATTTTAACTAAAATTTGCCAGAAAAACTATTTAAATGTGGAAGTTTATCACTTTACCTCCTTTCCACTAATCCCTGTTAAAATATTGTAAATAACAGAGAGCTTAGAGTTGCAAAACAGAGACCCAACAAGACTTAACCTAAAATCTTTTCGTAAAAGACTCAAATAAACCTTACAATAGATAACAAAACCAACCCACTTTGATCCATATGAATCATCTATAGTCCTAATTCTTCTTATCTTTAAAAGAAATAAGAAAAAACCTCATATTGTAAGTAGATTATTTTATAGGCTTTCCAAAAAAAAAAAAAACGATACCCTGAGATTTCATGATATTTCTGTAGGTGACCTGTCTTCCAAGAAGGAGTTTGATTTACTCTAGTTTTACAAACCTGCAGTGCCTTCTCATTGCTGGAATATGCAGGAGTTACTTGAAAATCTCCCTGAAAAGACCCGGGTCCTCTTTTTTGTGAACACAACAATAAATAGGATTTTACACACAGACAATGGTAAAGAGACAGGAAAACACTTTGATGTTCAAATAACTTGACAAAAAATTTTTGGAATTCTTAAAATAATAATGAAAAGGATTTTTATTTTGTTTTTGTTCTGCCTTCAGTTCACATAGACGGGTTCAGGCAGGAAGCAGAGCCTGACAGCTCAGCCAGATCTGGAGGGATTAGTTACAGCAAAGAAGACTGTTGTGTGAATCTGAGTCATTTTTTTTTTTCACAGTAGCAATTCTACAGAAAAAAATTCACACACACACAGAAACACGCCAAATCCTACCTTTATGATAAGTATATCTGGTCAAACATATCAATATAAAAATCATTTACATTTGGAATGATCCTTTCTATGGTAATGTTTCACTTAAATAAAGACATACTGTCTAGATAAAGACAGAAGTTTTCTTATTTCTGAGTAAAATGGGATTGTAGTCATAATATTAAGTAAAGTATTTAATTTGGCAGCAGCTTTGCTTCTTCAATATGGCATCATCGATTGCTTCTGGAGACAAGCAACTGGTAAAATCAGAAGATAGAAATAAAACAACCCAGGTAAGAAAGCCTTCCAATCAATTTGAGAACGAGGGTGATGTTAAAGATGAAACAGTGATCTAAATTTTCTACAGTGCTTTGGAACTAAACTATGTGTGCAATAAGAAAAATTAATTTTCAAAAATTAAATTTCCTAGAAAAAAATCATTCCAAATTGGAAGAATAAAATGCACTCTTTGAAACTTACTACAAGCAAAGATTTATTCTAATATACTATTAAGGATTTGTTTCTGCTGCACAGAAAATTTTATCACTCACAGTTAAGGTTTTACCTTCTGCACTCCAACTAGTCTGGAAAACCTGGAACAATGATGAGGCAATCATGGCCTAATCATAGTATAAAGTACTCATGGACTAATTTAACTAAACTGCCAATATTTTTAGTTTCACCTCCTGTTTAAATTATATTCTCACTGTGTGTTTGGAAATGTTCTCTGACTAGGGGATAATAGATTTTTATGCTTGAAAAGATGAAACAAAAACATTTTAATGATAATGGTTTTGGATTTTCCTCAGACTTTGGCCCCAGAACCACTGCACACATATATTAATGTCAGTGGGGCAAAGAACACCTATACTTAAGATGGCAACTATATGTAGCCAGACAACATAACACATTCCAAACCCCACAAGAGAAATATTACAAAAAATGCTTTATACATTGGTTTGCTCGCATAAGAACTCCACTATTGGTAGAGTTTGGAGTAGACCAACAGATCTAACATATCTGTTTCTTATTACATTACATATGACTATTTCTGTTTTCTGTCTCATCATTTATCCACTTAACTAGTTTACCATAGGTAAGGATGATTTATTATTAACAATTAGAAAATTCATTTGGCTAATTAGTAGAAAGAGCTTTATACCTTTTGTGATATTAAAGTTCAAATATTTCATTCATTAAGATTCATTACTAAAAAGGAGCTGATAGATTTTTTTTGAGGTATAGCTAATACATAATATTATATTGGTTTTATGTATATAACACAATGGTTCAACAGTTACTTACTTATTAAATCCTCACCCCAACTAGTGCAGTTACTATCTGTCAACAGAAGAAGATATTACAGAATCATTGGCTATATTCTCCATGCCGTACTACCATCCCTGTGACCAACTTATATTATGATTGAGAACTTTTGTGCCTCTTTATCCCCTTCAACCTCCCCACATCCATTCCGGGCCCTCCCCCAAGGCCATTAGTTACTTCTCAGTGCCTATGAATCTACTGCTTTTTGTTCATTTTATTTTGTTTTGTTTTTAAATTCCACAAATAAGTGAAATCATGTGATATTTGCCTTTCTCCACCTGGATTATTTCACTTAGCACAATACCCTCTAGGTCCATCAATGTTGTCACAAATGACAGGATTTCTTTCTTTTTTAGGGCTGAATAATATTTCACTGTGTATATGTACCACCGCTTCTTTATCCATTCATCTTGTCAGTGGACACTTTGGTTGCTTCCATATCTTGACTATTGTAAATAATGCAGCAATACACATAGGGGTGCATATATCTTTTCAAATCAGGGATTTTGTTTTCTTCAGGTAAATTCCTAGAAGTGGAGTTCCTGGGTCATATGGTATTTCTATTTTCAGTTTCTTGAGGAACCTCCATACTGTTTTCCAAGGAGCTTATAGATTTTAACATCCCAAGCATTTCCATAATTTTGTTTGAAATTGTGAGCTGTGTTTGGCTGGAAGTATAAAAGACCAACACAGTTTCATTTATTAATACATAAAATTAAGGCAAATCCAAGAAGGAAAGTAAAGAATTAGAATACTTGTTTGAAATTACAATTGATGTTATTTCACTAATTTGTTAATTGCTTTGTTATGGAAATTAAACAATATTTAGTATGTAGCGAGATACATAGCAAGCTAAGAAAGACTTTTTGGCAATTAACCTATATAGTTTGAAAGTAACTTTGGGAAAAAAACACAATTATCAAGTTAATTGCCTCATTATGTTATCCCTTTTTCATGTCTGGAAACACAAAACCACATCCATTTTTATTCTGTTAGATAAGTGGATAAACTAAGAGGATGCCAAAACCTATTCCCTGGGTCTATTTAAAATAAAAATACAAATAAAAAAAACTATAGTGAAAAATAATTTGGATCGAAAGTAGTTGCAGGGCCATGTACATAGTGTCTCCTCCTCTCTCCATCTCTTCTCTACTCATGCACACACACATATTTATGTGCTCACAAAGACATTTACCAAGAGATTTTGATGCTTTTAATTCATCACAATTAATCACAGTTCAATGTCTGTGTGTCATTCTCCCCTGTAACTATATAATATGCAAGTACAGTTTGAATTTTTTATTTCTTACCTAGTCATCTTAGAAGAAATAACACTTATCAGCATTTATTTACAGAAGTATTTAGCTCAGCCTTACTTGACTAGTTTGCTATCTTTTCACATAATCCTGTGGGTAGCAAAGTTGAATAGATTTGCTACTACAACATTATGCAATAATCTTCAGAATATAATGGCACAAAATCTCTGAGGTTCTGGGTCAATGCATTGACATCTTTTGTTCTCTGATTGAAAAGGACAGCAGAGGGAGCCCCTGCATGACTTAAAGAAACCAAAGGTAGACGGAAGACTTTTCAGGGTTGGAAATTATTCATGGTGCCCTCTGCTGGAGTTACTGGTAAGAGTTTGGATTTCAAAAAGAAATTTGGAAGCACTGAATTCCAAACTTATTATAGCATGTGCTATTAGCAGTCATCATAAAGGGTGTAGCAGAACTTCAAAACAAAACTAATTTAATTGTTCTCAATTAAGAAAATAAATACATGTCTTACAAAAAGTATTCATTAGTCATAACATTTGCATTGACATTTTACAAGTCCAATTTCATGTATATATTTACTTATTTTGAAGCCTGTAAAATGTTGAAGACTAAAGGCAAGTAAAAGATGACAGCCAGGCAATTTTTCCAAGATTTTATAGAAAATGTTTAAATTGTTTATTGAGAATAATTCACTGTTAAAGGTTTATGGATTTTTAATCTCAATTTTTCTCTCTTATGATCAAAGCTTTCTGAAGCTTTCCCTCATCTTCCTTTCCAGCTTCTCAGTTGGGGGTTGATGTACTGGTTATGTTTTCGAATAAATACCATTATTTCTCTTTTTTAAAGTAAAGTGGTATAAAGTAGAGTTCACTAACTTCAAATGCTAAAGGAACCAAGATTGTAACAGTATAGGCAAACACTAAAGAGTTCAAACTCAGTAAAGTGTTCAATATTTTATTATCTACCTATCATCTCTATCTCTTTTTCTTAAAATGACATGTGGCAAGAATACACCTTTTCTCAACAAATTAAGCCAATGTGATTTGCCAGTGATTTCAAGGCTCGTCCATTCTCATCACCATCACAACCTTATCAGTCCATCATTGCTTCCCTGCCCTCTATGCGGGAGACACATTTTGATACTTATCTATTGTCCTCTCTAATTTTGAATGTAGATTGTTCCTCTGGCAACAATTCTCCTCCTTGTTTGTGTAGTCAAGTTGTATCTTCAAGAATTAGTTGAAATGCCATATCCTCTTTGAAGCAGCCTTTGATTTTCTTCACAGTTAGAGGCACTTTCTGTGAACTCTCCTATTTTTTCTAAATCCCCTTCAAGGCTTAGTATATTTATCATATCTATTTCTCACTTTTTTTTTTGGTTCAAGCCGTAGGTGCTCTGAGTAAGCTCTCTGAAAATCTGAGTTTCTGGGTGTGATGAACATGAGTGCTTGAACATGATGGAGTTTTAAAAATAATATTTATATAAATAATCATAATTTGTAACCTGATTATTTTCATTCAAAGTTTTTTTGGGGAAGATTATTCCCTGAGGTTTAGTGTGCCTTTAAGGAACACATGGTATCCCATGCTTCAGGTTATTCTGGCTTCCAAGATGCTGTACAACATTAGTATATATCAAATGATGAATTGCAGTATTTACACTTAACACTTGAATCAAGATTGAAAAGTACCCTTACTGCAAAACAATGTTTAAGGAGTGACAAGTTTCAAGATTTTATTTTACTTTGGTAAAATGCATCTTAAGAAACTTGTTTAAAAAGTGATTCAGTTTTTTTAAATTATGTGAAAGTGAAATATAGATTTTCACATCCAATAAAGCTTTCTCAATTGAAAAATAATAGATTAAATTGAATATATCTCGTGCATAGTAAAGTATAAGGAAATGTTGCTAAGAAAAGTTTTTCTGAAAGTACTTTTTGTGTATTATAACACTCTTTGGCCAGGTTTTTATGTCATACATACATACAAAAAGACTCAGAGAATATGTGGTCATTCACTTAATTGTCACATTTTTTGAATTAATGTTACTCAGAGATGCAATCATAATATTCATTAAAATGTACATATGGAAATTTAGAAATACCCTTGTGGCAGAGACAAAAATATCCCTTTTGCTTTTTCTCTTGAACATGCAGCTAGACTACATTTCCAAGGCTCATTCCCATGTTAGACGGGACTGCAAGACCTACTTTTGACCAATGGAATATGGGTGGAAGATATGCTACTTCTAGACCTAGCCAAGAAAACCTCTCACTAGAAATCTTTCCGTTCTCTGTTTCCATGGAGATGACTCCAAAGCCTTAGGGGGTGGTAGAGCCCCACCGTGGAAGGAGCCTTGGTCACTCAATCACCATTTGGAAGAACCACCACGAAAACTTTCTGACTGAGAATACCCATGTTGGATTATTACGGGAGACAAAAATATATTTCATTATGTGAAGCCACAAAAACTTTGACATTGTTTGGGAGAGCAGTTGGCCAGCCCTAACAGAGACACAAGAGTAAGTCATACTATTTTCCCTATGGCCTGTAGACACAGCCCACAGACAAGTGTGCATAAAAAGGGATTAAATCTACACATCTAGATTAGGCCACCAGAGGCAGTAAGCCTCCGAGCATGAAGAACAAATATTTTGTATGAGATCCAGTTCAGTAAGAATCAAAATGTTCACGAGCCACATTTTTTTTCACAAATTATATTTGTGGAATTACATGGGGGAAATGCTTATCTTTAAAAGTTATTAAATTTATTAGAAAAGTGTCACTGAGAAAACTGAGAAGATTAACACTAAAATCTTAGTGCTTGGAATTACTTCTGCAATAATAGTGTGGAAATAGCTCTTATCATTCATTCTAATATCTAGTAGCAATTTAGAGTTCACAAAGGGATTCACAAGGTCTCCTCTTATCATCAGAGCAAGATTTTAAGGTAGAAACTTGTCAGCCCTGTTTTTGCCATTAGGAAACTGAAGTTAAAATGATACCTCTAAATCTATACAGTGAGTCGCAGCAGAGCTGGGCAAGAATTAATCCATTCCAAACAATGCTACAATTTCTGCCTGTTCTGTGTCAGAAACTTTCCTAGTGGCAGGCATTATCTTGAAGATACAAAGATGAGTAAGAAGTGGTCCCACCTGGGCAACCCTGTCTCAAGATTATGCCATTTCCTCTTCATTTGAGCTAGGCAAAATAGAGCAATGTGCATTACCTGAATGAAATCTGTTCTACCATTTTCCAGGAAGAGCCCTCTGGCTATTCAGAAACCTTGGGAGAGTCCTAGTGACCAGAGGCTCTAGCCTGTGACAGTTCTCAACACCCTTCTGCCCAGCTGCTGAACTCCACCTAGAGCAAGCTCTACCCTATCCATTTCCCATTCACTAGCTTTCTCCCAGGAGCCCCTGCTTTAACCTCCTTGAAAAGCACTGAATCTCCAAAGCTGCCTGAAGTGATTACCAGAAAGTGTGCCTGAAGGGCTGCCCCACTTGTTCTTCCTCATTTATTTGAGCTGAAAGACTAAGGGGAAACTGGGCCCTACACTGGCCCTAATTCTTTGAGTTGCTTTCAGTGCCTTCCAAAAACAGGCCTCAGACTGGCCTGATCCTACTGGATAAAACATACATGACACAGAATTTCCTACTTGTATTTTATATACAAGGATTATTTAATAGGCGGACTCAAATCATAATATTGAAGAATTTAGTAAGCGGAATAAATATGTTAGTCGTGTCCTATGTGTTCTTCAATGCATTGTTCCATGTAGTCCTCACAACAAGCCAGTGACGTGAATACTATCAGTAATCCTAGATGAGAAAATTTAGGCTTAGAGAAGTAGGAAAACTGACCAGGTTGACAGAGCTCAACGTGAAAGGGCTGACGCTGGAAGCTTCTTCTTTTCTGATGCCAAAGCTCTTGCTCCTAACTAGTCTTGGCTTTGTTATGTTATCTCCTCTTTAAAACAGTGGCACTCCACCAAAAACAAATCTTAAGGTCTGAATTGAGGGAAAAATGAACAGAAAGCTATAAAATAGTTCCTTACATTTAACATAATCCTGTGCACAGCCATCTGTTTGTGTCTTCCTGAGAGCAAGTGGTATGTGCTCATATTTGCTGTCCATACTAACTGCCGTAAATTCATATTTGATGCATACAACTTATATTTTTCATGTTCAGGAGGTAAGAAAAAAAGAGACACACATCTGTGTCTGTCTGGGCATATGACTGAGCTTTTGGAAATTTATAGGAAAAATTCTATATATTTTTCAAACTTCATGGTTTTTACTATATTGTAAATTGTGGAGCAGGAACTTAATCTTACTACTGCCCCTTTCTTATTACTCTTCACTCTTTCTGATGGTTAAAATACCAACTGCTTAATAATTAATAAAAAATACATGAGATCGTATACTAATTATTATCACAATCAACTTTAATTAAAGGTTTATGTCTGATGTGTATATAAAGTAGGTGCAGATTATACAGTTGGGGAATTAAGACTTGGTCATTGTGGCTAAGTTATTTTCCCAAAGACAAACTAATTGAGCAAGGATAAAACTCAGTCATTCTGACACTAGAGTTTGCTTCCCACATCCAAACATTACTATTGAAGGGAATGGAGAAAGAATCTGTTTAACAGAAATGCCCGTTAAGTTAACCCTGTTAGAAAATACTCAATTTGGTATTGAGAACATATATGTAACTCTATATATACATACTTTTTCTAAGTTCTACTCCTTGGAAGGGGCATTGCTTTATACAGCAAAAGAAACCATCTCATGAATGAATCTGCCATTAAGCATGAAGAAGTAGCATAGAAGACACACATGTAAAATAAAATATAGCAGGTATTAGATAAGTTTAACTTTAACACAGTTAACTGTAAATTGAGCAAAAAAGAAAGGGGAGATGAACTGAAAGTATCTTCATCTAATCAGACATTATCCAATAGAAATTGAAGGGGCATTTTAAGAACTAATTTGATTGAATTATGTCCTGTATGATGAGCACTATTTTAAATGCTTTATTTGTACCTATTCATTTATTTCCAAATAATTCTAAAGGTTAGTATCCCCCTTTTCTAGATAAGACAACTGAGGTATAGAATTTTTTTTTTGAAACTCCCAAGGCTAATTGCTTAAAGCAGGATTTAATCCCAGGTTTATCTCCAAAGCTCTTGTTCTTATCATCATGATTTTATCATCATAATATTAATAAGAAGTGTTTATTATTGAAGCTTCCATCTCAAAAGTTCTGCTAAATGTTAAAACAACAGTTCTATATTTAAAAACCTAAGTTATGCTATAGCATTCCACATATATTATGTCTCAGAGAAGCATCTATACTGTCTCTACTGAAGCTGTAAGTCAAATGACTTTCTCTCTGACAACATCATAAACTCCATCTGGAATCTGAAAATAAAGCTGCTCTTTGCCTCTTGCATTGTCATTAGTCATACAGATTTTTTGGTTGGAACTTGGCGGCAGGACAAGGTGGAAAACTCCACAGTCTACTTGGGAAAGACATCCTTTAGGGAAAGATCAGGATGACTGTTATTCATGTTAACTATTTCCCAAACCACTTTTTCTTTGGGTAATACTTCTGCTTTGAAATCTTTCCTCCAGGCTAGTGCTAAGTGGAAGGATCACTATGCAAATGACTTCTTCTGTACCAGTCACATTCTACTTCCTGCTTGCCTCTCCAGCTTCCCTGTGGTATCTAACCACCCAAATTTGAATCCTGCTCTCTCACTTGCTAGCTCTTTGAGTATGAGCAAAATATTGAATTTCTCTTTATAACAAATTCCTCATCTGCAAAATAAAGGTAAAAACAGAACAAAACTGATAGGGTTATTATAAGGGTGAAGTGAGATAAGGCATGTAAAATGCTTACAGCCATTTTCAGCATTTAGCAAGTGCTCACTCAATAAATATTAAATACATGGACCCAAGATTGGCAGTCTAATGATAAATCCCTGTAGATTAATGCTAAACTTTACAAAGCAGTTTTTCCAGATGTGTGGGATGTGTTTTTGTTCCATTATACTAGTGAAGAAACTGAAGTGAAGAGCAATTAATTGTTGTGACATAGTACTTTAGGCACCATGAATATAGAGCCCCATAAACTGCTAAAAACTGGTATAGACCAATTGCAGGTTGTTTTAAAGGATGACTTTTCTTTCTTCCTCTGATGAAAGATAAATGTTGTATCTCAAGTTTTTTATATTTTGAAGACAGGTGATATTTTTCCTCATTCAGGTAATACTATCTTCTGTAGAGATGGATCCCCCTCTTTTGTGGGAGAGAAGAAAAATGGATTTGAATATACACATGTAAGTCCTAGAAACATCAGTGTCATCTATCTGTAGAAGAAAATGTTTAGGGAGGTTTGGGCTTGGCACGTAAGGTACTAAGAGAGAAAGTGTTCCCAGCTATAGTCAAGGGAACAGATTAATGCAGTGTCTGAATTTGGCTGGCCAAAAAGCATAGTCTTCTCAGATTCTTCAACAGAAGTTGTGTTATAGGCTCAAATAACCTGTTGACAATTTAAAGAACATTGTTTATGGAGCCATATAAGTAGAAGTTCAAATCTTGAATACACCACTTATTAGCTAACTATGTATCTTTGGGCAAATTATTTAGTTTCCTTCAGCTGCAATTTATTTTTCAACAACCCATGCCTGATAGATTAAATGTGAGCATGTGTCTAAGGCATTTATTACAATGCCCAGCAGATGGTAGCTATTGGAATTTGAGTTGATTTGAGCATTAAATAGCAGGGTGAAGTACAGGCCTTTAAACACCCCAGACATGAGATTCTTTAAGTCTATGAATCTTCAAATCCTGACATCCAGTTTCTCTTTAAACACAAAATGTATGCCTACCTTGTGTAATTCAGAATCCCTACCCTACACATGATGAATAGAAACATCCAGATGTAGTCAGTAAATTATGAAAAATCACTTAGTACTTTCTGCTGAAAGAGGTAAAGAGGTTATTCCAGATACTGTATTTGCCAAATATTACATTCATCACTTCATTAAACCTATGCTTTATATTGAACAAAACAAGTCTCTTTATGGAAATACATTTTCTAACATAAATTAACCCAAGGACTTTGGTTATCATGGAAAATGTACGTACATGTGTTAATACCTCCCTGGTTAAGCAATTTAATGGATTGGCTAATCAGATCCTGGTTAATCAAAAAATGGAGAGGAGAAGGGAGGAAGGGAGAGATAGTATGTCAAGGTGGAGAGAAAATTCCATGGGATTCTTCTTAAAATCTTTTAAACAACTAACAACCAATGAGGTTACATCTTTGGTTCAAGCCTTTTATGAAGTATAATGAGACATTGAGGGTCATAGAGCATGCTACAGTCTATGAGAATTAAATGTAGGCATTTTTCCCTTTACCTATTTGCTTTTGAACTTGAAAAATTAGTTCATCCCAGAGGGCAAAATAGGAAGATGGGATGTGCTAGGTAGGAAAACTATTAGATATTAGTTAATTTCTTCTGGAATTATTTTCTGATAATACTTAAGGCTTAATGGATTTATTGCTGACATTGTTGAATACTACATACAAAAGGGAAAAAATATCTTTCCTGATCCCTTTGTTGACAAGATTAAGTTAATAGCAATATGATTATCCTCATTTAGCTTAAAAACATTATTAATTCTCAATAGACATAGCAATTTTAAACTTTCTGTCTAGATCAACTACACATCATGAACATTAGGAAAAAGTAAGAAGAGAGGAAGGAGTAGGAAGGGAGGTAAAAGGAAGAGAAAGGAAAGAAAGGGAATGAAACATTTATACTATACATCGGAAGAAACTTATTTATGAGACTATCACTGGACAATTTCATTCTGAAATTCTTTCTATTATTTTGTTTCCTATCATATTTCCTTTGACTCATTATCAAGACTGCTTCATTTCCATTTTCAAAAACCATGTCATTTGAGAGATTTAAGATGGTGGCATGAGAGGTGAGGCGGAGAACTCCTCCCAAAACCACAGATAGTGTGAAAATATAGTTCACACAACTAACCCTAAAACAGCAACAGGAAAGAAGGCTGCACCAGACTGCCTAGAGACCTAACAAACAGAGCAGACCTCACAAAACAGGATAACATACCAAAGCCTTGATCCGGCGGGACCCAGGCCCTTCTCCCACCCCAGCTCACTGGCAAGAGGAAGAGAAATGGACTGGGGAGGGGGTGAAAGCCTGGGACTGCTGAACAACTAGCCCTGTAGATGTGCTTTGCAAGCAGAAACCTACACTGTGTGGTGCTCTGGAGGATGGGAAGCTGAGAGGCAGAGTGCTTGAGAGACAGATTCCAGCCTTTTGTGGAGGATGGGATCCACACCTGGCCACTCTGAGACAAGAGAAAGTCAGACAGTCTGAGAGGCTTCCTAGCAGTGAGAGGGCTGCTGAAGGGGCGGGGTTTGCACAGAGCTTGCTGCGCAGGAGAAGGGATAGGGGGACAAGGTTGTCTGGGCATGCTCTGCCCAGCAGATTGGGAACTTTGGGGACCTTCAAGCACTCCATCCCCCTGGCTGGCTACTCAGCTCCGAGGCCCCCCATTGTGATACACAGCCTGCTGAGGCTTCCTCCTGGCCTGACAGCACTGGCTTACAAACCGGCAGTCACTGCGATGGTGTCAGGCCAGTCAGAGGGAGGCCCCGCCTACAACAGCTAGAGATGCAAAGCACAGAGGCTTACACCTGTGTGCTCTGCCCACTGGGTCTGATATGGGACACAGGCATGGCAGACGGGAATCAAGAAACAGATCTTTCCTCCCCCCAGGAACCAGCTCAGCTACCCTACAACCGCCAACCTCACTCTAGGTTCTGAGCATTTCCAGAGACAGGAGCGTCTGGGCCCAAAAAGGCATCACACAGAAATATGAAACGTCAAAAGAACATGGTTCAGACCAAACTCTCACAAACCCCAGAAAGAGGGCCAAATGAAACTGAACTCACCAATCCTGCTGAAAGAGAGTTCAAAATAAAAATCATAAACATGCTTATGGACGTAAAGAAAAATATTCAAGAACTCATGAATGAATTTAAGATGGAGATTCAATCATTAAGAAATTCCATACCTAAAATGAAACATACAATGGAGGGATTTAAAAGCAGATTAGATGTAGTAGAAGAGACAGTAAATGGGATACAAATTAGAGAAAAGGAATACAAAGAAGCTGAGGCACAGAGAGAAAAAAGGATCTCTAAGAATGAAAGAATATTGAGAGAACTGTGTGACCAATCCAAATGGAACAATATTCGCATAATAACATACCAGAAGAATAAGAGAGAGAAAAAGGGATAGGAAGTGTCATTGAGGAGGTAATGGCTGAAAACTTTCCCAATCTGGGAAAGGAGATAGTCTCTCAAGCCATGGAGGTGCACAGATCTACAAACACAAGGGACTCAAGGAAGACAACATCAAGACATATAATAATTAAAATGGCAAAGATCAAGGATAAAGATAGACTTTAAAAGCAGCTAAAGAGAGAAAAAAGTTCAAATACAAAGGAAAACCCATCAGGCTATCATCATATTTTTCAACAGAAACCTTACAGGCCAGAAGGGAGTTACATGATATATTTAATGCAATGAAGCAGAAGGGCCTTGAACCAAGAATACTCTACCCGGCAAGGTTATTATTTAAACTTGAAGGAGGGATTAAACAATTTTCAGATAAGCAAAAGCTGAGAGAATTTACCTCGTACAAACCACAACTACAGTGCATTTTGGAGGAACTCCTACAGATGGAAGTATTCCTAAGGCTGAATAGATGTCACCCAAGGGATAGACAAAGAGTACAGAATATGATTCATAACAAACAAAGAATGGAGGAGGAAGAAAAAAATAGGAGAAAAAAAAAGGAACCTTTACATTGTGTTTGTAAGAGCACATAAAGTGAGTTAAATTAGACTGTTAGATAGTAAGGAAATGAACCTTGAACCTTTGGTAACCACGAATCTAAAGACTGCAATGGCAATAAGTACATACCTATAAATAATCACCCTAAATGTAAATGGTCTGAATGCACCAATCAAAAGACATAGAGTCACTGAATGGATAAAAAAAATAAGACCCGTCTATATGCTGCCTACAAGAGATTCACTTCAAACACAAAGACATACACAGACTGAAAGTAAAGGGATGGAAAAAGATATTTCATGCAACTAATAAGGAGAAAAAAGCAGGAGTGGCAGTGCTTGTATCAGACAAAATAGACTTCAAAACAAAGAAAGTCACAAGAGACAATGAAGGACATTATATAATGATAAAAGGGTCAGTCCAACAAGAGGATGTAACTATGACAAATATCTATGCTACCAACATAGGATCATCAACATATCTGAAACAAATACTAACTGAATTAAATGGGGAAATACAACGCAATCCATTCATTTTTGGAGACTTCAACACACCACTCACTCCAAAGGACAGATCAACCAGACAGAAAACAAAAAAAGAGACAGAGGCACTGAAGAACGTATTAGAGCAGATGGACCTAACAGACATCTACAGAACACTCCATCCAAAAGCAACAGGATACACATTCTTCTCAAGTGCACATGGAACATTTTCAAGAATAGATCATATACTAGGCCACAAAAAGAACCTCAGTAAACTCAAAAAGATTGAAATTGTACCAACCAGCTTCTCAGATCACAAAGGTAAGAAACTAGAAATAAATTACACAAAGAAAACAAAAAAGCCCACAAACATATGGAGGCTTAATAACATGCTCCTAAATAATCAATGGATCAATGACCAAATAAAAACAGAGATCAAGCAATATATGGAGACAAATGGCAACAATAATTCAACACCACAAAATCTGTGGGATGCAACAAAGGCCATGCTAAGAGGGAAACATATTGCAGTATAGGACTACCTCAGGAAAGAAGAACAATCCCAAATGAAAAATCTAAACTCACAATTAATGAAACTAGAAAAGGATCAACAAATGAGGTGCAAAGTCAGAAGAAGGAGGGATATAATAAGATTAAAGCACAAATAAATAAAATTGAGAAGAATAAACAATAGAAAGAATCAATGAAAGCAGGAGCTGGTTCTTCGAGAAAATAAACAAAATAGATAAACCCCTACCCAGACTTATCAAGAAAGAAAGACTGTCTAAACAGATAAAAAGAATCAGAAATAAGAAAGGAAATATCACTATGGACACCACAGAAATACAAAGAATTATGAGAGAATACTATGAAAAATTATATGGTAACAAACTTGATAACCTAGAAGAAATGGACAACTTTCTAGAAAAATACAACCTTCCAAGGCTGACCCAGGAAGAAACAGAAAATCTGAATAGACCAATTACCAGCAAAGAAATTGAATTGGTAATCAAAAAACGACCTAAGAACAAAATTCATGGATCAGATGGATTCACTGCTGAATTTTATCAAACATTTAGTGAAAACCTAATACCCATCCTCCTGGAAATTTTCCAAAAAGTAGAAGAGGAGGGAATACTCCCAAACTCATTCTACAAGGTCAACATCACTCTACTGCCAAAACCAGGCAAAGACACCACAAAAAAAAGAAAATTAAAGACCAATATCCCTGATGAACATAGATGCAAAAATACTCAACAAAATATTAGCAATCCGAATTATAAAAAATACATCAAAAAGATCATCTATCATGATGAAGTGGGATTCATCCTAGGGATGCAAGGATTGTACAACATTCAAAAATCCATCAACATCATCCACTACATCAACAAAAAGAAGGACAAAAACTATATGATTATCTCCATAGATAAGGAAAAAGCATTCGACAAAATTCAGCATCCATTCATGATAAAAACTCTCAACAAAATGGGTACAGAGGGCAAGTACCTCAACATAATAAAGGCCATATATGACAAACCCACAGCCAACATTATACTTAACAGCAAGAAGCTGAAAGCTTTACCTTTAAGATCGGGAACAAGACAAGGATGCCCACTCTCCCCTCTTTTATTCAACATAGTTCAAGAGATCCTAGCTATGGCAATCTGACAACACAAAGAAATAAAAGGAATCCAGATTGGTAAGGAAGAAGTCAAACTGTCCCTGTTTGCAGATGACATGATATTGTACATAAGAAACCCTAAAGAATCCAATTCAAAACTACTAGATCTAATATCTGAATTCAGTAAAGTTGTGAGATACAAAATTAATACACAGAAATCTGTTGCATTCCTATACACTAATGATGACCTAGCAGAAAGAGAAATCAGGAAAACAATTCCATTCATAATTGCATCAAAAAGAATAAAATACCTAGGAAGAAACCTAACCAAGTAAGTGAAAGACCTATACTCTGAAAACTACAAGACACTCATGAGAGAAATTAAAGAAGATACCAATAAATGGAAACACATCCTGTGCTCATGGGTAGGAAGAATTAATATTGTCAAAATGGCCATCGTGCCAAAAACAATCTACAGATCCAATGCAATGCCTATCAAAATACCAAGAGCATTCTTCAATGTACTAGAGCAAATAGTTCTAATGGAATTCATATGGAGCCACAAAAGACCCTGAATAGCCAAAGCAATCCTGAGAAGGAAAAATAAAGTGGGGAGAATTACACTCCCTGACTTCAAGCTCTACTACAAAGCCACAGTAATCAAGACAATTTGGTACTGGCACAAGAACAGACCCATAGACCAATGGAACAGACTAGAGTGCCCAGATATAAATCCAAGCATATATGGTCAATTAATATACAATAAAGGAGTCATGGATATACAATGGGGAAGAGACAGTCTCTTCAACAGCTGGTGTTGGCAAAACTGGACAGCTACATGTAAGAGAATGAAACTGGGTTATTGTCTAACCCCATACACAAAAGTAAACTCAAAATGATTCAAAGACCTGAATGTAAGTCATGAAACCATAAAACTCTTAGAAAAAAACATAGGCAAAAATCTCTTGGACATAAACATGAGCAACTTCTTCATGAACATGTCTCCCCAGGCAAGGGAAACAAAAGCAAAAACGAACAAGTGGGACTATATCAAGCTGAAAACTTTCTGTACAGCAAAGGACACCATCAGTAGAACAAAAAGACATCCTACAGTATGGGAGAATATATTCATAAATGACATATCTGATAAGGGGTTGACATCCAAATTATATAAAGAGCTCACATGCCTCAACAAACAAAAAGCAATAATCCAATTAAAAAATGGGCAGAGGAGCTGTACAGACACTTCTCCAAAGAAGAAATTCAGATGGCCAACAAGCACATGAAAAGATGCTCCACATCACTAATCATCAGAGAAATGCAAATTAAAACCACAAAATCACACCAGTTAGGATGGCCAACATCCAAAAGACAAACAACAACAAATGCTGGCGAGGATGTGGAGAAAGGGGAACCCTCCTACACTGCTGGTGGGAATGCAAATTAGTTCAACCATTGTGGAAAGCAGTATGGAGGTTCCTCAAAAAACTCAAAATAGAAATACCATTTGACCCAGGAATTCCACTCCTAGGAATTTACCCTAAGATTGCCGCAGCCCAGTTTCAAAAAGACATATGCACCCCTATGTTTATCACAGCACTATTTACAATAGGCAAGAAGTGGAAGCAACCTAAGTGTCCATCGGTAGATGAATGGATAAAGAAGATGTGGTACATATACACAATGGAGTATTATTGAGCCATAAGAAGAAAACAAATCCTACCATTTGCAACAACATGGATGGAGCTAGAGGGTATTATGCTCAGTGAAATAAGCCAGGTGGAGAAAGACAAGTACCAAATGATTTCACTCATCTGTTGAGTATAAGAACAAAGAAAAAACTGAAGGAACAAAGCAGCAGCAGACTCACAGAACCCAAGAATGGACTAACAGTTACCAAAGGAAAAGGGACTGGGTAAGATGGATGGGAAGGGAGGGATAAGGAGTAAAAAGGGGTATTACGATTAGCACACATAATATAGGGGGGTGGCCCGGGGAAGGCAGTATAACATAGAGAAAACAAGTAGTGACTCTATAGCATCTTACTACGTTGATAGACAGTGACTGTAATGGGATATGTGGGGGGGACTTGATAATGGCCAAAGTCTAGTAACCATAATGTTGCTCATGTAATTGTACATTAATAATACCAAAATAAAAAATAAAAAAAAACAATGAGAAGGAACAAACTATCAATACATGCAACAAACCGGATGAATCTCAGAGATTCCAGAGAATTGTGCTGAGTAAATAAAGCCAGTCGCGAAAGGCAAAAAAAAAAAAAAAAACATGTCATTCATCCAAAGGGTCAGATATAAGGATGACAGCCCCTCTCCTTTCATTCCTTACCTCTGTTAAACTTTCCTTGTTCTTTCACATTATTGTCCCTTACGTGCTCAAGACATGGCTTTTGCTTGTGATTCTCTCAGGATCCTTCGTGTGAAGGGAAGTAATCCTCAGAAACATACTTTCCTTCTTTGTAAGCAACCATGGCCAGAAGTAGTTATGTCCTGGCCATAAGGAAAGATTCTCATGAGTTGAATGATCTAGAATTCCTTTTAAGACTATAAAGGACTTTATAAATTCAAGGAAATACCTTAGGAAAATATCCCCCTAAACAATAATTCACCAATGAGATAAGCAAAGCTCTTGACTTTTCTGATTTTTATTTAGATTCCTAACATTTGAGTCCATGGAGACTGTATTCAAAGCCCACTCTTCTGGAAAATATCATAGGAGTTTTAAAATATGGCTACAAAGAGCAAAAGAAGATTTGAGTCTCTAGAGAAAAGATCTACAGATTGAATACCGCATAGAAAACGATTTATTCACCTTATGAAGATGAAAGGATGAAAACCCTGAAGGGTAATAAAACTTACCCCTGTTTTGGGGGCCTCAAGAAGCTGTCTTATCAGGTTTGGTAGTTGGAAAAGTATCTGTAATCTCAAAGAAAACCCTAAATAGTGTCTAAGGAAAATGTCTAAATAGATTTTTAAAGCTCCATTGTTTTTTACTATCTTTCTACTCCTTTACTTGAGAAAAATCTATTCAGAATTACAATGTCATTGTTTTTATAGACTAATTCTGCATTAAAGTAATCCAAAAGATGCTAACAATTAATTAGAATATAATTATAATGTACTTGAGTTCCTAAGTCACTTTGTAAAAACAAGATTGTTTTTATATTTGGACTCTGGAGTTTAATTAACTTTAGACCCCTGCAGTTTTGTTTCAGAAAAACTCTCTAAGTAAGG
This sequence comes from Smutsia gigantea, assembly GCA_032199065.1. Taxonomy (NCBI): domain Eukaryota; kingdom Metazoa; phylum Chordata; class Mammalia; order Pholidota; family Manidae; genus Smutsia; species Smutsia gigantea. The sequence goes on from JAVSCE010000448.1 coordinate 292,853, forward strand.
AGGGCTCAGGAATTAAGAGGCAACTATACGGCCATTGGGCCATCAGACTTGTTAGATCATGAAATGGAACTTAATTATAAAGATTTAAATGCAAAAGAGAATGACTAGAAGAGGTAAAATAACAAGAGAAAAGGAAAGGGATCACACAAAAAAGAGAAATGGGGACAGAATAAGGACCTGAGGAAAGGAGAGAAGGCAGACATTGGCCAAACAACAGCCTGAGTGATGACGTCTGTCTATAGTTACCTGTTGTCATAGAATTTAAGCTCCACTGCAGTGAGCAATATTGACCTCCTTGTATGTAACCGAACACCCTCCTTGCTGTAGTTTACTCCACCTGAGAAGCGAATGAATGGGACATGGTCTGAGAGCCCACATATACTTTTGCTCATTCTCAGGTCTCATGATTGACATCTGTGGGACAGGTGTGATGAACTGCAGACTTTCTGAATAAAAACCAGGGTACAGCACTATATCAATGAGCAATTTTTGACACCCAAAAAGCTTTGTTCTACATAGAAATATTGATTCCCGCTAAACAGCTAACAGTGGTCAAATTTTGTGATTTGGGAGACCTGACATTTATAAAACAAGGTGTAGACTCTGGGGCTTTAGAGGGCTGTCAATGGCCCAGTTGGGCAAAGACGTTGTCCACTTAGGAATTGTGAAGGTTATAAATTACATAAACCTCTATAGTGGTAATGTTTTACTGATATGCAGAATTATAATCAGAGCCAGCTTAATTCTTGCCAGTCAGTGTCAGAAACTATGGGATAGGAATGTGGGAGGGAAGGTGTCAGGGTTGACGTGGAAGAGACTAACATATTCTCCAAAGTGAATTTTGTAGAACACAAAACTGGATAGACTCTCTCCTCTCAAGATATTTCTTTGATCAAATAAGTTTAGGAAACACTGTGTATGTATGTACGCATGTGTATGTGTATATATATATATATATAAAACCTCCTTGAAGATTTAAATTCAGCATATAGCAAGTACACAAACACTAATACACATAGTAAAGGCTCTGAAACTCCCCCAAAGCATAGCATTTCCCAAACATTTCTGTCCACTGATTTCACTGGCGTATTTGGAAACACGGCTGTTGAATCTGTGGGAATGATGTAAGACTGTGTAAACAAAATGCAAAAAAGGGAACAAACTCTCAGCTGAAAAATGAATAAGGTCTGAGAATAGAATGTAAAACATTGAGGCTATCGTTGATAACACTGTATTACATAATTGAAATTTGCTTAGGGTAGAACTTAACTATTCTCACCAAAAAAAAAGATAAATATGTCAGGTGATGGATATGTTCATAAACTAGAGGAAGGGAATCCTTTTATAACGTATACGTGTATCAAATCACCATGATGTATACTTTAGATATCTCACAATTTTGTCAATTATACCTGAGTAAAGGTGGAAGAAAATGCAAGGCAAAAGAAATCACCTGAACAGAGGAGAGCGCTTCATATATTTCAGCCCTCATATTGCAAATGTAAAAGCCTGAGGAAGTCCGCACACTGAGGGCTTCTATGTTGTTTTTTGTGTCTCCTCCTCAATCCTGGCTGCACATTAGAATTGCCTGAGGATCTTTTTAAATATAGAAAGCATCTGACTGAATCGATTTGGGCTGGAACCTGAGCATCAGCATTTACGAAAAGTCTGCATGTGACTCCAGTGCTGTCAGGCTGAGAATCACAAATGTAAAAATTTTGTGGAATCCATTTTTTGAGACTAGTGAACACACTCAGCTTCTGACCGGAGGCTTCTGATCAGGCCAGAAGGCTGTGGCCTGGCCTCGCACAAAAGGTACTTGTAACTGATGCCGGCTTGAAGTCTGCTCGCTCAGTGTTAGCTCACCATCAGCCTTGCTGCCTCCCCTCCTATTCTGTTTCATTTCGCTTCAGCACAGTAGCCCTCTAGTTATGCTCTTTCCTTCACTATCCTCCCCCCACACCCCCTCCTGGCTTACAGAAAGGAGTTTCAGCGTCATGCCCCTCTCCTGGCTGTGAGGAATCCCTCAGATGACAGCAGCTTCGGGGTTCATGCAGCCCAGGGTAACTGTATTTGGTATCGCCAGCCATCCAAATGCATACAGGCCAATATAAGCCCTGCCTTCTTAGCTACAGTAGGAGGCCAAAAAGAGAGCCATTTTCAGGGCAGAAAATCTCCTACCGGGCACAAGAGCAAGGAGCCACAGCATGTAGCACCTTATGGAGCCATCTGCTTTCTTCCTGGACACTCAGATAGTGCACAATAGCCCAGCCAGCTGTCCTTACCTCCACAGGTTATTTATTTTAAATATGCACCAGCACCCAACTTTCTTTTATTATTGTTGTCAAAGGGTGGCTTACATTGTTCTCCATGCAACAACTGTATTTAATTAGGGATTTCAGTGCCAACTCCCAACAATAGGACATGTGGGGCTGGGGTCTATCTCTCTGTCTTTAGTGGGGCATGAGCAGGGGTGGGGCATGCCGGCTGGCCAGGGCCTGTGACCTCCCGGTGTAGGAGGGAAGGTTTAGAGAAGAGTTTTGAACTTCTCCCAAATAGTTCCACAAGCCTCAAACACCAGAAATAAAAAAGAGAAGGTAATCTCTACTAAATGCGTCTGTGAGAAGGGAGCCCTGAAGGAAGCGAGGAAGGGGAGAGACAAAGGCAGGGGTGTCTGGAGGAAGGAAGGGGAGTAGGCTAGACAGCACACAGGCAAAATGCTGAGCGCTCTGTGGTCTTACCCAAATTCTTGTCGGGAAATAACTGCACAAGTGTTCTTTTCTCCTTCTTGAAGCCTAGAGACTGACAATTCTGCTCAAAGCCCCATCAAGTGATTTATTTAAAAATGCTTCTTTCCAGAAAAATCCACAAAACGGAGTCAAATGGTCTCTCCTCTACTCCCACCATCAATTTCTGTTATCTTTTCCAGCAAGGGAGTGATGTGTATGCGTTCTTTTTTTCCTGTCTCAACTATGTAGAGAAGAAATCTGTTTTTTATCAAGCACTCGTTGACTTTTTGGGAAATATCATAGTATAAAACATCAAAATATATAAACTGAGCAACTTCTTTAAATGAGTGAATCATCTCTCTATAGGAAAATTAATCATCTTGCCAGACTGAACTGAGTCCCTCAATCTAAGAGGCTGAATGTCTAAAATCATCTCTTCTCACATTTCAGAAGAACAAACACAACTGAAATAGTTCAGAGCAGGATCACTAAGAGTCTCTTGAATTTCTGAGCCGACTAGGATTCATGATGGTTTTCTGTACCTCTTCCACATATTGAAAGGTCAGTCCTCCGTTCCCATGATTTCACAGATTGTGGACGCACACCACGTTTTCGATCAGTCTATCATTTGGTATTTTCTCCAGTTAGCATGCAAAACCACTTCATATAGCTAAGAACATTTTACAGAACATCCACATTATGACGAACACAATGAGAAAGGGTTCTGAAATCAAGGCTCCCTCGTTCCCAGAAGACATGGAGCAGCCTCCGGTCCTCAGGAAGGGACATGCTGGAGAAAGCTGCGGAAGATAACAGCCTCTCAGGTAGCACTCCTCACCTCAGCAAAGCCCATCAGTTAGACGTTTTACTCCTTCTAAGACTCGGACAAGGTAAGCACCTAGGTTATTGAGCTGATGGGATACAGCAAGCCAACACAGGCAAGGACTGTGGCATCCTTTGGAGCAGCAGTGACCTTGACAGAACACCCTGGAGGCCACAGCCACAGAGAGATGCAGCCGCAGCTCCTATTCTTACCATATCCTGACTCCCCTGTGTGTCACTCAAACAGAAATTATCTTCTTATGCTTTCTCAAAAGAAAAAGCATGCATAATATATCCTCCCTTTATTTTCCCCTTCCTTCTAGGCTGTGAGGAATTCAGTAACTCAGGAGCTGCTCATCTGTCACCTTAGCTGCATCTGAGGAGCATGGCTACAAGAGAGAGGGGATAAACCACACTCCGTTAATTTCCCCATTTCTCATTACTCAGAAGCTATGATGACAGTATGTCAAATAAAAGTCCTATGGTGCAATCTCCTATGTGAATCAGGTGTCCAGGTATCCCCACATCAGCCCCTCACTAGCCCCATTCCTGTTAAGAGCTCTGCTCCATCACCAGACAAGGCAGTGGCCTGCTGAAACATAGTAGCCCCTGAAATGTGGAGCCTGACGTCATGTGTAGTGGCCAGATGGCATGAAGCCAGGTTATGGACGCTCAAAAGTAGACAGGAACATTAGGCACTATTAACCCATTAAAGGCTCCTTTCCAGGGAGGTAACAAGATGAAACTCACCTCTGAGTGAATGACCTGGGAATCATGTGTAAATTAGGACAAAAGGGAAACAAACTGGTGTAAGAGACAAGAACAAAATATCTATAGTATTGCAGGTATAAATGAAATGTAGAGTGGAGAAAGAAAAAAGTGAATTTGGATTATCTCTAAAGGAAAAAGTACTTTGAGAAACTAGTATCTAACTGGATCTAAGTAGTAAAGATATCAATACTTCTAAACAGACTACAAGAAGACCATGAAGATATGGAGAATTTTGTTGCCAGAAAGAGAGAAGTTTGGAAGGATCGTCAGTCTCCTGAGGAACCCAAGTCTGGTTTAGGCATGCTGAGTTAAAAGTAAAGGCAAGATATACAAGTAAATAAATCCTGTGATTCTGAAGTGACACTTTGATGGGAAGGCAAGGCCAGATTTGGACATGGAGGAAGTGAAATGCAGAGGTCATATATGAAGCTGTGAGTGGGTGAGATGTCCCAAGAGATAAGTATAGAGGGAGTCTTAAAGGGTAGAGATGCCTGAGGAGGAGGGAGAAGGGAATCTGGATGCAACAGAAGATGAGAGCATAGAATTAGGCAGAAGGAGAGGAGAGACTGGCAAGGAAAGAGAGTGTGGAGTGTGGGAGGATTACCAGCATGGTACTTATGGAGTCTAGATTTGGGTTCTGGGTCTGTTATTACTCCCTTCCTTCACTAAATGAAAATCTTTGTATGTAAAATAAGGGATTAAGATGAGATCAGCATTCCCCACAAGTTGGTTCACAGAACATTTTAAGTCCTATGCAAATCAAACAAAGTGTCCAGTGTTCAGATACACTTGGGAAATATTTGTTGAAACATCACTAAATAGGTTTTGTTTATGGAAGGATTTATCATAATTTTTACAATACTGATGTGCATCATAAATCTCCAATATGGGAGATACAAAAGATGGAAGTTTGAAACATATTTCCTAAGTTATTTGACAAAAGATGGTGGTGGTAGAGTGTGTGTGTGCGTGTGTGTGTAGCGTCTTACAGAATAGTGTCCTTCGGAACTATTGAAAATACTAGTCTGGAAGATTTCTAATGACTCTTCCAACTCTAGAATTCTATGAATCTATCAGACACACAGTCTTATTCTTGAAAAAGTTTATTCAATGGTGATAATGTCACTGAAATGCCAATGCCATCATTAAATGTTGCCTTTAAGTCCAGAAATGTATATTTACTATCTCAAACTCCATTTCTTATCCATATTTATCACTGGCATTCTATACTGCCAAAAATGACACATTAATATAATTCTCCAAATGATACACATTTGCAGCTTATTTCTGTCAAATATAAGATTTGATCATGTGAGATGACAGATACGTCAACCAGCCTTTTGTGGTTGTCATTTCACTCTATATGTATATCAAATCTCATGTTGTACCTCTCAGACTTATACAATGCTATATGTCAGTTATGTCTCGATAATTCTGAGGGAGAAAATATTTTTGTGCCTTTGCAACTTGGATCAAGATTCTATTTTTCCTCTCAAAACCAGAGGATCCTAAGATCTGTAAGTCACACAGTATATAAAATTAAGGGCAAAGCATTTATACAGAATTCATGATGGGCTTATCTCTTGCTCTGACTCTGAAGCAAACACACCAACTCCTCAGTCTTCCCTGACCACCATGCTGAGGGCCAGCGCTTTTCCTTGGCTTGCTCCTGTTCTCACTGATCCCTGACTAATGTCCGAAGATACTCTGACTATGGATAGAACTGAAGGTTCCCCGGGTCTGGCCCTGCCCACTCTGCAGACCAGCTCCATCTTCCTGGCCCCTGGGCCCAACTCCAAGTGACATTCTCATTGGACTGTGCTCCTCTAACCTCCATGCAGAGATTTACCAAGTTGGTGATTTTTTAAACAAATTTTATGTGCACAGCAAAAAAATCAAAGGGAAAAGTACTTTGAGAAACTAGTATCTGACTGGATCTAAGTAATAAAAATATAAATACTTCTAAATTGACTGTAAGAAGACCTTAAAGATTGGGAGAGTTTTGTTGCCAGAAAGAGAGAAGTTTGGAAGGACAGTCAAATTAAATGTTAATTATATAATTACTCATATTTTCTGTTTCTGCCACTACTTTTTATTTTGGTATCATTAATATACAATCACATGAGCAACATTGTAGTTACTAGATTCCCCCCATTATCAAGTCCCCACCACATACCCCATTACAGTCACTGTCTATCAGCATAGTAAGATGATACAGAGTCACTACTTGTCTTCTCTGTTCTATACTGCCTTCCCTGTGCCCCCTCTATGCTATGTGTGCTAATTGTAATGCCCCTTATACCCCTCCTCCCTCCCTTCCCACCCATCCTCCCCAGCCCCTTTTCCTTTGGTAACTGTTAGTCCATTCTTGGGTTCTGTGAGTCTGCTGCTGTTTTCTTCCTTTAGTTTTTGCTTTGTTCTTATACTCCACGGATGAGTGAGATCATTTGGTACTTGTCTTTTTTCAACTGGCTTATTTCACTGAGCATAATACCCTCTAGCTCCATCCATGTTGTTGCAAATGGTAGGATTTGTTTTCTTCTTATGGCTGAATAATATTCCATTGTGCATATGTACCACATCTTCTTTATCCATTCATCCACTGATGGACACTTAGGTTGCTTCCATTTCTTGGCTATTGTAAATAGTGCTGCGATAAACACAGGGGTGCATATGTCTTTTTCAAACTGGGCTGCTGCATTCTTAGGGTAAATTCCTAGGAGTGGGATTCCTGGGTCAAATGGTATTTCTATTTTTAGTGTTTTGAGAAACCTCCATACTGCTTTCCATAATGGATGAACTAGTTTACAATCCCACCAGCAGGGCAGGAGGGTTCCCCTTTCTCCAAATCCTCTGTTTCTACCACTATTATTGGTATTTCTATTTTGAACATGCATTTATCTTCTTATCAGAAATATTTTAAAGCTTTGTTACATGGTTTCCCAACACTCAAAAGATGATAGCCAACAGTATGAAGCCTTAGGAGGTAGAAATAGAACTTTGGGGGCAATTACTTTGACAGCAGTGAAGTAAAATTGATAGGCTGACATCAAGAAAGGTGCCAGAAAAAGACGCATATTAAGATCTATTACTACAGAGATGTTCATTCAAAATGATGAACATGTGCAATCAAGAAAAGGTTAAATATAGTGCTATAGCCTGTGTGTTAGACAGCATGGAAATGTGTAATACATTTTATAAAAATTTAATGCAGAAGAGTAGAAAATAAGTAAATAAAATGGTTTGGTACACAACCAGGTAAGCCTGAGCGATTAGGAAAATGCCAGGGCATGAAATACCTCTTATTTTGCTGATGGGTAAATGAGACATCAATATAGCTTCACATAAATGTGTACTGAACTGCATTACACATGGTCAGATATTTTCTGCTATTTAGTTTTTACCATTACTGTTAACATCTGTTAACTCTGTTTAAGTGAAAATCATCAAAGACATATTTTGAATTACTTAATGGCACAAATTCCAAGCAAGGAAAATGGTACCCTGGGCCATCATTATGGTAGCCAGGGAAGTCTATTGGCTGTGTCCTGAGAGGTCTCACTATCTATGGCATGCCCTTGAAGCAATTATTTCCTGAACTTATCCAACAAAGATGTAGAAAATAATAGACAGACTTCATTAGGAAGTCTGGGAGAATCTTATTTTTCGAAAATTCTTAACATAATATTTTAATCATTTTGAACTTCACATGAGATCCTGACATTTCAAAGGGTTAGAATAATTGTGCAGCTTTCATCCTTCTGATTAGAAAACTTGAACCAATTGTCAGTAAAATTAGCTCAATAAATTTTATTTGAATAAATAACTCTTATACCAGTATTTCCTGATAACAATATGTATTTTCCTCGCACCATAAGCACCTAACAGAAAACACTGTCAATTTCTGAACCAGCCCTTTTAAAGCATAGCTAGTTCAGAGCAGTGTACATCTGAAATTAGATAGAACAAAATGATCATATGAAAGTGCTTCTATATTCAGTTATCCATGTTCTGGAGATATGTATCAGAAACATTAAACCGCATGGACACTTTGGTTTCCCTTGTAGTCAAAGTGTTCGAGGGTATCCTTAGATCTCAGGGCAGTAGCTGCAGTACACACACGGATGTTAGTATGAAGCACCATCACTTCAACCCTTCACAAACTAAAAAAGAGTTGGTCACAAATTTTTAAACAAAACCCAAATTATACTTCTTTCCAGTTTAAAGGACTGTCAGGCAATAAAGAGCTCCTTTCAGCTTTCCCCCAAACAGGACAAGTTTATGATAGACAAAGTGATGAATGACAACTGTCACTTGTAGATTTCTTGATAAGTGAGCATGCCTCTTCCTAATTTTTCTAATATAACATGATTGTCATCCTAAGTCTGTTTTCCTTATGCTGAAATGTCAGCTTTGACCACATTTGTCTTTTTTTGGCCCGGTGGTTATAGGCTAGACAATGAAACCTCTCGCAGACAAACTATTTACCTCGGAAAGAAAGCCAAATGCGCATGCCCCCCAATAAGGCTGACCATTAGCAGCACCTTTGTTAGAAAAAAAAACTTGAAAATTGGAATAAGGAGAGTTTATAATTTGAAATTCTGGCATTCTAGGGTTACAAAGGACACACAGCAAAACGTTATTTAAGAAAAGTAACCTGGAAGATCCTAAAACACTAGTAATGCTTAAAACCCATAAGTAAATATCCCTTATCTAAGCCATGAAACAACACCCTGTGAGCAGAAGCTTTTAATGCAGCAGCATCTTCCCGTTTTCTGAAATGGTGATGAGCTGCGTCCTCTATTTTCTTCCCACAAACATTTTAAAGCTTTCATAATCTCTTCTTTGCCCTATCATCCTCCATGAGCTGTGCTTTTCACGCTTAAGTAAGTTTTCCACTTCGCTATCTAGAGTTGGGCTTTTGAGCATGGATGGCCTACTCTCTTGGTAGATTAAGTTCAACATTTCATTTAGGGGAAAATTTAAAAGCAGTCAAGAACTTCCCTGAGTGGAAATTGTTTTAAATGCACAGTCTTTTTCAAAATGACATGTATAATCCTCATTGTAAATAAATTACATAAAAACAAAAATATTGTTTCTGAAATCTCATTTTCTTTGGACTCAGCAAAGAAATCTTTGTACATTCCCATGTTATGCTCAACTTTCTTCTAGTAACTTTTGATATTCAGAAATGTAGTTTGTGTTATAGCAAGAAAAATATTATATCACTAAAATCAGAAATTATTTTATATTTATTTAACTACACAGTATTTAAATAAAGGGAACATGTATCTGTCTCCCTAAAGCATAGCAAACAAAATGCACATCTCTTATAGAGCAGAGCCATTATACTTTGTTGTTTACCCAATGGACCGGAATCAAGTCACAAAGACATATAGTGGCAAATGACTTCATTGACTCAATTCTTCACAAGGAATATGAGGAAACTTTCCATTGGACTGGTTGAGTAGTGCTTATAAATATAATTGAAATGGTTTTCCTTGCTCTTTGGCCTACCATTCTACTAGCTCAATATCAAATGTTGATATTCCAAATAGCAGAGGTGAATATCTTTTTCTCCATCAACACTCTCTAATTCTAGAGGAAGGGAAGGATTCCACCGTCTCAGAACTGGACATTGTCTCACACCTGGTGTGGAATAGCAAAAGGACACAAGAACTAAGCTTTAAAACAGTTCTTAAAAGAGTTGAGCCAGGGATCTAAAGTTACTGAAAAGGCTAAATAGATAGCAAGAGGGAAGGTGAGAAACAGTGGCAATGCTGATGCTGATGATGATAATAACCAGGCCTTCCTGTGTGCTTGGCACTGTCCTACGCACTCTACATATAATGACCTTTTTAATCTATGCAAGGTCATATCATGCATGCAAGGAAAAAAGTTTTATTTCTTAACTAGATGTACTTGTCAAATCACCCTCCCTTTTAATGTCTTTTATTTGTAAATGCATTTGTTTATAACACATCATTTCCAGGACCCATAGGCAATTTGTTTCCACTTTTCTAATTCACATTCTAAATGGCTCCCGTTCATTTAGATCATTTTCTACACATCACATTAATGTATGATTTAGAAGTAAACAAGAGTTGAAAATAAAATCCTCTTGGATACTCTGTTTTAAAATCTGAAGGGTTCAGTAATCCTTTAAGTCTGTAATCACTAAAAGGAAAGCCATGGTCACTAAATCACATGTAGCTCTACAGAAACCACAGAATGCAAAATTCTCCAAAGAATAATTATCGTTAAAGTGACCATGAAACAATAATCGTACATTACAAGGCCACTTACAAGCACATGCTACTTTATTTGACATTACTGAAGTCTTTATTCTCTTGCTTAGAGCTGAGTTTATAGCAAATCCTATCACAGTAATAAAAGTACCAAAGGTTAAAAAGCAATTCTCCAGGATTCGGAAAAAAAAAAACATGAATACTCAGCAAGATGCGTAAACAAGGAGACATATTTGAATTAAAGCTGGCCTATTGGACACATCTGTCATGAAAAATAAAAAAATCTAAAATAATCTATAAATTGATCCATTTTAACATTTGGTTTATTACAATGAAAATATATATGTAATCTCTATGTTGGATTATATCATTAATATTAGTAAGTATAGTACATTTCTTTTAAAACTTCTACATATCTTACGATTAGCAGATATAATGTTGGGGGGGCACGGGGAGGGCCGTACAACTCAGAGAAGACAAATAGTGATTCTATAGCATCTCACTATGCTGATGGACAGTGACTGTAATGGGGTTGGTGGGGGGGGAACCTGATGAACGGGTAGTTTAATAACCATAATATTGCACATGTAATTGTAGATTAATGATAATAAAATAAATTATATTTTTAAAAATAGTACAAAAAAATTAAAAAAAAATAAAACAACCACAATCCCAGAAACAAAAAAATATATATATAAAACATTGAATATGTAAAAATAAATAAATAAATAAATAAAACTTCTACATATCAATGTAATCATCACAGAGAAATTTTACTTAGAATAGCATATTGATGATAATCTATGTAACTCTGAATATCTATAATATTTTTGGTATACTGATATTTTTTCTTTCCTTAAACTTAAAAATTTCTTTTTAAGTTTAATTCTAGGAAATGTGCCTGCTTTTATTATTATTATGATATTTTTCCTCCATTAGTAGTCTTTTCCATTCCATCTCTCCTTTTATGAGACGTTTTTAGCCTTAATTCTATCTGTAGCAGCTGGTTCCTTCTACTTTGTACTACGAAAATATTTAGAAGTCTCATCTTTTAATTTTCAACAATTAAGCTTTTTGGATAAGGTTATATTCAGACTTTCATTTGTATTGACATCTGATCTTTAATAAATGATGCTTTGGAGTTTCTAATGTATTGTGGTGATATGTATTAATAGCACTTTAATTTCTGTGAAATTGCTCTCTCCTCTTTAAAAACTGAGCACTGAACACTAATCAAATGATATTCAGAGTCACTGGGCAAGTAGAGGATTGTGGACTAGAACTAAGATTTTCCGACACTCAGAATCTTATCTCATGAATCAAACACAAGAGAGGGCTGTTCCCGAATCCTCCCATCACCATTCCCAACCTTCAGTCTCCTTAAGGTTAATTTTTTAATCAATGTTGGAGGCATTTGAAAATTGTCAGGAGCTTGAATAGTCACTGTACAAAAAGCCTACGTTTGTAAACATCTCTGAAACAGGCAATGGTAAATAACACAATGAGCACTTTTTATCTTCTCAGCTTCAGCCTTTTGCTACCTTATAAAGTTTTAAAGGGGAACTATAATACTTTTGAAATGACAACAACAGACGAGAATTTAGACAGGAAGATTCCTTCAGACAGACATTCCCCAGACAAACTGATAGCACTTGAGAGTTTAAGTGACACCTCTTCTCAAAAATCCCCAGATCAAAAACCAAAAAAAGCCATTGGCTCTCATGGCATCAGGTGTGAACTGAAACACAATTCATCCCGTGGATTATATCATATCACCCTATAAGCCTGCATGTTAACAAATCGTATAGAATATGGCTCCATTTCTTTTCCTCTGGAAAGAGGTTAGTTAAAATCTTTAATCTTCTTTCCATTTGCCTTTGATGGAAAAACAGTGGGCTGCCAAGAGAGATTTCCCATTAGATGTTCAACATAAGAGGTATCTTTACTTTTATGTCAATTAAAATATAATTTTTTCTTCTGACGATAAGTTGGAAGTGTGAATAAACATGTGTCATTAGAGGAAAAGTTATATAAAATTATAGGTGTCTCTATATATGTTTAATAACACCAAAGTAGTTTTCTAATCTATCACTACATTGACTTTTAAGGAATGAAGATGACATTGTGGGCTGTCCATGTAAATTATCCACAACCAGCAACCAGGTGGCCTGAGTTTGAATTCCAGACCTGCCATAAACCCATGCTAAAGACCTGACATAAGTTACTTTGCCTTCTGAGCCATAGTTTCCTCACATTAAACATTAACAGGGAAGAGTTAGGTGATTTTTAGTGCCTTTTGAGTCCTATATTGCGTGAGCAGAGATAACATATTCCTAAATACTAACATATTAGTATATTAGCTATGGGAGGGGGAATTTCCTCAGCATTCAGCTGGTCTGGTGGATGGCCAGACTTTCTGCTAAAGCACCTCTGGCCAGATGGGAGTTTTATGTAAAACTGATGCAGTCTTTCTCTTCATTCAAAAGGCTCACAGGATTTCTGGAACCTCTTCAAAACAACTCTTACCAAACACATTTCGGTGAGTTATGTCTACGCCGATCAGAAACACATGGACTGAATTTTCCTAAGGTTTAAAAATTAAATGAAAAAGCATAGCAAATGAATTTTGAGTTTTGCCAAAGCTAAAGAATTAAATTATGTAAGACACTCTGTGGATTCAAAAGCCACTGAGCTCTTCCCACTCTAATGCTGGGCCCCTATTAGAATGGCTCCTTTGCCACCCATTATGTGTTATTTCTTTTTCTCAAAGTATGATTAAGGGACTGAGCCATCAGTTAGTTGGTTTTTTTTTTTAATTTTATATTGGCTGGTGTATGAGGAAAATCAGACAGACCTGCAAGCTCCACATACCTAGAAATAGCAGTTAATACCAGCTCTCCTTTAAGTCAGATGGCCTCCTAACATTTGTCAGTGACTTTGAAAATGTGTCCTTCATTGAAGAAGGACAAGTTCAAACAGACCCATCAATATCAAAAGAGGAGTGACTCCAAATGTACACCTTCCCAAAAGAGAATCAGGAACTGAAGGGGATACAGTGATAGAGTGTCTAGTACTGCATCATTCAGTATGGTAACTGCCAGCCACATAGGGTTACTTACATTTAAATTTAAATTAATGTAAATTAAATAGATTAAGAATTCAGTTCATCAGTTGCAAGAGCCATATCTCAAGTACTCAATAGCTACATGTGGCAGATGACTGCCATACTGAGCAGTGCAGATGTAGAACATTTCCATCATGACAGAAAGCTACTTGCTGGCCTGATGTAATGCCTAGCATGTAAGAGGCACCTGATGAAAATGAAAGAAAATAACGATACAGACATTTTGAGTAGCTAAGATCCATTGAGCAAAGTCTGTTTTCAAAGGAAATACATTTCTTTTCTTTTTTCTGATTTTTACACATTCAAGGTTTTGCCTCAGTCAATCTTCAACATTTGGGGATATCTCAACATATACATACACTATGCCAGAAAGACCATTTAACTCATCAGTTGGTGGTTTCAAGATTAATTTTAAGATGCATCAATTCAACTATAGTTCTCAATTATCATTAATACTACTTTGCATTTGTATTCATTTAATCACAAGGAATTATTTTGCATACCAAAGTTTGCATATTCATTAGAACCACAGAACTCTGAAAACTAAGGATCGTCATCGCTGTGTTATAGACAAAGGAACATGTTGATGATGATCCCAATGACTTTTTGAGGTTACACAGCTGTAATCAGATCTGGAGGAATCAAATGACTGTTTACAGTAGCACAACTAATAACAGAATGCCTCCAGGGCTTAAGCCCTATTCATCCGGTTTAAAATCCAGAGCTCATGACACTAAACTATGTAATTTCTCAGCAGATCAAATCAAAGTAGAATGTACATATTTAGATGAAGAAATAACTTTCTTATATCATTCATAATAATATGTATAAACAAATAAACAAGTACATAAATATTAAAATAATTAGAAAAAGATAGATGCTTTAATGCTAGATGTTGAATTTGTAAAGTTTGGCCTAAAATGCCAGGTCTGAAGTAATGAACTATAAATTCGACCCTACCCATTGGTCACATTGCACAGTATTCAAGTTGTGGTCCATGAGGACAGATGCACACTTCACATCTCCAGGGGATTTCACTCACATCAACTACAACGCGCATCACTTTCTGAAGCAGGCCAACATAACATCCATTCAGCAAGCTCAACTTGACATTTGTTATCTCATCTTTCGCACATCAAGTGAAACTGAACCTGCTGAGCTATACTGAAGCATTTTGGGAAGAGTGGTAAAAATATTCGGGGACATCACATTGTTTTAAAATATTTTCTGACATTTTGTTACTTAGCAGACACTTTTAGGTGCTATATGTGTAGATGATATGTATATGGATATGGGTATAGATAGATTTGGAATATTACACTTCTACAAGAGAAGCAATCCAGGCTAGCACAGGCTCGGAAGCCTGCTTGGGTTCAAATCACAAACTATGTCATCTTGAGCAGCAAGTTACTTAATCTCAGTTTCCTAATCTGTAAAATTGCTATATTAATATTACTCTCTTCTAGATTTACATAAATTAACAAAACCTAAGTATTAAGAATTGCTCCTAGCATATAATAAGAGCTTAAAAAGTGTTTTTTGTTGTTGTTGTTGATACTATAGTTGGGATGATGTTGGTGAGAATGATAATGATTTGAAATCACAATTAGTTCCCACAGATAGCCCACAGTGAGCATGGAGTTTCCCAGTATTCATGCCTTTGTGTAATCAGAGTTCGCTTTGGACTCTGGGCTAACACTGTGACTGGCTTCAACCAATAGATGTTGTGGAAATGACACTATTGTTATTTTGGGCATAAGCCATAAAAAGGCCTGGCAGCTTCTCACACACTTTTGGGAGCCCTTGAGGCACATGTAAGAAGTCCAGCTAGCCCAATGGAGACTATGTAGAGTGACCATGTGGACAGCCCACGGAGAGACCACCTAAAGAAATAGAAGTCTAGCCATCCCATCACCCCAGGTGGACCCAACTTTCCAGTCACCTTCCCCAGGCCCTGGAAGCCATGGGGATGTTCTAGTCCTGGCCACCATCTGGCCACAGCCACATATGTGACCCCAAGTGAGACCAGCAAAAGAACCACCTAGCTGAGCCTTAGTCGAGCAATAGAAACATGAGAAATAATTAAATGTTGCCATTTTAAGCCACTTGGTGGTAGGTTTGTGATGCATCAACTAGTAAACAAACACCTAGTTATTAGTTGCAAAACTGCATATTAATCTTCAAAGTCACTGTAGTCATAGATGCTATTTGAGGCTTGCTACCTATTATTTTCTATTTTTGATGTTTATCATATCTGTCATATTTATCCCATATCCAATTTTTCCTAACAATTTTTCCTTAACTATGTTTAAATAAATCTACTTGACTTTTCCTTCACAGATCATCTTTCTTCCACTTTTACCTCTTGTATGCATAGCATTTTCACTACCTTTTTCTTAGAGGCCAATCTATTTTCATTTTCTTCTTCCAGGAAGCCTTCCTTAACTTTATTTCTATTTTTCCTTGGCTTACATATGCACCTTTTGCACCATGTAAATACACTGATATGCATCTATATTTAGGATTAAGGTACATGTGTGCCTCAATGTTTCTTGCTCATTGAAGAACAGCAGTCTATTTCTTTTCTATCCCTATGCAGTGTTTACTATACTGCACTGCTCCACATGCAGATGACCTCTCAGGGACAGACTAATATTACCAAGCTCTAGAAATCACTGACTATAATAGTGGTGTTGGCTAACTAATTTATAATAAGAATCATGATTTCCAAGGTAACCGAGTATCAGACAACGGTTTCCTCACATTATGGTATTTTCAAACTATAGACAATCACCATGAAAAACCAAATCATAATCAAAAGTCTGCTTGATGAAGGTAGAATGTTACTTCTTATTTGAAGGTATAATTGCATGTATCTGAAAGAGCCTTAGGCATCCATCCATACAATGAGGTTATAACTTCTGCCTAGCTAAGCAAGTCCTCAGGCCAGGCATACTCTTCCTCATGCTGTATTGATTAAATATTCCTCAACTGAATTTTCATTCATTCAGAAATAGTTACTAAGCATCAACCATATGTCAAGCATTAGGAATAAAGCAATGACCTAAAGAGACAAAATCTTCATCCTAGTAGAAGTTACTTTCTAGAAAAAGTTTCTGGCTTACTGCTAAGCTCCCTAAAATAAATTCTTAAAAAAAAAATATGTTCATATGTATATAGCTATTGTTCTATATTAGAAAATATACATTTTACCTGGAACTTCGAACCTGTAATACTGTCACAATAAGCAAATATCCTGCTGAGGCTGAGACTAGGAACTGCAGTTTGCCAGACATGTAAACAGTTAAACCACACCTCCTAGTTCATGAGTTGTAAAGCATGAAATCCTGTATTAACATAAGACTCATCATAGCCCTTTATTTCAAAAATTATTTAGAATTTTTAAACAAATCCAAAGCAAGTGTATAGCTCAGTCTATATTCTCTGATACATATTTTAAGCTAATGCTTTCTTTCTTTAAAATTTTGCCAAAATATCTGGAAAATGAAAGAAGAATTTTATCTGGTACAATCTCATTTTATCCCACCTCTATTAGTATGAGCTTCATCATACCTAACAGAAAACAAATATGCTTTGCAATGTATTAACCTAATAAGGTATCCAAGGGATCATTTATACATGAGGATTTAAAAATTATTTAACTGGGTTTTATAGAAGGCCTTCCCTCTCCACTACCTACTCTCTAAAAGCGTAAGTATTTAGTCTTCAGTAATATAGCTTGAATGACCTGAAAATGTCTATAAACACATTTTCTATGCTTATCTAGGGCTCCCCTCTGTTCATTGGGATCAATGTTTAGATTATTTCCAGAGAGGCGACAGCGTCCTGTCAATGCCTGTAAAATGTCAAGGGGTCGTCTGAGCTTGAACCCACCTTTGGAGCCTGGAAGGAATGCATTTACTTTTAACAGGCTGCACTTTTAGCCTGAGAAAAATTAGTATGTCAAGGGATAACCATGTAAGGAGCGCTAGTGTAAAGTTACTCCACCATCAGGTCTAGTAGAGGGAAAGGACAGTACTTCAAGGAAGCCTCAGAGAATAATGACAAGGCAGATAGTAATCATACAACTTTGGTCCTAAACAATGTTAATAAGAAAAATAAAGCCCATGGAATTCAAAAGGTTATAAATTTGAATTACTAGATGTGATTCCTTAAAAGGTTTCCCACTATACCTTTATGCTTCTTTTCCCTAATAAGTACCTCTGTAAGAGAGCTACTTTATCAGCATGTTTTTTACTAACATCTCCCATTTTCTATTTTATAAAAGTATAAGATACATCAAGCTGTTTTTATTCTTGTCACATTTAGACTCTTTCTACTTATCAATGCAATCATGTGACACAAACTTCTTTGCTTAAAGTTTTTACTACAAGTCTTAACTTATGAAAAAATCAGTGCACTTATGATCAAATTCACTGACCTGGTCAAAGAGAACATTCATTGTGTGTGGCTCAATAATATATAGAAATACAGTGAAGGAGCACGAAGTCAGGCATTTATTTACCTGTTTCTCAGCAGATAGGTACTGAATTTGTTCCCTCAACCACTAAAATAAGCACAATAATAACACTTCAAAAGGTTGGTATCAGAAGGAATGAGTGTGAAATGCCTCTAGTGTTGCCAAATCCATAAAGGTTAGTTGCATATTTATTATAGAACTATATGAATGAACAAGTCCTCCTGGAAAGAGTGAAACTGAAGAAATTCCTAAGCATCTAAAAATACTTACTAATCATCGCCTTCATGCAACCCTACCAGGCTTCCTTATAGGACTAAAAGGGTCACCATTTCACACTAAATTATTTTCATTAAGAGCACTAGCTTCAGGGGGCTAAAATGGTTTGGTTTAGCAAATCAAAACCAAAGGAACAGGGATGTCCTTAAGGTAATATGTAAAAGTAATGTGTAAATACATAAATATGGACTTGAGCCCCCAGCTCCTAGGACATGCTGAACTAACTGGCTCTAGATCCCCCAGATGACCCATCCTTTAGACAGAGAATGGAGTGCAGCAGTACAGTTTGAGGTTGAGTCTTTGGTGGAAGTTTCTCAACCATCAGGTTTGTACTGTCAGAACAGTATTGACAAAGAAGTTTGTTAACTATAAAGTAATTAGAGACAAGGTTAACCCCCATTCTGGTTTGGTTTGAGAGCAGTTCTTTCCAAAATCAAGAGTATGGGTTAAATGGTTTTCAAAGGGCAGAAAGCTGAATGAATTTTATGCTTTCTTTTCTAATATCTTCCTTATATATCATCTAAATCCCTAGTGTTACAGTCCTTTCCTCATCACTTCAGTGGAAAGAGAACAAATCAGAATTGGGTGAATTATTCCTAAGAAAGCCTGACCTATGCAAAATCTAGTAAGAGGATTAACACAGACTTCTTGCCCGCTATGCTTTTATTTATGCACAGTCCGTAAAGGCACACTGCTGATTCCCATTTAGCTTGTGATCCACTTGAATCCCATCATTTTTCTACTCTTGTTGCTTCACTCTGAAATGTTCAGTCTGTGTCCTTAGGAGAGTTTTCTCTTCACAGATGAATCCTTGTTCTTTATTGTCTCTATCAGACATGATTCAACTTGTCAAAAGGATTTTGAAATGCAATGCTCTTTTCCAGGATCTCACTTTCTATGCAGTTAAAAATGCCTGTGAAGATCTGCATAATTGAAAAATAAAATTATCATCAACATATACTGAATAAATATTATAAAATGGTTATGATGTATGGGTCACAGTGGATAATATAAAGAGGCATAATGCCTTGTCTCCATTTAAAGTGACCTAAATGGCCTGGGGAGGCCTGACATCCAGCAAGATGACCAGAAATACAAAGTGGTGTATGGAAATCAGGAGAAGAGGGCACTGTTAGAAGAGACCAAGGTGGGGGATTTCAATGACAAGGGCCGTTTTAGCAAAGGCATAGAAATTTCTGGAGCCCATGTGCATCATAATGAGAGGATGCCTGAAATCAAGACTTCACCCAGAAGCTTACAGAGAGAAATTCTAGGGAGATGGGCTTACCCCAAACTATGGAGAACATTCTATACTAGGTCAGGCTGTCAAAAAATATTGAACAGTATAGTATGATGTGGTGGTTAAAATACAGTCTGGAAAGCTAAATTCAAATCCAGGCTCTGCTACTAATGGTCTCTGAGTCCTTGAGGAAGGTACTTTATTTTTCTGGGTGTAAAGTGAAGATGCTGTTAGTTCCCACTTGGGGAGTACACGTAGGTCCAGAAGGGGCCACTCAGGGTGATTACTAACACAGGTGTGAGCCAAGCACTGTGGGTGCACAGAGCCTGCAGGTGAGCAAGACATGTCTGACCCTTGTCATAAGGCTTTAGGATGAGAAGTTTGGAATTATTGGGCTGGATAAAAGAAAGCAACTTTTCAGTTGTTTGCTTTCAAAAGATGTTTCATGAATGAAAACTAACTTGGAGGTAAATAATCTGGTGACCTTGTAGTGGAAGATTTATGCAAGGTGACGATAGCTACAGTGAGAGACTGGCTAGGGGGTTTATAGCAGAAATGTTAGAATGACTTTCTGGTTAAAGTTATAGAAGAGCAACACTGTAGGTTGAAACATATGCCATCATTTGAAAATCTGGCTGAGCTCTGAAGTGATGAAATAGAAACATCATAGTTATAAGGGCACATATTCTTTCTGCAGGATTTACTTTAGAGTGCATGATCATTAATTATATTCACTAAAGAAATGAGAAATCATTTATTGACTGAGCCTGATATTAACTTATCCTCCTGACATTAACAGTTGATTAAAAACAACTGAATACCAAACTACCTCCCTTAAGATCAAGGAAAACCCAGGCAACTCAAAATCATCTCTTGGAGCCATTAATTAAGAAATGAGGATTAAGTTAATGGAAAGAACACTGAGCTGAGGACCAGTAGATGTGGTTTGAGCCTTACTGCTGCCACTGTAACATTGCAAAAAATTGCTCTTATCTTTTCTGGGTCTCAGTTTCTTCAACATAAAGATAGAGGAACCAAAGTTGCTCCAAAGTCCTCCTAGCTCACAAAATGCAGAATTACATGACATAACTCAGAGAGTTGGTCATTCCAAACAGTCTACTTTGGAGAGACTCTCGTCATGTTTTCTTGAAGTTTAGCATGATTTTCAGTCATTTAATTAGGGAAGAATTGCACTTCCTAACAGAAAAAATATATAACATAGTATTCTTCCAGTGGTGTGTGGGAGCCAGCCATTGCCAGAATTTATTGTTAAATTCTTAGGAATATTAAAAGCCAGTTGACAACAGGTTGTTGGGTTGATATTGATCATGGTGGGAGCATTCAGACCGTGGAAATTTGCAAATAACACAAAGCATGCGTTTTTTGTTTTTTGTTTTTAAAGCCAGCTGTTAAGCATTTATCGGCATGTTAAGACTGTTAAGAGGGATAAATAAATCAAAACTGGTCAACAGCAAAGGTGAATTTTTTCCAGTTTTTGAATTATGATTAGCTTCAGTAAGAACTGTTTCAAAAAACAACTGACAACAAATTAAGTACACTTCCAACAAAGGTAAGTGAGATATCATAAATAACAAAAAAAAATACTCTTCCATTTCATCTTTTTGCTATTGTCTCAGAGTAATTTTGATTTGTGTGAATGAAAGCAACTGAGAAGATATGGGCCCTAATTCTATATCCCAGTTGGAAATCACAGTCAAGACCACTAGCTATTAATAGAGTGACTTGTCCTCAGCAGGATGTCCTAGGAAGTGGATTAGCTTTGCATTAAACATCATAGGGATAAACAAAAACACCCCAGAAGCTTTGCCAGTGGCTTAAAATCAATCCCTAGGAAGAGCTCAAGGCGAGCATTACTCCTAATATCTTGATACGGAATCGAAGGGACTCTAAAATTTGGTTTGCAAGATTGCCAACACATGTTATAATGCTTCCTGGGGCCCAGCCCCACCACAGAATTATTCTAAAGAGAGCTAACAGTAGTGGGTGAAAGAAGAGCTTTAAATCTGGATTTAATTTCTCATAAATGAAATAAATGTGTCATTTTAAGGCTTTCCGCGTGCCTGTTGACAAAAAAAGAAACACTACAGATTTACAGACAAGAAGACTAAGGTTCCAGGAGTCTTTGTTTGAAAGGAGTGAAATATTTGAAGCTAATTCATTACAAAATCCTACCCAGGACGCTCCAGATGATAATTAGAATTTGTACTGGAGACAGAAGCCAAGTATCATAATCCCAGGAAGATGTTAGCTCTGGATTCTTTTATTTTCTCACTGTAAGAATAATTAAAAAAGTAACTGTCATTATTACCATTTGGCACCTCACCTGATGTTAGGTAGTGAAAGTAGTCTCGGGTTGTGAGCGTGTGCCCAGAGGTAAGTGTAATTTTTAGAGAAAAGTTTTAAAAGTAAAATCACTTATGACCTAGGATGGAATTCAAAACTTATATCCTAAAACCTTATTTCTCTCAAGACTGTGACCCTTTATATTTTCCAGTTGTGTTCAACACCGGACTTAGTCTTAATTTCCATTTGTAAGAAGAAGAACCTAAAATATGAGTTAATGGTTCCTTTATGGACTTATCAAGCCAACAATTATTAGAACTATTAATAATAGCAACATTTTGAAGTATAGACCTTTTGGAAACCGTGAACATTTACTAACTAGTTCTGTAAGCATTTTTAGGAAATAAAAGGATGAAGTGATTTTTCCCCAGTGGAAAAGAATTAAAAAAGAGTTAGTGAATACTTTAGTTTGAAAATTAATATCAATGTCATATGCCTCAGCCATAACCTGTTTTCTTCTAATACCTATGCGTGTTGAATTCACAAATAAACCCTTCCTGAGATGAGGGACAGAAAGTTGTCTTAAAAACAAGGAAGGCATCAAATTGCGTTTTCCAAGTGTAATCTTATTCTTTTGTTGTTGTTATTTTTATTATATTATTAATTATGAATATTATTATAATAATACAGTTATATACTTTTAACAGAAAAATGAGCAGTTTCTCTCACGCTGGCATAAAATTACCATAAGACATGAAATCTGTAACTCACCTGAAAGAGAATTACTGATTATGTGTAGTGATTTTTATTTCTGTTGGAGTCACTCTACCTGCCAGTTCAGCTAAAAAAAAAATACTATAAAGTAAAAATTTTCACTTTGAAATTTCCATGCAAATTCAGCAATAACAGCAACAAAAAAAACCCCCTGTAAACAATTCATGTCCAATGTAGAGGATTTTTGCCGCTACTACAAAACAGAAAGTGCCCACCCCACCTGCATTAGAGGCATCACATTAACAGAGCCTGACAGTGCCAGGATCGGGAATCAGACATAATCTTACTTGGGCAGCTTCTAGGCACAATATTAAAAACAGAATTGAAAAGATTGCTTTCTGAAATGGCATTTTCCCATTCAAGCTTCTGTTTCCAATTTGTATTCTCTCTCACACTCCATTCTTCTCCTCACTGCCCCCCTTCTTCTCTCATGCTCTTCTTCCTCCCTTGGTCGCCACCTTGCCTGGCCCCTGACGGGCTTCTTGGCCAGCAATTTGTGAAGTGGTGACACACTTCCGTGGGGTTTCCTGTTTGCTGATTATGAACTAAATGCAAATTGTCTCAACATAATGCTAACTTCGAAAGGCTTAGTGAATAGCTCTCTCACGTGTAAAGTCATTGCTGTGTGGGGAAACCTTGGTGTGGGGCCAAATTTTTCTTAAATGAATTTACCAAAGGCCATTATCAAGGAACTAGATCTTTGGAAACATTTATACAAAACATGGTGATAGTGGGAACCAGATGCTTCAGTTTCTATTATAACACTTTTGGGAGGTGAGTCTTTTTTTTTTCTCCTAGCACAAAGAACAAGTTTCCACAGTTTATCACAGATACGTTGCAGTAAACTGTATCAAAGTTTGCCTACACTAATCTGTGGCTGTTATTAATATCAATGGGGAAGAGCTATAAATTCCACCCTGACATGGCTTCAGTGGTGTGAACTCCCAGATCTTTTCTAATCCCAAGATTAGATACTGAAGGGCTGCTTCAATTGTACAATATTATCACATCCTATCACTTGGCCCCATTTCAAACTGGAGCATTTATTGACAAATTTCCACGCTATTGCTAAGTTGTGAGCACTCTTCCTTATCTGTTCTCCTTTTACAGCCTAACTGGCAAGACTCTCTCAGAGGAAGTGTCCTGCTAATAATACCACCAGATACAAAGCTTGTTTTCACCCCTTTTAATACAAAAGGTCCACGGTAACCATACACATTTTTTTACTCTGTTACTTTTTGAAGTAGAAGGATGTGTCTCTTTTGATTTTTTGGGGGGGGGCTACTCTGCTAATTTCACACTCCTATCTCTTTTTCCCTTTGAATTTCTTAGTGACCTGAAAACCGAGTGAGGATATGAGGAACTATTTGTCATTATCATGGCTGCCTTTCTTCTGACAAAGATGACTTATGTGCATCTCTGCATGAATGGTGAATTAAACACTTGAGGTAATCAAGTAGAAAGCCAGGGTCCTTACTGTAGTAGAAAATGAAGGCAGCAGAAATGACTAGACATATTTGATGGGAAAACACATCTTGTCAGCTGAAAGCAGGACTTTCCAAGCTTTCTGGATCATTGGAGTGTTGTAAATATGCACTTACAAACACAGAAAACACTGGGTAATGCTGAATCTACTTGGCATCTCTATTTGGATATGTAAGTGGAGATAAGGTGTGAGGCATCTCAGACTCAAGAGGAACAAAAGTAAACAGCTGATCATCAAAGCAAATCCACTCTTTCAGCAATATTCCCCAATCTAGCTTCCAGCAACTCCATCCTTCTGGTTGTTCAGTGCACAAGCCAGCATCTGCACTGATTCTCTTTCACTCTACCATCAGTCATTGGACAGATCCTGTGGGGTTAGCACTCAAATCCAACCACTCCTCACCACTGCTTCTCTGGTCTAAGCCTCCACATATCTTAGTGAGTTTTTGCATTAGTATCTGAATTAGTCTTTAGCCTCTGTTCTTCCCCCTTGTAAGTCTTTTCTCAGCAGAGCAGCCAGAGTGGCTCCTTTTAAAAGCTTCGGATTAGGGCAATCATATACTTCAATGGTGTTCCTTTCCAACAGAGAGAAAAATAATCCATTATAATGGTCTGTAGGGCTCTGTAAAAGCTAGGCACCATCTCCTACTACTCTCCACCTTTTCCACTTCACTCCAGCAATATAGGTCACCTCACAACACAGTGGCCAGGCGCCCCATCAGGCCTTTGTACTCAATGCTTGCTGGTATTCAAAGGCTCTGTGGGTCACCTCTTTGCTTGTTTTAGGTCTCTGCTCAAAAGTTACCTTCTCTATGATGCCTATCTGTCCATCTATTTAAATTGTTAAGCCTCACATCCCTCAGTATCCATTTTCTCTATTTCCATTTTTTTCTCAGAACTTTTCACAGATTGTTACACATTTTATTGTTTACTATCTTTACTGACTGTCTCTCCTCACTAGAATATAAGCTCCAAGAGGGTAGGCATATGGGTCTATTTGCTGCTTTATTCTTAGTGCTTAGAAAGTGCCTGGAACATAGAAGCACCCAATAAATATTTGTGGAATATTTATATGTCTTTATATCTATCACATGCCATTGAGTGTGTCATCTGTTTGGTTTATTTGAATTATTTTTTAGGGGGTGGGGAGGTTTGACTAAGAACTATTAACATTGGAATAAAACTTGAGAAAGAGTAAAATCTGATTTCATTCATTTATTCAACCTCTATTAAAATCACGATCATCTGTTGATGTTGTTAAAGAAAAATAACAAAGAACCTACATTTCTGTAAGCATACTATTAATTTCTTTAATAACTATTAGGCAAAATAATCTCCAAAAGTTACATATTCCCAGATGTTAAGATTTTTTTGTATATGTCATGTGTTTAATAAAAGGGTTTAAAATGTGAGAAAGACAAAAACAAAAATTTTAAAAACTCTACATAATTAATACATTGGAACCATAGAACATATTAAAAACTTAAAATGTATTATGTTGATCCACCTTCAGTATAACCTAATCTAAGGGACTGACTATAAAATGCTTGTACAGTAAACTTCAAAAGTATTTGCATTTAATTATTTAATAAACAGGCATCTTTGATATATAAGCCAGGGTCTCTGCTAGCACCTTATCAGTTTTCTTTGACCTAGGGAAGTTCTGTCCTCCATTACACCAGCCTTTGGCCTTGGTCATTCCCACCAATGTTTTAGTCTGTCGTCTTATGGACGTGGGCATGAAAGTCAGCCCCCTGTTGGTATACATAAGGAACAATCCTGTTTGATATTACTGAAGATTTTAGAGGAGTACATGGTGAAGTCATCACACAGCATGCAGATTCCACCATTTTTCTGTTTTTTCTCTTTTCTTTCCCCTTCTACTCTCTCTTCATTTTTTTCTCCCTTTTAGAAGTAAAGCAAGTCTTCTCTGTAATGCATGTATAGTTGGCCCCAGCATTCTGCTGTTCTGGTGTATGTGAACAGTCTTGTCGCTGGGATTGTCATCTACCCATGCAGATTAGTGAATGTCTTTCCTAAAATAAAAACATTTCTCTCTACAAGGAACAATGCTAGTTACAGCTGCTAATATAACTCCCAACTCATTCATCTTTATAATGATAAGCAGCAAGGGAAATTATTACTCTAGGATGCCTTTTTAAAAAAATAGCATTTGTTCCTACTTTATCCAGAAAGGATTTTTGCAACTTGAAAATACTAAAACCTATTTAAATACTACGCTATAAATAAAAACAAATGAGAAAATGTGAACAAAGGGAAAAATGTGGTAAAGATAATAAAGATGAAGCTGGGAATAAGATTAGTATATAAAACACCTACTGGGGAATAACAAAAAAATCTAGCTCTGAATTTGTCAATAGCTACATCAAAGTGAAAACATAATCAATCACATGATTTACTTACCATTAAATTAAAAAAGAAATGTTTCTCAGAAACCTAACTATCCACAGTATAAGGATTTTTTAAAAAGGCCTTCTATGTCTTCATTAAAAAAAGACACTGCTGTAATGAGGTAAGCAAAACTCTCAAAAATATCCTTAGAATAAATAAAATGAGTGTAACAGAATAGGCCAAAGACAAAAAAGCTAAAGGTAGTTTAATAAAATTAATTTTTGAGGAAAATAGTCATGTGGAGTGCCAAGGCATGTCCAACATTAATTGAGTAGTTTTCAGAAATCATAAGAGTCACTGCTGTTCGTTTTGCTCTGTGGTTACTATAATCATTGTGTGGTCTTCCATGGGCAAGTCAGCATAGTATCAATTTATTCCTAAAAAGAATGTATTAAAACTACATTCTTCAATTAATTGCATAATCTGGGACCTATGCTATCTGATAGTTTAAGAATATAAGCTTATACTAAGAATATAAATTGAAAGAGGTTGTCATTATAATGCAAAGGAAAAACTGATTCTATATTGATAAAATACAATATGGCGATGAAAAGACTTTACTTTCATTTGGTTTGTATCTTAACCCACATATGTATGTTTAGCATTGCTTCCTAAATGTGAAGCTTTTGTATGAAGACATGTGCTAGCTCTTTTGAGGGATAGAATGAAAGAGGGAACATAAACGTGTGCAGCATATAAGAGCTTCTGAATAAGACTAATTTAACAATTTAAATATAAATGGATCTGAGTCATATGTACTTATTTCTCCTTAAAATGTGTATTTACTGAAAAACCAATGAGCTTCACAACTCAAGAGTGTATGATAATGTTCTCCCTCAGTTGCAGCCATGTCTAAATTGTAACTTCATTAAAGCCAATTAGTCTAATACTATGTTTTCCATCAGTAATGCAGGATTTAAAAGTTTAGAAAGGACTAAAGTGAAAATAGATCAAGTTTCAGAAGTTCAGTTTTATAATCCTGTCTCTTTGTGTGTTTTTTTCTCTGACAGTGCAAATATGAAGCAGGTGACTGAGAAAGAATGTACAAGTTATTCTAAAGCTAAATTGGCATGCCTTTACTACACTTCCTCTTGCCACAGCAACAACATAGAACAAAAAGGAATAAACCAGGGCTGTCATTCAGTCTCTTGTCACAGTTGTTTAATACAGATTTAACTCCCTCTTTTTCCCTATGCCATATGGGTTTTGAATGTTTAGAATATGAACCCTAGATCAAATTCATGGTCAGCAGATATAAATCAAGATATTGGCACATGTCTAAAAAATGAAAAGTAGATGGAATTATGTTGAAGGACAAAACAGACTAGAGGAAATTTCAATCCAAATCACTTGAATGAGGGACCTGCAGTGGAAGTAGAAATGATTGTTTCTAGAAACGTGGAGAGGCCCAGGACTCCGTCTTGGTTATATATAAAAAAAAAGGAGAAATAATGAATGAAAAACATGTGTAAGAACTGGCACTGATTATGGGGCTTAAATGGAGGTCTACTTATGAAACAGTTGTATCGGTTGCCTTCTGTGTACCCACTCCCTCCCATGTAGCTTTTATGGACAAACAAAAACTAATGGTCTTTGTTGAAATTGAGCCATCTGCCGGGGGAGATCCAAGTGTGGCTGTTGGTACCTCAAGAAAACCTTGATCATCCTGCTTTTCTTGGGGGACCCTTTGCAGTGAACAGTTCTGCTCTCCCACCCTACACCGCAAGGTGACATCTGTCAGCCAACCAATTCCACCTGTGTACCCAGAAATCCCAGTCAAACCTCTCACGTATGGGAGAGTTCTCTGCCAATAAACCTACCTCCACAAAATAGAGGCACCTCACAAGCTATCTGAAATAATTAGATTACTTTTTCATTTTCAAGCATGATAGGGCAACTGAGAACCTCATCAATTTGAAAATCTATAGTTGACAGGAGAGGGTACAGGTTCCTGTCCCAAGCTGGGCCAATGAGCTCCTTTCCTGGGGTTTTTGAAGATGGGGCCAGGAAAGATGGCTCAGTCTACCTAAAGACTGTGAAGAATGCTAGGTACAAAAGCCATAGTTTTACTACCTATGCTCTTTTCTTCCATGGAGAGAACAAATAGCAAGGAAGAAGACAATGGCACCCAGGAAAAGCAGAGATAGTGATAGAAAGTTCTCTCAGCATCTAAATTATATTCTGTTATAGTTGTTTTTGAGGCTCAAATATATCTGTGCTTTGCCAGCAGGTTGTCAATCTCCTGAAATTCTACTAAATTCCTTTATTTTACTTAGTTTGAAGTGATTCCTAATATATATGTTGTCTTTATATATTATCCAATAAAACATTATACATTTTTGTGATAATGCGCCAAAATTAACTAATCTTTCTGAATATAAGGTATAAACATTAGATGTAATAAGTCATAAAATCAACGTGAATATATTTCTTTAATTTATATTTTTCCCTTCATATTAGTAAGATGCTATACACATATTCCAATAGCAATGCTGTCTCTGTCTCTGTCCGTCCCCATGTTCACCAACAGAGAAGCTCTCTGAACCACATTCTTTTGGGTTTCTATGAAGGCTTCATTACCTAAGCATAATAGGTTAAATTATTGGCCATTGGCAATTGAGTCAACCTCCAGCCCCTCCCTTTCCCTGGATGTGGGAGTGATGGACTGAAATCCCAACCCTCTAATCCTTAAATTCAAAACCTACCTCATTAACATACAAAAGACACAGGCAATCCCAAGAGTTTTAGGACCTCTGCCAGAAACATGGGCAAAAACCAAGTACGTATTATTATAGATCACAATAACCCGGGGGCAGGGGGCTGGGGGGACAGAGATTCTCTGTTAAATGCATGGCAAAGGAAGGGAAAACACTGGAGAATTACACATGTGCTTTTCACAGCTATGGCCCAAAATAGCATGTGATATTTCTCCTCAAAAAGTGCTGATTGGTGTTGGAAAAAATTAATCATACACCTTGCCTAACTACCAGGAGGCTAAGAAATGTAGGGCAGCCAATGGAAAATCGTGGACATTACTGTCTCTGCTGCAGACTAGTGACGACTGGGAAAATTTCCTGCAGGATGACCATCACTAATTCCCGATGATCGGCAATTTTATATTGTACATCAAGCTGCCTTTTTTATATTATAAAATAAATCTGTTTAAAAATACTGTGACAATTATTTCCCATTTGGCTGTTCACTTACAAGGGAGAAAGCATACATGTGTCAGTAATGTCATATTTTTGTAGAAAAGCTTTCAGATGAAATGACAGCCTAAAATGTTTTATCTTCTCAATAAGGAAAATCTTTTCTAACTAAAGATTATGGAAATAGTTAATTATTTCGTTAAAGAAAAAGAGAAAAAAAAACATTTTTCATGTAAGCAACTTTTTTCTTTTTTTGATTCTATAAGTTGTATGTAAAATGTATTTTAAATTTTCCCAAACCAAATGTGAAATATTAGGTTATTTTCAAAATTTGTGGTTAGCAATCTTATTTTCCTTACAAAATTTATTTAAAGTAAATATGACATTTTTTGTTATATGAAAACATGTTTTATATTATAAACAAAACACTATTAAGGACTCAATAAAAACATTCTACAATAAAATCTTTAATAATACACTGGTAAAAGATTTTTATGTACTTAAAATAATTTATTATCATAAACCATGAAAAACATTTTCAAAATGCCTACTGATTTTTAATTATTATATTAATAAAAATGAATTGCTAAGAGAAAAAAGAAAAAAATGTATTTAGAAATTGCCAGTAGAGAAGATTGCTGAGCTGATACAGGATATCTTGAATTCTCAAACAGGCTCAAACAGTGCTACATTTCTCTCGTCAGTAAACCAAGGGTTTGCTGGAAGATTTTGGGGGCACAAACAGAAAACCCTCACACAAGCCTTTTATCAAGACCATGGCTTAGCAGTGCGAAGGTGCTGGGAGCACTTCTTCAGGTCAAATCATGCTGCAACAGACCCAGAGAACAAGTTGCCTACATTATGCATCTTTTTCCCTCTTCCATATCCTTTTATATTATTTCCTAAGATTCCGCCATTAATTAGGTAAAAAGGTGAAGTAAACCCAGGAGAAAGAGATAGAATAGGCAACTAAAATAGCATAAGAATAAAATAACATAGTACAATGAAATAAAAGAAAAGTGGTTTCACCACAAAAGACTGGTCACCCAGGATATGATTGTTTGACATATATGTGGAACATCGTTAAAAATGTATTCTCAGTGTTCCCAAATGTTTAACAAAAGCCAATCAATCACATGGAGAATTTGTAAAAACAGAAACAAAAAAATCAAATGCCAACATTTGGATTTTTTACTCCATTAAAATATCAAAGTATTAATAGAAAATAGTGACTCTAGTTCATAGATATTTCATGGGCAATGTTGTGAATTATGGGTATCACAAGAAATTGCATCAGAATAATTCAAAATAAGTTTTTCTTAAATTGAGCATATTTTCATATATATGTTAGCCATCTACTTATAATTATTTTTTGTCCATTTTACTATAGGGTTATGGAATCTCTTTACTTTCAAGTTGTAGAAGCTTTTGCAAATCTAGATATTAAGATTTTCCATCATATGCATTCAAGTTCATTTTTAATCTATCTTTTGAGATAATCTTTTTTTGAGATTTGAGAATATCTTTTGAGATTATATTTTTCCACAACTTTATAGGGTAGATGTAAATATTTTCTTTATAATTTCTAGACTACCTGTCTTGGTTAAAAACCACTAGACAATATAAATTCCCACTTTACTTTTTATATTTTTATATTAATATGTTATTCTATTGGGAATTTATTTTTGTGCATGATATGAAGCAGTCTCCATTTTGTCTTCTTCTAGAAAGAGAACCAGTTACATTGATACTATTAATTACATAAGCCGTACATTTTTCATCAAATTGAAAAAGTGCATTTCTCATAATTCAAGTTTCTTTAATTTCTCATAATTCAAGTTTGTCATACCTGAACTCTTTTTTGCTCTACTGATCTATTTCTTTATTCTATACCAATACCATACTGTATGATCATAGTAGCTCTATATTTGAATATCTTTAAAGTAAGTTCCCTATCAGTTTTAAAATAACTTTTAGCTGACCTCATATATTCTAATCTTCTCTGTAAATTTAATGTTATTTTAGCCAGTCCTGAACAAAATAGCCATTGGGATTCTAATTCAATTGCATTTAATGTATATGTTAATTATGGGAGTGAAAATTGTCCCTCCTCTTTCTCTCATTCAAAAAATAGTATGTCCTTTCACTTACTCAGTTGTCATGTTATTACTTTAAAATATTTGTTACCTTTATTCATAGTTTTCTGCTTTAAAAAACTTAAAGGTTTTGTCAGTAATATGCATGGTATTTTTATAATTTCATTTTAGTTCATTCTTGATACTATAGAGGAAACCTATCATACTCTATTTTTATTTACCAAAGTCATTTAATAATTTTAGTCTTTTTTTACAATATGCTATTCGAATTTTTCTAAATATTCAGTGTCATTATATATGCATATTATATATATACACATACATAAATAATTTAATCTCTTTATAGATGTTAATTGTTTAATTTTCTTTTATTGGCTGATTGACAATAAACTGAAGAATTTAACTCCTCAAATGTTTAAGTAGTTTAAAAAAGTGCAAATGATAAAATAGGCTAAAAACTTTCAGTTGCAATTTTTTTTAATGGAATAAATAATTTAATGTCTCAACATTTGATGACCATGTGAGAATATAGAAAATTCTGGAATACAGAATGTACAAAAGACACATCAATCTAATCCTCAAGAACCCTGTTGATGAGTCAACAAATTCTGAGTCTTTATTAATACAAGTTTCCCCATCTATCTGAAAGTAGAGCATTCCTAGGAAACCTTCATTAAATGAAATGGAGAAGCAGCAATTACATTATTTAATATGGAAAAATTTTTGAGCATTGAAAAAATAATCTCTCTTAGGCTTTCCTGATACCTTCAGAGAGATCTTGTTACAGATGCACAAATAAATTGAGACACAGCACAGATGCTATAGACACAGTTCAAAGCTCAACACTTGATGCTGAGATACTGAGTGTAGTTCCCCGGAAGGAGCTTGGTGGGGCCACCTTCCCTGCTCACGGTGCTTCTGTTATATTGGCTCTGCGTCTGTTAGATTGGCTCACTGCAAAACAAACTCTGAACCCTATATTTGCTATTTGCCTTTTTTTGTAAATGTGAAAATCCTCCTCAGATTTCTTTCAGTTACCAAAACCAGCTTCTAATGTAGGTCTTTTGTAAAAGCAAACTGGCATGTGCAAACGTTTGAAAAGTTGGAGATACTTGTATCTTAAATATGGACTCTCAAAACATGCGAGTTTCCTTATTTTTTCTTCTTTTGACTGATAAGAAGTGGAAAAGGTTGTTGGAAAATGAGCAATGGTGCTGACCCTTCTTCCCATAGATGGGTTTTATTTCCATTGAAGATAGTCCTGGATCTCACAGCATTTCTTTAATCAAGTATAAAACTCCAGAGGCTTCATTTCCATCATAGAGGGTCTGCCCTACTGTTTACTCCTCACTTTCCCTCCAGCAATCTTTTCCACTTCTCCTCAGTACCAGGAAAATATCACATCATTAAAATACAATGAACACAATCTAGAGGAAAATATAAACCAGAGAGCAGAAAATTATTTCTCACAACTTCTTCATTGCTACAGATTGAGTGTTTGTGACACCCCCACTCCAATCAAAATTCACATATTAAAATTTAATTCCCGATGTGACGGTGTTTGGAGGTGGGGTCTTTAAGAGGTGATTAGCTCTTGCGGACAGAGCTTTTGTGAGTTGGATTAGTGCCCTTAAAACAGGAACCCCTGAAATCTCCCTGCGTCCTTCCACCATGCGAGGACACAGCAAGAAAGTAATCGTCTATGAGCGAGCAAGTGTGCTCTCACCATTGGCTCAATCTGCTGGGACCTCCCTGAATCTGCTGAATGAGCTTCCCAGACTCCAGAACTGTGAGAAATCCATTTCTAATATTTATAAGCCACCCAGACTATGGTAATTTTGTTCTAGCAGCTCGAACGGACTAAGATATTCATACTATAAATACACAGTAAGAACATGAATTAAATATCAGAATCGAGATATTAATATCCAGAATAGGCTAGAAAGGAGTATTTAATATCAAGAAAACAAATTGAGGGCAAAACAATTTTATTACAGAATTAATAATAAATTAGAAACAGAATGATCAAAATATATGTGACTCAAGAGTTAATTGGCATAGGCAAAAGA
The DNA here is from genome assembly GCA_032199065.1 of Smutsia gigantea. Classification (NCBI taxonomy): domain Eukaryota; kingdom Metazoa; phylum Chordata; class Mammalia; order Pholidota; family Manidae; genus Smutsia; species Smutsia gigantea. The sequence continues at coordinate 326,832 of JAVSCE010000448.1, forward strand.
CTTGAGATCCTCAACATAATGCCATCAGTTCTATGCTAAAACACCAAGAAGGGACCTCTCTTCTCCATCGACCTTTCTTAGGACCCTCCTGGTCCCTGCATAGGCACAAACCTCAGCCATTCATATGCTTTATTGCCTGCTCTGCTTTGATAGGCAGTAGTGCTCCCCCAGTCCTCCCGGTGCAGGTGCCATCCTCCCACCTGCAGTCTGCACACCTTCCGCGCCATGCTCTGCCCAAAAGCAACAGAGTTCGGGTCTTCTCGAAAGCCTTGCTGCCATCTAAGTCACTAAGATTTGGTGCAGCTTAGGGGGAGTCAAAGCCCTGTTTTAGTCTCACCTCCCAGATTCTGGCATAGAACAAAGTTTTGTACTCATCCTCATGCCCTAGCCCACCTTCTGCCACTCTCAGGAGAGGTAATTAGACTGTAGTGATGAGGGAAAAATTCAGAGATAGGTAGACAGCCTGAGTGGCAGTCATGAAAGTACATCATTCTGAGCACCTATCTCCTGCTTCATGGACAGCCTCTGCTGCTGGATCTGCCTCCAGACACACTACCACGTCTGTGTGCAGACCACACTCCCATGGGCTACTCCTACCCACAGCCTACTCCTACCCATGGCCTGAGGATGGCGGGGGTGGGGGGACACCAAAATAGGCCTATTCCTGTGAAATTCAGGACTCTTCTGATGGGCATCTTTAATTCAAGGACTCCTCATTGACCCGGCCAGCTCAAGACTCTTCCTGCCCAGTCACCCTCCCTTCCTTCTCTCCTATTAGAGTTATCAGACCTGCAAACCCCCTTAGGATGGGCAGTGGATAGGAAAAACGTAAAACCCTGAAAAACTGGTTATATCAAAATGACAATAACAAAGCTTACCCAAAAAGATTATTTCCTTCTGAGAGAGTCCTAAAACTGGAGGATAGCAAACCTGGCAGGATTAATTTTTTCCCTACCATCCCATTTTGTACATTTGGATATTTTTTGAGTATAAGCAAAATGTATGAACTTTTGTCTGTGGCTAAATGTGAAATAAGACCAGATGTTATTAAATATAAATAAGGTATAATGTTAAACACTTTATACATATTGATTTATTTAAACTTCATAAAATTTTAAGATATTGAAAATTTTCCCATTTTATGTATGAAAATTACGATGTGCAGAAAGGTAACCATCTTTTCAAGTCCACACAGCCTGGAAGCAGCAGAGCTGGGATTTAAATACAGGTACTCTGGCTCCTCAGAGGGTAAAAAGCTTTGTCATTAAGGCCTACTATCTCTTCATATACTTCATGAACTGAAGAGCTCTGCAGTCTCCTTACTGATGTACAAATGAAGTACAAGCTACTTTCCCTTGCATTTAAGACTCAACAAGCTGTCCCTGACTTAACTACTCCTGCTTTGTATTACTCTACTTTATGAACTGTAATTGTAGTAAAGGTAAATTGGGTTATTACATATGTGCATGATATCACCTGTTTGTGTTTTTCCCAAACAAGTACCATAACCCCAAACACACGTATATGTATTTTACCATTCAGTAACTTTTTACTGAGCACCTATCATGTGCCCAACAGTCAGCAGACACTAGACATGCAATGGAAAAAACAGGCAAGCTCTTCCTCTTCAATGGAGCTTATAGTCTAGTATCAAAGACTAGACAAATTATATAAGAAAAACACAGATTTCAGACAATGCCATAAATGGAAATATAGGAGGGTAAAAGAGAGTAACTGGGGAAGAAATTTCTCTGGTCTGATGGTGTCTTAGCTGAAATCTGAAGGATAACAAAAGACTATCTGTGCAAACAGTCCAGGTGAGGGCCTTCTAGGAGGAAAGACATTGAAAGGTCTTAAGCAGGACAATGGCTGATGAAACTCTGGAAATGGGATGATACTGATACGGATGGCATGGTCGCAGTGGTGACGAGAACTGTAGAGACTGGGTCAGGGATGGGATGGGCGATGCAGGAGCAGAGGGTCGGGGGAAAGGCAGAATAAAACGACATCTCCTAAGTTTGGGGCTTGAACAATTAGGAAGATGCTGGAACCATTTATCATGATGTGAAAACCTAATTATATGTGAGAAAAAACTGCAGGACTTCCATTTTATGCATAAATTAGAAATTCCTAATCAACATCAAATCGAAAATATCAGGTAGGTAAGATATGGAAGTCTAGAGCTCGGACTCTGGCTCACGAAGTATTTCTGGGTCTACTGAACATGATGTGATCTTTGGGTTCTCTTAGCTTCAACAGCTTTGTGCTTTTCTCTTGTCACTTATCACATGAAAGTTTTGAAAAATATTCTGGTACACATGGGGATTTCTGTTTGAGTCATGCTAAAATATGACAAATAAATAATACTAAAGCTTTTCCTGCCTAAATATCACAAATTACCCTGCATCTATTAACATCCAGGAGATGGGAGTTGTCTTTAGCCAGTTGTATGTATATATATATATTATATGTATATTATATATACATATGATATATATGTAGATATGTAGATATAATATATATAAATCCCTATACTAGATAAGGTTCATTGTTGTCCATATTTATAGTTCTTGTAGCTCCAAAGACAACGTTCAGAAAGTTTGCTTAATAATGTCATCATTGATTTAAGTGAATATCTGTCAAAAATTTTTTGTAAAATAATTTTACTTATTTATCTTATGGGGTACTTTCTTTAGATAAATAGCAACCATTAATTAATGTTACTTAAGAAAAAGAAATGGCTGACTAACAAGTTCTAAAGATATCATACTGTACTGTGGGAGAAAATATAAATATCATCCCTGTCGAATCAATAGAGTCAATGACCCTTTTGAAATTATCTGATAATTAATAAGCATCTAGAAAGGACATCAAAAGCAAGCAGTAAATGTTAATAGAGTTTTGCAAATTCATAAATTAGTTTAAATTATTGTATGATAGAATTATTTGACATTTTTAAAACGTTTTGTTCCTTTTACAGACATAGCTTAGGAAAATTTCCATATATTAATCCATATATTTCACCTCAGCTGAATAATAACATCCACTGAAATATATCATTATCCGATACATATTATATGTGAATAATAAAGACATTCTTTTCCTTTCTTTGTTGTTTTTCATTTTTTTCTTTGTTATGTTTCTTTCTCTCTATTCCTTTTTTCTTCTTATTTTTTTGAAGTGAAACATATTTCAAGTCATTCAAGAGGTTATTCTGCTTTTAGGGTTAATTGTATAATACAGTACTGAAATTACAAATTGATTTCAAAGACTCTGCCAGAGTATGTCTTTGTATTTTAAATTATTACCTAAGCTCTAGGTTGAGAGATTGGAAAGGCAATAAAGGTAACCCACTTACCCTTTAAGTTCATTACTTTTAAAACTTGTTAGTGTTTGATTTCATGTGATATTCTATAACATAACTCCCAAGAAAGATTTATAGGTTTGAAATACTGAAGAGTGCTGTTTAAGCTCAGTACAGTACTGCTGCTTTATATCAGCAACTCTCAAGCATATTTATGATCAATATCTATGGCAAACCAAACAGCTGTACTTGGTCTCTGAAATATTTTGAAGTTTTTATGCAACGATTAGCACTAATAAAAATTTTCAACATGAATTGATAAAATAAAAACAGATTGTGGTCCTTATGATCTCTCCAGCAGGAATGTTTTTTTCTTATCTTGAAGGCGCATACTCCGACCTTTCCATTTTAATCCTTAAAACAAAAGCCTGAACTTCAGCATCTATCAGTACTGTTCCTCTCCCAGCTGTGAGCATGAAACTATGTGAGGTGCTCCCTTGAATATTAATGATCATAACTCCCTCTGGGTTCTCGGTCCCTTTGGCACAGTCCAGTTGGATATTTGCTCACATGATTGCTTATGGGCACTCTTCCTAGACACGTGAGAGAGGAGCCAGAGGGGTTATTACCTAGTTACTGGCCATAATAATGATGCTGCTCTAAATATGTTATTATATAAAAATACAAAATTATGTATTAGATAATATACATCTATTATTTCATTCTTTCAACTTCCTATGAATTAGAAACTATTCTATTTTTGAAGCGAGAAAACTGAAGTTCAGTGAGCCAAACATTCCTCCCTTATGTTAAATAATAGAGAAATGGTAAAGCCAAGGCTCCACCCAGCTTTCTGATTGCACATAGTTTCACCGTAAAATCCCCTAATATTAGTCTAAGATCAAGTTAAAACATTGATCGAGATAATCAGAGGTGGATACGAAAAATCTCAAACTTACCAGTTTTAGGGATTCAGGTGATCAATGGCATTTCAATTCCCTCAACACTAGTACCAGAATTTCTCTGTAGGTTTGCAAAAGGATGGATCAGAATGGAACTTTTCTAAAGCAATCATCAAAGTATTATGAAATGATATCTCTATTGTTTTAAATTCAAAACATTTTTTTTAGTGGACCTAAAAGCAAGAACAAGGTATTTTTAGAATTTGCATTTTGAAGAGGAAATCAAGCACTTACAGATATCTTCATGTAAGTACAAATACAAATTAATCTTATAGGCTAGGGCCAGAGCTTCCAGAGATAATAAAGTTTTTATCAATGGAAGAGGACCAATTTTCTCCCCACACATATTACACCCTTTTCCAATACAAATAGTATATGTTTTTATTGTATCTCAGAGAGGAAATAAAAATAAGATGTTAAAACAACAAAAGCCACATGAACTATTTGCAGAGATATATAATTTTAAATATGCAAGGAAGTTAATTCACAAAAAATATTTTCTCATTTCAAATTAGTACTTTTTACTGTGAACAGTGCTGTAAGCAATAAAGGAAAATAGAAGAATGTGGGGCAGAATCTGCTTCAATAAAATCTTTGATGACAACTAAACATCAGCCCACTGTGACTAAGCACACTGACAGAGTCTTGAATTTGTAAATAGAAGATAAAACTTAAAAATGTGTTTCTCATTTGGAATCATATTCAGGAAGGATCAATGCAGCATGAAGATTTAAAAGATAAGATGCAAGAACAATCTCTTTTTCCTGTAACAGATGAATTCAGCAATTTCAGGAATGTGCTCAACTTGAAAAATAAAAGTGTGAAGTTGCCAGAGCTGAAACTTGGTCAGCCAAATATATTGTAAAAGGTTTTTTTTGCTGATGAGGGAAGGATATTTATATATTGATCAATCATATGATGTAGAGATTTGTGTATATTTTATATATGGATGCATATATGAATATTAAGAGATACTAACAGTGTTTGCTTCAAATTAAAGGACCAGTACTGGCTGCATATTTCATATAAAATCATTTTAGAATAATGTATGCTATTCTGATACAGATATCTTTATATATCTATATGTCTATACACATCTATCTATATACCTAAGTCTATATATATATATACAGTTTATCATATCAGTATGAGTTTGGTTTTTGAGCCCCCATAATAGTTCCTATAGTCCATTTCTGTAAGGAAAAAAAATATTTTAAAAAGGTGGCTAACTTATTAAAATGATAAGAATGAATATATGTTAAGAATATTCACCTTAGCAATGACTGAGCTGGAAAAAAAAATTGGCTAACAGAGATAAGATGCCTATTGAGTTATCTCTTCTTAATTTTCTTATGTCTTAAATCCTTTTGGTTTTACATGGGCATCAGACTAGCCATTGTAAAGTGTGGTTTCATTTATAGTCATATCACAGAATAAGATTACTTTCATTGACTGTGAGATTAGTCTTGCCCATAAATGTGTATTTTATAGCTACTGTTAGGTGTAAGCAATCATAGCTTAAAACTGGAAGCAAACATGCAGAAATCATCCAGTTGATTCCAGCTAGTACCTCTTAGGCAAGTCACTCTTCATTTGCCCAAGTCAAGATAAGCAGTGTTAACATTCTCATTATTCATCAATAAAACAAGAAGGATGAAAAGAATGAGGAGGCAGTGAATGTGATAAATGACAAATAAAATGTTTGGAAAAAGTGAATGTATCAGTCAGGTGGAGATTAAAATACAACATATCCTTGGGTCACTCAGTTAAAAGGCTGAATACATTCATCAGGAAATTCTAGTGTTTGGCGAACATGTTAATTATAGACCTAAGGGAATCCTGACACAGGTAATATAAACACCCAGCCTTTATCATATATCATCACCAAGTATTATAAACTATCCCCAGGAAAACCATGGGTTTTTATTTCCAACGTAAAAAATGTGCAAAATTTGGGGTCATGGTACCAGCCTGATGTGGAGAATTTTTAACCTAGCAGTACAAGCACAGCTTGCAATAAATTTAGAGATGAAAAGTTCAATCAAGAAAATATGCATTTATTCATATGCTGTACTATCTAAGAAACGAAATACGGCTATATCTCCAATAAACAAAGAAGCAGGACATATATCAAGAATGAAATATTCGTTCTTTTGTAATTTAGCTAAAAAAAATATAAGGCTTTTTTTAGACAAAGGAAAACATGAATATAATGGGAGAGCGTACAAATTTGCAACATGTTACACATTCAATTTACTGAACAGTATTATAAAATATGGTGGTTTCAGTACTACTGACTCACCAATAGAAATCTGTACTACAGGCAGGCTATCTACCACCATTTTTGCTTGCCTACCACAAAATAATCCAACCTCAGAAGAACTGAAAAGAAAGTAGCCAAAAAACAAATAGCCATAACCTTCTTCTTGGCATAAGGTGAGCAGGAGGAAGTGACTAAAAGTTAAGTTAAAGTACCATAGCATGGCCATTAACTATTGGAAGGTATTAGCAACCAGCAAATCATTCCAATATACAACAAATTGTGGATGTCATGTAGAGCATGATAAAATAAAACAGAACAGTATATATAAATAAGACCCATAAGGAATGACTACCCAGCTGACAAGTTACAGATGAAAGCTGGATTTAAAAATAACCTAAGTCATGAGTCTGATGTTACTTTTATCCAAAATCAGAGATCAAGTATTTCAACTTCGGATACAAAATCTACATCTTTAAAATGGTAGCACAGCATAGAGGCAAGTTTCCTGCAAAGCTATCAAAATTTCAGTCTCCCTCATTGGTATCAGCCCCTACCAGGATCCTGCAAGTTATATGGTTTTGCAAAAATATTCTGAAGTTAAATCTTTTAGCTGAATTCTTTTAAGAAATCTGTCTCCTTCACTCAAACTTTCCCTCCACAGGGAAATTTTTTTTCTAGAGGAAAATATTTCCATCCCTTCGTTTTGGATGACAATAAAGTAACCAAGGATATTTCTGAGATCCAACTAAGGACAAATTATCTGGAGAAACAATTTAATTTAGATTTACAGGAGTACAGTTTGGGGCTTTTCAGTGATTTCTGTGTAAAGTTATTGCTAGCCATAGAATACTCCCCAGAGCCCTCCTACCAGCCATTGACAGGGCCCTAGGTGACACCATGATATGAACAGGAAGAAAAAGAAAAGAAAGAAAGAAATGGCTGGAGCCAGAGAACTAGCCTTTGGATACTTTCCCAATCACCAAAGATGTAAAGTTGTAAGGGAAGGATTTGCTTCTCATCAGTGCCTAGACAAAATGTAAATTCTCCTTTACTAGGAAAGGAATACACTCAATAATGCAGCATATAAGCTATAAATGCACCAAATTCTTATTTCTTTAAAGAAATTACATTAGAATTTTATCAGAAATCCTGTGTGTTTAAAACTCAAGCCCAGCAGTACTGCTTCAACTGATACATTTGTAAGTGAAATCACCCACTTTCTACATGCCAGTATATTGGATCATGTCTAAATGCATCTGACTCATCATGGCCTGATGAAGTCTGAAGGTTCCAGATGAAAATGCATACAAAATTGCTACAGGTGCAACAAGCCAATGAGAATAAACAAGTGTTCAACAACAAAATTCCTCACATACTCATGGATCAAGTAATGCATGCACAATCAGAGTGTTTGGTTACATTATTATGGAGCTCAAGTCTCCTGATTTGGGCACAAATAAAGGATAACTAGTTTAGTCATCCTTAAATTTACTTATGAAAACCACTAAGAAAATTCTAATCAAATATTCGTAGAATATGAATCAAAATTATAAAACGAGCAGTGAAAGCAATGGGATATTCTGACACTCAGAGGAAATCATGGCAAAAAAATAGCCCATGACCACGCCGAAAGCAATAATTCATTAAAAGGAAGAAGACAGATTTTGGAAAGAAGTAATGAATAGACTCTTAGATTCTTTGAAAATCCAATCACTGAGGAAGAGTAAATCTTAGTAAATACATTGGTAAAGTCTTAGAATTTTTGCTGACTTGACACAAAATACTGACATGAACAAAAATAACACAAAACTAGCCATAAGCCTTTACAACAAAAATGTAATAGAAAAAAATTGGTGAATGAAAAGAGTATTTAAGATTACTTACTGCATACGTAATCTTGAAATACCATAAAATCGTATAGGTTATACGTGAAAGAAAGTTGACAGTTTTCCCAAACTTGAAAGTAAGCCTAAAAATCTACTTGACATTACTAAAATGACTTGTGAAGCTGAAGGTTTTCAGACCCATAAATAATTTAAAAAAGAAATTTCCATCAACTCTTCCAGAAGATATATTATTGTTCTATGTAACGAAATTACAAAACCATTGCCACAAGAAGAAGCAATCAAAGAAATCAAAGAATATGCAGAGTATTTCCTATAAAAACATTCAGAATAAGAAGTATTATGGAGATGTGTCAGGCAATTAATAAAAATAATACATTTTTATGTGCTTTTTGAAACATTTGCTATATTTGTTAGCTTTTAAAAGGTTTTTACTTTTTGTTAGGTCTTTCCTTATTCTAAATAATTACTTCTGCATCTAATTTTGTATTTTTAATGTTGCATTAGTTTTCATAAGAACAGCTCCTAAAATTGAAGAATTTAGGTTTCACACATCATAAAAACCAATATTCACACCCAGACCTCCCTGATTTGACATTATAAGAACTGGGTTCAATTCCAATTCAGCAATTTCCAGCATATAAGCCATATAAGCTATTTCTTAGGATAATAAGAAAACTTCTATTAAGATACTACTTAGAATATTAAGCTATTACTTAAAATAATAGTATTATTAAACAATTACTCAGGATAATAATACTTTTGTCACAAATTGTTGTGAAAATTAAATGAAATACACATATTGTAGTGTATACATTAATGTGTAAAGCTCTATACTGTAAAGATGTTAGTTTTACTGTCATGACACTGAATTTCCTTCTAAAATGATGACTGCTCTCATTCGCATGGGACATGACACAGCATCTATATTAAGGAACAGTCAAGAAAAACAGGCCTTAACCACATGATCTAACTTGAGTGTATGGAAGACTGTCCCAGCAATGAAGATTTTTAAATGTGGCCATGAACTACTATGGGAAATTATCAGGGTATCATATAATCTCTTGAAATTAAATCTCTTTGAAGACTCAAAGTAAGTGGTTCAAGGTCTTCATGATCTAAATGAGTCTCAAACTGTGCTAAAGAAGATGATGACTTATTTTAAGGGTATTCATGAATTTTTTCTTACTATACAAATAATAAAGGCTACTTTGGAAAATTATAAAATAACATTAAGCAAAATCACTATCATCTATAAGTTGGTGATTTTAACTCATATAATGTGAAGACATATTCGTATAATAACTCATGAAATATAAACCAAAAATCAACTCATGACCTACCATGCAAAATACCAGTTCTACACATTTCCTCAGTAACCCTTCTGGTATCTGTATCTCAGTTTCTCATGTGTCACCCATTTCATGTCTCATTATTGTCCAGTTCTATTCTTTTATCCTAGTCTTTTCATCTGCATTCCATCACCAACATATTTTAGTTTTTGTCTTTAGGTCATTTGGTATGAAATCTCACCTTGTGTGTAGTGTATTTCCTAAGGTGTAGATAATTTAATAGCTTCTTATATTTGCACATGTTGTCACATAACCCAGTAATTGTTTTATGTCACCTTATGTTTGCATATTCATTTTCAACTAGACACAAAACTTATTTCAGATAAAGAGTGTATAAAGCAGTATTAGATTCAACTACAATTGAAACTAAGGTCAAAATCCATAGTGGTCATAACAAGAATTTTGTTTCTCATGCACATGAATTCTCAGGGTGAGGGAGCTGGTATATTGGCTGCCGCACGGAGTCCTCGGGGAGCCTGCTCCTAGGGCCTGATACATCACCCGACTCCAAGGCGCCACTCACGGAGACAACAATGTGAACTGTACACTCTTAGGAGTAGCCTCATGTTCATGGTCTAAGGTGGCCTGTACCATGCTTCGGGGCTGCAAAATGAGAGCAAAGGAAGGAAGACGAAGGCTATGTCTCTCAAGAAAATTTCCTGACGCTGCCATCAAATATGTCTGTTTGTTGTCTACTGGCCAGAGTATATGACTTCCACGTGTCCACATCCACCTGGAAGGGGAGCTGGGGACACCTCCTGCCTCTGGCAAGCCCTGGGCCACTACAAGGAGAGAAAAATGGGAGCAAATGAGAAAATGAAAGTGAAATGAAGCTGTCATTGTGAGGAAGAAAACAAGGGAAAAGAAATCTCAAAACTGGGGAAACTTTGTCCTATTTTGCTTATATTACACACCAATACAAAGGCTTACCTGGAAATTGAAACTTCTGCGAAATGTACAGGAAGCAGTACACAATAAACACAGTAAGTACATAGTAAATAGTAAACAGAATAAAGACACAGTAAGGAAAAATCATGATTTGCATATCTCTTCACAAGAAAAAATGTAAATATATTCCTAAATTTTTTGTAATGTAAAGGTGCATTTGCAAAGTAGAAGATGATGATTCTGAGGGAGAATGCATATTTTTTAAGAGTTTTCAATATGTCAGTTATATTCTGTTGTGGCCAGGTGCTCAATACATGCCAGATACTATTTGCAAATGAGGAACTTCTGAATGAATCATGATTAAAAATGTGTATTCCTACAGTATGTCAACTGAATGAATTCCTCTTGAAAGGCATTGGTGGGAAGAGGAGAAGGGGCAGTAAAAGAGCGAAAGGATGAGACTATGAATAGTTTTCACTGAAAGAGATGATTCTGAAAAGTTCTGTAAAGATTTACATCTTACAGTTGGTATTACAAACTCTTCTCTTCATCTTCCTCACTAGAACTAGCATAAACATTGCCTTACTGAAATGACCTACCCAGCAGGACATAAAGCAAGATGTGTCCAGAGATGTACTGAAGTGCACCTTGAAATAGAGTATAAAATGGTCTATGTAAGTTTAAATGTTTCAGGGGCAAGGGAGGAAGAATATGAATAAAATTTCTTTTGACATTGAGGAAAAAGGTATTTTTTCCTTTCCATTTCGCTGCTCTCTTCAATTCACTAAGAATATGTTAAATCTAAAACTAGAGCTGGAATGGGATTTTAGAGACCCTTTGCCAGAAAGCGGCTCCATGTGCACATGTGGGACACCTTTACCGGGGTTGCAGACACAAGTGGGTCATGTTCACTGCAGCTTAGAACAGATGGAACCAGTACAAGCAAAAAGTAACTTCTTATATAAGCTCAATGAATCTAAACCTGTCTAATATTGTCCAAGGGTAATTTGAAATAAATTCAGATAGTTCCAAACCACAGTATTCAGGCTTTAGCATGATTTTGTCTGGTAACGATTTAAATTTGATAACAGGCCAAAGTTCCCCTTTTCCGCCAGATTGATGTACAGAGCTATAAATTTATCATGCACCAAAATCATTTTTATATTGGTGCCCTACCATTTTACAGATAGATCACATTTTCAAGAAAAATAAAAATTAATTTCATGTTCATATTTTCCATTTGGAGAACCCATAACAAATATTTAAGTTTCTGATGGTTAACTTTCTACAGCTGTTTCAGTTAGTAAAAAGAAATGTGACTCTATCTGTGGCTCACAAAAGCCCCATGCATGGCACAACAAAAATTTTGAGAAGCTACAGATGGAAAGAGTTTATTCACAGTGTGAAAAGCTATACTTTATTCCTTGGTAAATAAATAAAGACCATTCACATTTGGATTTGACCAGAAACAAATGTGAAGGGCCTTCTCTAGTACACAGTGGTAGCTTTAGCATCTTTTTATATAAACAAGACTCGAGGCAGCTATTGGCATTGGTATTTGGTGAATAATAAACCGTGGAGGAGCCTGGTTGCTACTATTAGCCACTGGGGGCGTGCAACAATCTCGTAAATGTACTAGAGCCATGTGCGTGGCTCTGGTAAAACAGTTAGTATGACACTCACATTGATAGAAATAGAGGGTGGCAGATTTTTTACTCTGAATGTCATCATATTATGTGAAAAAGGGTTGAGGGGATTGGTGAATACAGTTTTCCCAACTTGATTATAAGCAATTCTATTTCTCCAATTCTTTCATCAAACTTTCACAAAACATGGTTTCAAATCTCCTCAACATCCTGGTCATTTCTGAATAAACGGCAGTCTCTGTCTCCCTTAAAGTATAATGCCCCAAACTGAGCACCATGAATTGAGCATGATCTGAGTATTGCAGAACAGTAGGTCTAATATGAGCCTTTATCTAGATTCTACTTTTTTATCAATGCAGATATCATGGTAACTATTTGCAGAACACTAACAACAATAATAACAATAAACCGAAGGACAGTTACGTGAACTCTCCAGACCATGAGCTCCACCTGATATAAGAATGACATCTGATTCCACTACTTATCCAGCACCTATATTCTACCTAGAAGATAGCAGTGCTCAAGAAAGGTTTGCTGATTGAATCCTACTGCAGGATGATAGATTTGACCAACCTCATTATCAGAACTATCCAAATAAAATAATAAATCAGAATTAGAGATAATTTGTGGAGAAACAGCCTCTCTAGGACAGTGGCAAGCTGAAGGTTGAAAAATTGTTCAAAACACCTGTGAACCAATTCTTACATCTTCTCAAGTGACAACTCAAGCTAACACTGAGCTTGGTGCAAGAACCAGGGAAATCCAAAATTCATGAATATTCCCTGAAATAGAACACACCCTGATTAGTGCAAAGCACTCCAAATGGTGAGTATAAAGGGATGAGAACTGAGCACATCAGATCTGAGAGTTGTAAGTTACTGTCACTGCTCTGTAAGTCGAGAAGCTCAGGTGAGATTTGCCCCATGAATCCCTGCTCTGTGTGAACTTACTGCTTCCAATAAGAATTTACATCTTTGCCTAATTAACCTGAAAACCTCACTTAACCTTATACTTTGTGTGTATGCGAGCATATCCATGGTCTCTTCCTAATCACATGAGAGTCACCAGAATTCTTGTGGCTATAAATTTAAAAGTCAACCATTTAAGTCAACTTAATGCAAACTAGTGAAAGAGTTTGGGCCACTGGGCCATAAGTTGAAAAAGAATAACTACCCTGTATAAGAAGTGTAGAACTCAAACTCACACTTACTTATAAAATAAAGAGGCCTGTGTTGAGAAGCAAACAAAAGAATCGGTCAAGACCCAATTAAACCTGTAGAGATAGAGCAGAAATAAAGCTCAGAGGAATAAGTGCTGCCTCTACAACTTAGGCTATCCAAAGGGTTCCCAGTGTTTAACAATTAAAATTTTTAAAACACAAGAAGGACATACCATGGAGGGCCAATAGATTCAAAACTAAGAAATTTCACACTCAAAATAGTAGGTCAGTCTGAAAATGACTTTAAAATAAGTATTATTAAAATACTTAAATGAATAAATAAAGTAATAAAATCAGCAGGAAGATTGATATATTAATTTTAGACATTGTTCAGTTAAATATACAAGTAGATACAGAATATACAGACATAGGCCATTTCAGCTTCAAAATCATGACTGAGGTGGAAGAGACTGATTCACAAAAAGGAAGAGATGAAAACAAGAAAATGACATCAATAAGAATCCAGGGAAAACAGTACAGACGATAGAAATATCATTAAATGCATTAGCTATTACAATAAATGAAAATCAATCAAACTTACTGATTAAAGCAGAGATTCTGAGATTGGGTCACCTGCAATATGACTGTATTTACCAAAGGCAAGTTTAAAACCAATGACACAGAAATGTTAATATAAAATGATGGAGGGAGGAGACCAGGCAAATATTTATCAAAATGCTTTGATAGTGGTCCTAATAAAAAATAAAAAGATTAATAGGGAAACAGGTGACATTATTCATTTATAAATAATGATTTAAGAAGATATAACCACCTTAAGTATAAATGTATCTAAAAAATATAGTTTCAAATTCTTTAAGGTAAAAATCTGACAAAACAATGAGAAATTGAAAAATCTGTAACACTTTTGGAGATTTTCACATGCTCCTCTCTGAAACTGATAAATCAAATACATAGAATATTAGTGAGGACTTTAAACAACACATACAGCAATCTTGATCTAACATGTACATGTAAAACCATGCACCCAACAGATACAGAATGCACGTTAAGCATATATGAGTTATTTCAGAAATTGATCATATAGATCCCAAAAAAGGAAGTTTCAACTAATTCTAATTATTAATATTAAAATCATATTGATTATAATTGGGTCTTACAGACCCTTTTAAGGGAAGGTATTGGGAGTTTTTAGCAGAGGAGTGACATGATTTTTCTTCAGTTTGAAGGGTCATCATGGCTGTTATATTGAAAAGAAATTGTAGGACTGAGGGAAGGTCAAAGGCAAAAGCAATGAAACCACACTTCTTGATGAATGGAAGGTTAAAGAATCCAGAAACAAAATTAGTGCAACAAAACAGTGCAAAAGCTGAATCATGAATGAAAGATGCACTTCATAGAAATTACACAGAAATATTTATCACATAGAAATACAAGTTCTATGGGTAAGAAAATGATAGTCCTTCATTAGAGTTATTACATGAGTAGAAAGGCAATATATGCAGGTTTTCTGAACTATTTTCTAGTTTTAAGGAAAAAAAACAAATTGAAGAGAGACAGAATAAAACCAGGAAACCACACCACTGTGGCAGTGCTGGCGAGTCACGTTGCCTGGTCGTTTCTCTCAACACTCCCTCCCGATCTTTGAAACTGATTTGCTACATGATATTAGCCTGCTGGGGGTGGTGGGTATCATAATGGCTTCAAAAGAAAGAAATGACTCACTGTTTACTTACCAACATGAGTTAATTTATCAAAAAGAAGGTCACTTAACAAAGTAATTTATCATCTTTTTCCAAGTTTCAAGCTCATATTCCAGTTTCTCCAAAGAAAACACTAAAATCTACCAACTTCTAGATAAAAAATTAAATGAATAAGGAAGTGGCCAAAGGAGGGTCAGTAAAAAAAAAAGAAAATACTCTGTTTCACTTCTGGGCTTTATATAAAAGACTAGAAGAGAATTTTCTTAAGTTCAGCTATCTGAAGGACTTGGGCTTATTTTACCGTATTCTTCTAATTTTGAAACCTCTTGTCTTACTTCTTTCCTTTCCTTATAAGAAGCTGAGTGTTAGCTGAGCTTAAAATCCCTCAAGTTAGATTTACAACACAATTATTTGATTTTAAAGCAATTAAGAAAATTTCTTAATTACCTTTTTGTTTGCTTGTCTCCCATAAGGGCATATGCGTACACATTCAGACTCTACAAATTTTTAACTTTCTGATTTTAAGAGCACCTTTTTCCTCCACCATCTACATAAAGCTTCCCAGTTACACATTAAGCTAATATCCTTACTCTTTTAATATTTCACAATTTCCCTATGGAGATCTTAAGGAAAGCGTAGCTTCTTCCACTATGTAGTCACTTAATATAATCTGGAATTGGTGATGTTCCCCTCACCTCTCCCATGCCATAACATCAGGATGGTAATACACGACCATCAAGCTGAGAATTTTACATTCTCTTTAAACTCTCTTATATTATCCACTGGAAAATATATGATAGGAAAAAATGTGACTATTAATCTGTTTGTTGAATAACATGTCTATGAAAAGAAAACAATTTAGATTTAGGCTGATAGCGATATAGAGTGAAAGAAATGTTTGGGATTAAGAATTTCAACAAAGTCTGTCATGCTCAATAAGTTCCAAATGATAGTGTGGGTACATGTGAAATTGAAATTAGGCTGTTGGAGAAATCTGAGAGGAGATATGGAAAATCAGAGCATGCCATGCACAACCCCCAGCTAAGTCTTAAACTATCATTTTCATTATCAGTCATCTAATAGCTTCTTCTCACATTAGGCACTCTTAACTTGTGTTTTTTCTTAGAAATTAATAAAGTATCTAATGAACTTAAGAAATGATTTTAAGCCCCAGTGTTTGGAACTTAAGTATTTATAAAAAGCATTAAATTTGTGAAAGCAATACTTAAAGCTTCAAAATGCATCAAATGATAATACAAGTCATTTTCATTTGAATTTTGCTTAGAGAAGAGTCTTTCACAAAGGAATAATGAATAAATGTATTTAATTAACATTTCATCACTTTTTGATGTTTATATGCCAAGAAGAATCCCCAAATTATATTTAAACAAATGTATTTATATTAATGTATTCCACAACTTTTTATTGAGATTTTACCAAGTACAAAGCACTATGCTAAGGATTGTATAGCAATACAAGGATGAATACATTACCATTTCTTTACTCAAAAACTGTACAAGTAAGGGAGAACTGTACACAAAAGTAAAAACTGTATTATAGAGGCTGTTAAAACTGCTATGTGTGAGATATTGTGTTATAGGAGTTTATTTTTCCATGCAGTAATTCAACAAGTAATAAAGGGATTCCATCTAAGTACTTGATACTCTTCTGAGGGTGATGGATAGAGAACAAAACAATGAGAAAATTAATAACTTCATATGATTATTTAAAATAATAAGTACAATCAATAATTTAAAACATGGTTCTAGTAAGAGAACTAGAATTAGTTTAGTGTCCTGTCATGGAGATCTACAGAATTGCTGAGGATCCGATGTCTGCTTTGAGAAAATAAATTATTTTAGTTTATATTTCATAGGGATTAGCCATGTGGGATAAATGGAAGTTTTTACCCAGAATTTCCAGAATTTCCCACCTGGCCTTAATCTATTTGCATATCCATGGATGTTTCTACAGCAGAGCCTCCAGTCAATTTGGGCCATTCTCTCCTCCCCTCCATTCCTGGTACCTAATTGGTCTGGTACCAATCAGTCACCACAGACCCACCCACAGAGTTCCTGCTGGAAGGGGTGGGCAGGGAGAGCAGAGTGTGCATGCCACAGACAGCGGGGACGGACAGTGCAGAGCCTGGCTAGCAAACTTGAGCGAGCTGTGAGAAATAAAATCCCTTAACTCAACCTGTCCTTCCCATTGTCTTACTTTGGTTTCAGCAGATTCACAGGGAACTTGTCCCAGGAGGGGAACCCCTTTCCCCTCAGGAGCTACAGCCATTCAAAGCCTTATTTCTCATATTATGGAAATTTTCTCATATTATGGAACAAGTCCATTTGTCTGTGACCAGAGCATGTGTAATGTTCACATTTAATTTATTTAAAACAAGTGAATTTCTAAAAAGTGACCTTTCTAGCTTGAACATTCCCAGATAGATTGTTAAAGACTAGCTTTTTTGGCAGTAGTTCTGTCCTCAGGTAGACATCTATGAGCTGCTTTCTCACAAAGGCTTTTGCCGCCTAGGACTCATGAGAAGGCAATGAAATTCATGGCTGTTATTTCTGCACAAATGACTTACAAAAAGGAAATGCCAAGGTAACTTTTTTTATTAGAAGTAATTCCACATTCTAGAAAAGCTGCACTTACAGAATTTTAACTCTCTGGGTGCAACACATCCCTGTTATTGCAACTCCAGATACAACCCCTTATATCTATATAGCATTTCAGGCTTTGCTCAATTGTTCTTTGCCACTAGTTAATAAATAGAATGGTAATTATTATCCCTATTTTCTCCAGAAGAGTAAACCAAAACTCAAGATAACACAAACAATTGTAGTGAAGAATTCTAAACTAAGTTTTAAATTTTTACTCCAGTGTTCCTTCCACAATATCATGAAAACTTTTCAATGATGAACTTGAAATACTAGAAGAATAATTCTCTTACTTGAATGTAAAATGTGTATGTGCAGAAAAATTAGCATGTGTATTGTTTTTACATACTATCTCATTTGATCTAAACAAAATCTCCATGTATTAGGAAAATATTATCACTGTGTTAAGAATGAGTAACTTGGCATAGAAAGATGAAGGGACAGGCTACTAGGCCAGAATTACTTTTGCTACATGTTGCACAGGAAGATATTTTTCATTAGTGTTGAGTCTAGTATCCCACTGCATTTAATGTAAACAGTTTGATCTACTTTGAAAAGAAGTAAGGACAAAGAGTAGCTATCATTGAAGAGAAGCAATTCCAGGAAATTCCAATTTAAATAAAATTCCCTGATTTTTATACCTCCTTGATCAGGTTATGCCTTCATACCAAATACTTCCACAATGTTTAATATCCATCTCTACCACTAAAGTTACTGGCCTTGAGAAATGGACTACTTATTCACTCATATATCTTCAGGAGGAGCTTAAAGTCTGGCAATTGTAGGCATCCTGGAAACTCTTGGTGGGCTAACTATTCAGTTTTTATTTTAAACATTCTTAAATGATGAAAAAAACTTCAGTTAGAGACTTGAATCAACCTGACCAAAATAATCAAAAAAGACTTAATTTAGCTGCCTAAGGTAGACATACCATGTCTTATCATCCTTAACTGTCAGGTTTTCAAAATAATCCAAATGAAGGTTATTTTTGAAAGTGTTTATAGTGATTTTTAAATATGCTTTTTATTGTAAGACTTCTACTCATTAAAATATCCCCAAATGCCTATACTCCATTGAGACCATATTGATTCCTTAGAGAGGAGAAATTAGGATTTCTGTGATTATATGCGAAAAAGATAAGTTAAAAATGTCCGATTTTTAATTGGGCTGCACAAAGAACAAGCATATTAACTGCAGCTTTTATAAATTACTCCAGCCTTGTGGCTGCCTACGCCGTCAGACCTTCTTTCACTCATAATCGCGAAGCGAGGTTTGAAAAACCTCAAACACCAGTGAGGCCAATAAGATGGCCAGTGAGCAGATCGAGACCTCATCATTTTCCCTCTAAGAGCGACTCTGTAGGATGAATGTGGAAGGGAAAGAAATGTGACCCACAACTGATTCCATTTGGTTTTAAATTAAGATACACTGTGTTAAAAGTTACTCTTAAAGCTTAAAGAACAAATGAACCTGGGCTTTGCCTCCCAGAGCTCTCTCCTAATTTATCCCTGACAGTGGAGCCAATGTAAGAACACCGTAACAGTGGCAACTGCCAATGACTGAGCTAGGTTTCAAACAATTCCTGAAAGCCTAGGGCAGGATTTTCTCAGATGACAGTCACTGAAAGATCTGCAGCACAAACTTTCCCAATCTTCTACCCCAAATCCTGCAGTTGTGTCAGAGAAGATCCTATAGTTCATTGCAAGATCTAGGGAGAAGTGCTTAACGACTCGTGGATGATCTAGCGAGGCAGCAAGTGCTGGAACAAGGACATTTTTAGAACACTAGCAGAATTCAATGTGAATCCATAACAAATCCCGATGGGATTGGCAAGGACAGCGCCATCCTACTTGGCAGCTGCACAATTTATTGGAATCCTTATGGTGTGGCCTGCAATCTTTAGAGAGGATACACATGTGATTTTGCTGCAAACCAGAATAATATTACTCAAATAAATCCCCTCACTGGTTTTCCAAAGAATTCAGACTTATAGAAAGGATTTGAAGAATAATGGTAGTACCACTGACATGCAGTTGCTGAATGTTTTATGTACTGTTTCTTTCCATAATAATCTAATGCAAAATGCATTTTTTTAAGTTTTTCATAAGAGTGATATCTTCCAAGTTAAAGGTTGAAAGAAAAAAATGTTAAATTCTGTGACAGGTATTAACTCCACAGATAATTAGGGAAGAAAGAAAGCAGACCACAGCAAATGTTTTGAATGATTTACTATACCCAAGTAAATAATAATCTAAATTACCTCTTTCTGGAACCATTTCCTTCAGGGAAATTACTAATCAAGAAGATTATAAAAATGATTTAGGAAAAACAATAGTTTTCAAAGTGTTGAGAAAATAATCCCAGTTAGGTCAGTTATCTAGAGGTACTGACAAATTTATAGATGAATTATAGGACACGATATGTCATAAATGAGACTTTTAGCCACCTGTTGTGATTTATATTACTTTAGGAGTCTAACATTTCAACAAAACCATGGTCAAAAAATAGAGATACTAGGAAATATCTAGGCCCTCATTTGAAAAAAAAGAATAGAGCAACACACACAGTCAATAGAGAATCAACGAGGCATCCACCACTCTGTGCTTGACTAACTGCCTGCTTCTCACTTCAAATACTAATCTGAGAACCACTCTTTCCCTCAGATACTGTAATGCCAGTTAATGTATAGTTTAGCATTTTCACATGTTCCCAAGGTCATGTGTTTCCTTTCTTGAATAGAAACATAGACAGACTGGCAGACACATCCTTTCCACAGTACTGGAAAGAAATTTAGAACAGTGGTTACCAAATGAAACTCTGGGTTAGTTTTCTTCAGTGTTTGGTGAAATGAGAAAAATTAAAAAATTAAAAAAAAAGGATAACATAGCGAATATTAAATAAAATGTATTAATTTTTTTTGTAATTTGTGCTTTCCTATTTAAATTCTCTCTGTATAATCAAAAGATGTTAATAAAGGATGAAAGCTATTTAATCTTGTTCTTTATCTTGATAAAATAAAAATGTCAAAACTAGGTATCCTGATCCCCCAGCTTTCTTTTATTCTTACTAGTCTCTAAAGCCAAAAATCTTCAAACAACCAGTTCAGGGTTTCACATGGATGTAAATGTGTTACCCACTGAAAAATATATTTAATTCATATTATTTTAGCAAATATAGTTCTTTTCTGTCCACAATCTATATAACCTTCTAGTTGTGTAAAAGCCCTAAACTGTGTTTCCTGTAAGATGGTTTCTGACTGTGTATCTGTGTGTGTTTTTGTCTGTCTCTGTTTCCCCTTTCTCTCTCCATGACTCCTCTAAGCATCTGGCAATGTTTTCATAAGACTGTCATTAAAACAACTCGGTCCAAACTTCTGAATCTGGGCTTCTCATGCTTAGCACAGATAAATATACTGATGATAAAAGGAGGGAAACATATTTTAAATTAAATACACTCTAATCTAGTTCTTGATCACTGACTAGTAATTAGAGCTGGAGTCTGAATTTGAACTGAGACAACAAAATGCACACAGCAAAAGAGAAAGCAAATTGCTGCCACCATAAAGCAGGGCTTCCAAGGATTTGTGACCACTACTCCTAGCAAGAAATTCATTTCACATTAGAGCCCAGAAAGCACATTCACAGAGATACAGTGAAGCAGACAATTGAAATTAAAGTCTCCTGAAACAACACTCTTCCTTATCTAATGCAATGTACTCTCACATCTTTTATTCTATTATTTTTAAGCTGACCACATTTGCCATATTGATTTCATGACCCACTCATGTGTCATGGCTCACAGGTTTAAAATTGTTGCCATAAATCATATGTCATAAGGTTACCATTGAATTTCAAAGCAATGTAAAGTTCAAAACAATTAATTTCCCTTACACTAATATAAAATTAGAAACTTAGCTTTATCAAATAATTTTCTAGTGTCCTGCCTTTGAATTCCTGAGGGAAAGAAATACATTTTTTTATTCAGCCTTTCTCAGTATCCCTTTCATCTGATCTGATTGGTTCTATCTCAATCCTCCTTTTTTTTCCACATAAATTTCTTCTAAACTGGAATAAGAACAGGAAAGACAAATAAAAGAGGTTTTTTAAGTGTTTATTTTTAACTTTAAAGATCTTAGTTTTATGACTGATGATAATTCAATTATTTGATTAAGATTCTGAATTATATGCATAAACTTCTGAGCAGATGTTCTTAAAAATCACTAAACAAATAAGTTACCTTAAATCGCCTATTTTAAGTTTATATAATAAATTATTGGCAATATTTTCTGATTTATTTTCAAATAAATAAAGGTAGGTAAGTTTTTTAATTGGTAAATATATTGGTTATGTATACATGGATATGTATGTATCTGTCCATAGTTTACTCTGCCATGTTTACTACGGCAAGGAAACCAAGCTTTGGAACCTACACAGAAGTTCAAGTTCTAGTTCCTACCTCCTTCCCACTGTGTCATTTTCAGAATTTCTTCTAAACTTTCCTCCTTTTTAAAATGGAATAATAATCATACCTGCCTCACAAGCTGTTGTCAGGGACAAATTACATAAAATAAGCAAAAATCAAAGCACTATAAATTGCTTATTTTACTATAGATTACAGTGGATGATCTGTTTAAATTTATTTCATGCCTGGAGAAAAAAAATAAAACTACCCTCACTGACCATTTCAATTGATTTCCATGCATGACTCCAATCTTATAATTCACTTAATGCATGTCAGTAGAAAAAAAGAGCCCCTCAAAGATAAGGAACTTACAGAGAAAAGATTAATAATATAGTTGAAGTAAAAGGATATCAAATTCTGTATTTGCTTCCTAAAATCTTCAGACATTTGAACGCGGCCATCAAACGACTGCTACTAAGAGGAACTCTCAATTCTGAAGGACTTCATATTAGCTTTCTTGGCTCCCTTAAATTAATAAGCCTGTAGAAAATCCAATTTGTGACATGTTCTATAAACTACACCAAGTATCTGAAAGCATAAGTCAAATCCAGCAACAGTCTATATATATCTATAGTCTGTGGGCTAAGAATGGTTTTTACATTTCTAAATGGTTGGGGGACAGGGAGAGGATTAAAGGAGAGGAACAAATTGTGTCATTAAAAATTATATGAAATTCAAATGTCACTGTCCATAATAAAGCTTAATTTGAATACGTGTAGATCAGTCATTATTGTCTATGGCTGCTTTCTGACTACAACAGCAGAATATAGCAGTTGCAATGGAGACCATATGACCTGCAAAGCCTAAAATTAAATATTTATTATTTGTTTTTTTACAGTTTGCCGGCCCTGTACTACACAGCAAAAAGAAGCTCAGGGATGAAATGTGAACGATGTTTATTAGCTCCCTAATTAATCCAATATAGTTACTTTAAGATAAAGCAGGGATGATTCTTAACCATAATATCTTTCATATTTTATATAAAGAGTATGCAGCTTTCAACATGAACTACATGACCTGCTTTTGAAAAATGACATGGTGTTTTGCTTCAAAGCCTAGTAAAGAAAAAAAGTTTTTATTTACCTAATAGTTTTTGCACACAACCAGGCGATGAGATTAGATATTATTACTATAATGGAATAGATGCCAGCTTATGAAAAAGCCCCAAACACTATTTTCCACCAGCCTCCCATCTATCACCATAAATGAAAAGTTGGCATTTCCCAAAATCAAACTTTAACTCTGATCAAGTAGCATTTTATTAAACTCCCAGGACTATAAAAATGACTGATTTCAACAGAAGGTAAGCACTAGCATTTGAAGGGGTGAGAGGATTTTGTTTATATATTTACCAGTGTCAATTAAATAGACACCAGCAGATCATTTCTTCTTATTTATTACTTATTGGCAATTATTTTAGTAAAACAGTTAAAACACCAGCCAACCAAGTTGTTCCAATGGACCTATGGATTAAAACAGAATGTTGAATAAGAATATTCAGAATTTGCTTCTTCTAAATCTCAAGCACATTACAATTTTATCAAACAAATAATGAACAAATAAACAAATAGTAAATATTGATTTTGTTTTCTAAACTGACAAGAGGAAATTTTCTACCAATCAGGTAGGAGTATAAAGTATTACATAAAAAATAATATGTAATGTTTGACCTTCATAGTCTAGATCAGTGTTCTCTGGAATGAGAGGTATACTGCATGTCTCCAACCCCCACAACACAATACATTGGAGTGTGAGAAGAAAATATAAAAGTCCTATTTCCATTTTTGACTAACTTTTTATGATGTGAATTACTATAATAATACTTGTATATACTTCATAAATGTACTTACAATGAAAGCATATCATAAAAATATTTTAGTTACAGGTACATGTAACCAAAAATAATTGATACTATTGATCTAAATTACTCTGCTAATATCCGTGATGAAGATAGATGCAAAAATCTTCTACAAAATATTAGCAATCCAAATTCAATAATATATTAAAAGGATTATCCCATATGATCAAGTAGGATTTATTCCAGGAATGCAAGGTTGGTTCACCATCTGCAACTCAGTCAATGTGATAAATCACATTAACAAAATGAAGGATAAAAATCATATGATCATCTCAATAAATGCAGAAAAGTTATTTGTTAAATCAATGTCCATTTATGATAAAAACTCTAAACAAAGTGAGTATAGAGCAGACACACTTCAAATAATAAAGGCTATATATATACGACAAGCCCACAGGAAACATCATACTTAACAGTGCAAAGCTGAAGACTTTTCCTCTAAGATCAGGAACAAGACAAGGATGCCCTCTCAAGCCACTTTATTCAGCATAGTATTGGAAATCCTAGCCAAGGCAATTAGACAAGAAAATAAATAAAAGGAATCCAAATTGGAAAGGAAGAAGGAAAGTTGTTACTATTTGCAGGTGACATATGATATGTAGAAAATCCTAAAGACTCCGTCAAAAATCTCCCAGAACAAATTCAGAAATATTGGAGGAAACCATATCAATACACAAAAATCTGTTCCATTTCTATACACTAATAATGAACTATCAGAAAGAGGAAATTAAGAAAACAATCCCATCTACATTTGCATCAAAGAGCATAAAATACTGAGGAATAAATTTAACCAAGGAGGTCAAACACCTGTATACTGAAAACTACAAGACATTAAAGAAAAAAATAGAGTGGAACAAAATGGAGAGCCCAGAACTAAACCCACAGTATATATAGTCAATTAATTTACAACAAAGGAGCCAAAAATAAGGGAAAAGGACAATCTCTTCAATAAATGATGCTTGGAAAAATGGACTGATACATGCAAAAGAATGAAACTGGACCACTATCTTATACTACATACAAAAATAAACTCAAAATGGACTAAAGGCTTGAGCATAAGACCTAAAATCATAAAACTCCTAGAAGAAAACATAGGCAGTAGGCTTCTTGACATAGGTCTTGGTGATGATTTTTTGAATCTGACACTAAAAGTAAAAGCAACAAAAGCAAAAGTAAATATGTGGGACTACATGAAACTAAAAAACTTCTGTATAGCAAAGGAAACAATATTTGCAAATTATGTATTTGATAAAAGGTTAATATCCAAAATACATTTAAAAACTCATAGAACTCAATAGCAAAAGCAAAAAATCTGATTAAAAATTGGGCAGATGATCTGAATAGACATTTTTTCAAAGAAGACATAGAGATGACCAACAGGTCCATGAAAAGATGTTCAACATCATTAATCATTAATCGTCAGAGAAATACAAATAAAACTACAATGAGATATCACCTCACATCTTTTGGAATGGCTATTTTCAAAAAAGCAAGAAATAACAAATCTTGGCAAGAATATAAAGAAAAGGAATCCCTTGTGCACCATTGCTGGGAATATAAATTGGTGGAGTTACTGTGGAAAACAGAATAGAAGTTCCATGAAAAATTGAAAATAGAACTACCATATGAGCCAGCAATTCCACCTCTGGGTATTTATCCAAAGAAAACAAAAACTCTAACACAAAAAGATATATACATCCCTATGTTCACTGAAGCATTATTTATAATAGTCAAGATACGGAAACAATTTAAGTATCTGTCAATAGATGACTGGATAAAGAAACTGTGACATATACAGACACACACACACACACACACACACACACACACACAGAATATTATTCAGCCATAACAAAGAAGAAAATCTTGCCATTTGCAACAACACGGATGGATCTCAAGGGCATTATGCTAAGTGAAATCAGACAGAGAAAGAAAAATACTGTAGGATCTCTCTCTTATATGCA
Source organism: Smutsia gigantea (assembly GCA_032199065.1). Taxonomy (NCBI): domain Eukaryota; kingdom Metazoa; phylum Chordata; class Mammalia; order Pholidota; family Manidae; genus Smutsia; species Smutsia gigantea. The sequence continues at coordinate 352,914 of JAVSCE010000448.1, forward strand.
GAATTCAAACAAACAAACAAAATGATAAATACAGACTGGCACTTGCCAGAGGTGGAGATGGGGGAGAAATGGGTAAAGAGGACAAAGGGTTAAAAAAAAAACTTTAAATTTTTAAGATTAAAAAAAGTAAAAAAAAAATTTACTTTGGCTTGGGATTGAAGTATAGTTAACTGCAATAATTTAAAGATTTTTTTATATCAATAGATCTTACAGAAAATGTTTGGTTTCTCCAACATTCAGCTGTGTTTTCTAAAAACCACTGCCCACTAGAAGGAAGCAGGGATTTCTCAAGAAATGGCTGGCTCTGGTCCTGGAGTGGAAGTGTATAGGGTGAGCCATGTACAGGAGTGAAAAAGCTATCAAAAACTACTGAGGGTACGTCCAAAGGATTTAAGCCAAAAGCAGCTTACACTGACCGAAAACAGGACAATATGAGCATCATAAGGGTAATAATTGTAACAGATTGCCTATTTAAATGCATAGGCATTGTTCACTTTTTGAGATGCTGGAGAACTCACTCACTTTGAAAATAACTAAAGAAGAAAAGAATGAAGCGTTTCTCCTATCTTTCATTTAAAAAAATTACTCAAGGCAGATACAGGAAAAATACAGGATAGGTGACGTTGAAGTAAAAAATGTCATTTTTTTTCTAACCGATGACATAACTTCTACTCTTGTTCTCAGTATAGAAATACACAACCAAAAGAAATAAAGCATGATTTTTCCCAAGAAGTTTAGAGTTTGATGACCTGACTGGTTGATTTTGTAAAGACAAATGATTCTGCTGCCTCACTTAAAGCCTCTTGGAAGCTACAGTTCAGAACAATCATTTATAGATGATTAAAGTAAAGAAGTTTTAATAAAATTGTCTTTCTTTCCAGTGGTTAATCCTTAAGACTTGAAAGATCCTTTTGAGCTGATAATGTTTCTTTTCTTTTTTTCCTGCCAGTACAAAAGTGGCCAAGTAAAATACTGTTCTTCAAGGAAATAAATGAAGCCAAAAGTGTCCTGTCTTTGCCTTCTATGCTGGCTAAAATCCCTATAGCCATTTGCTTATCTCAGGGGGACTGGACAGCTCCTCAAAATTATATTTTATATGATATGTCCTCATGTTTTCAGAACTCTCTGAACCACAGCAAAAAGTTTATTCCTTGAAGTGGTACAATGAAGATGTACCCTCATTTCCTATAACCTCCACACGTGTTTCTCCCTCCACCGCCTGTGAGCCTTTCGAAGTGAGGTCAAGATGTTTTAGTTACAGGACAACAGAATAAGAGAATAACTACATTAGATGATATCATTTTTAAAAATTAAAAAATCACTCTTTTCTTTCTCATTTCCCATACTGATCACCCCATACACCACTTAATAGAGAAACAGTCTCAGTTAGTTGGAAAGATGACTCAATTTCATCTTTCAATCCCTCCATTCAGTAGTTGCAAATGGCTTGAGGCTCAATTTTCTTATGTGTGCACGGGGATCATGGTTATCACTCATCATCACCATCAACTGCAAGACTGAAAGTGGAAAAATAAATATAAATTTGCTTATGCAATAAATACTTAGTATGAGCTGTTAGCATAATCTTCATAAGGATATCACATGGAAAAGAAAAAAGTACTAGCTGCTATAATTCCATAATATCTGTGTGCTAATAAGCACCTTACATATGTTACCACACTGAATTGTCACCAAAACAATGGGGTATGTGTTGGTATCCTCAGCTTATCAATCAGGAAACTGAGACTCAGAGAAACTTAGTAACTTGTTGAAAGACACGGAATAAGTAGCCCAAGGTTAAATGTGAATCTAGATCCACTAGACTCCACAGCTAGACTCGGAACTCTTATATAATTCTGAATTTCTTCACAGCCAGAGGGGAAATGAGAGAGAGAGAAAGAGACCTAGAGAAAGATTAAGAGACAAAAAGAAAGAGGGAATTAAAATAGACAATGATATGTTTAAAAGATGTAAGCAACAGATATGCTGAAAAAAAGTGTATGCAACTAAGGCTGTCTTTATGAAGTATTGCTGAATTTTGTTAAGCAAATAATTTTAGTATAAATGTAAAAAATTAAATCTGTGTAATTAATTGTAATCTATTATATGTTATTCCTTAGTTATTTCTTTTACTTGATTAAAATCTACTAAAGATACTGTTTCCTTGCCTGTTCTGCAAGGATTATTTCAAATGCTTTACAATCCTGACGTCCCTGAGAGCCTTTTGGATACAGACACAGTTAAATTCTCTTACAGTCAAACCTAACCTGAATTTAGAAAAAAGATTTTTAGAGGTTCTCCAAAACCACCATAGAAAAGTTATAATCATCACCTTATTATCATCACCACCATCATCAAAGTGAGAAGCTGGGGGCATGTGCATGCGTTTGAAGGAGCAGCTTTGTGCTTCCAGCTCTCTGCTTCCCCTTCTGCTTTGATCTTCCACTGCCCTTCGCTTCTCTTTTTTTTTTATTTTGAATCCTGCCCCCCAACAATAGTCACTGAATCACTTGTGAAGCTCTTTTCGTATTTGAATGGTTAGCTCAACTGCCCAGTTTCTGCACCTTGCAAAACGGAAAGTTTTAACATGGCAGGATCATCTAAACATCACTTCACTCTTAAACACAAGATTCATTTCGGGTAAACTCGGACTAAGCAGAGGACTGAGATGCTGTCCTGTGCGTCCAAAGTCCTAAGCCTTTTTCAACAAGCCTGACACTTAAATGTTTCTTGTGTGGGTTCCTCTCTTCCTTCTCCAGTACATCAGAGTGCTGCCCTCCCAGGGAGAAGAGGAGGAAGACGGTGGCTTTCTTTGGAGGGGATTTGAGGCCAGTGCCCTGCACCTAAAGTACTCTACCCAAATCCAAAGATAGGCTCCAGAGCCAGTTTGTGCTTGATATTGTTAGAAAGCTCTCCTAGCGCTTTCATTTCTCTGGCATGAGAGCATTATCCCCAGGTGACGGTTGGGAGCATCCACCCGAAACTGGCTGAGTCTATAGTGTGTAAATGGATTCCCTTCATCTGACGATTAGTGAAAACAAGTCCATTTTTCCAGGTGCAGCTGAACTCCCATCTATGAAGCCTTCTGTAATCACTCAACTCCACAGCAATCCCACGGCACTTATTGTCCGGGTAATTCACAGAGAACCTGGAAATGTTTTTAGAATTGATATTTAACATTCTCTTCATTATAGAGAAATTTCCCTCTCCTTTTGGCATTTACTGAAGAACTAAACAAAGCAAAACACCTTCATATCTCCTAAGGGTATCAACTCAATATTAATCAGTGTCTATTAAAATTAACCTGGTCACTAAAAAAATGTAGGTTAAGCCAAAAAAAAAAAGAATGCAGAAAAGAATGGGATGTGTTTTAGAAATATATCCATAGAAATAATTTAACTATTCAAAACCCAAGATTCTATAGATAACTGACACTCCCTAATGATGACAGAGATATGCTGCAAATAATATTAGCAGGGAATACACACTAGGTGTACCTCCTCTCACCAGGCATTGGGCTCAGTGCTTTGCGCTCTGCCTTTCCACCATAGCAACAGATATTCTAGCATAACCTACCTATTATAGATGAGAAAACTGAAGTAGTTTCATAAATCTCGATAAATTGCAGGTTAGCTCTGGAGGCAGGATTTAGAACCCAGGTAGTTTGACTACAGAACCTATGATCTCAAACCTCTAACTAAAATGAATAAATTTGGCTTCACAGTAATTATATTATTAATCCACTTCACTTGGACATTAGAACAGAATTTTGTAAGAAATAACACAATCTGTCCTGCTAACAGATTATTGTATTCCAAAGTAATATTACATTTAAAACATTACCTTGAAAAAACACGTAAAAACATGAAAGTGGTATGTGTATTTGAGGGTTTCAAATTAGTTATAACCATGTTATTTTTCCTGAGGAAATGTAAATAACAGAGGAGTTTAAAGAATTCCTAGTGACTTATATTATGACAGTTCAAAACTAACAAAGGTACTGATGAAAATTGAGAAAACAAGCCTGAACACCATTGAGGACATCCTCTGAAGCACAGAAAACCCCAACACCTGAAGGGGTAAGTGAAAGGACAGAGACGGCCTGGCGAAGTGCACCTGAAAAAGGCAGTCAGCCCAGAGACTCAGGAGGGGAGGAAGTAAAGAGCATAAATGAGCTGACTCTGTCCTCTTGCCCTCGGATCTCCTGCTAATGACTGCCTTGGTCTAATCCAACCATAAGCCAGAAGCCAGGGAACCCATTAATGCAGCCCATCCCAGGCCAGCAATGTGGTGGAAAGCAGCGTAAAGGGCAAAGTGGACCTGAGAAGCCAACAGAAGGAAGGTAGCCAGTAGAAAGTGTCATCTACGTATGTTTTCCCTGTTTCTTGAAGCTTCTTCTCAGAGCTGAAAATGGGTAGTTATATTTGTACCATTCTGGATAATCCTCTTATGTATTGAAAATCTAAATCAAAAGCAAAATCATCAAAACATGCAAAATAAAATCCTTTTGCCTTAAGAGCCAACTTTACTTTTGCCTCTTTCATCCATTACTTCTTCATAATTTACTGAGAAATTCCAATCTGCTAAGACTGATTCTGAGCATCAGAGATGACAATACCGGCAACACGAGTCTCTGGAGACAATAGCTAAATAGCTAAATCACCATGATGACTTGGTGAGTTGGGACCATTACCTGACTTACTGCATTCCCCAAAAATACTTCTTCTCACCCTTGTTAGTTTTAAATCTTATAAATAATGAGCACAATGTTTGGATAGTGGCATTTATGGTATAAATAGCAATGTATACTTGTTCTGTATCACTATAATATTAAAACTCAGTGCTCAGGATTCAAAAAGCCAGAGCCTGTGATATTCTTCTCACTGCTTTGACGCCTCTGTTTATCAAGATGATTTCACAGCAGGGTTTTACTGTTCTCTCCTTCAATTTGTATTTCTAGAGCTCCCCGTCAGGTTTTTCTGTTCTTTGTAAATTCTTTGATTGAAAGCAGCATGGGAGATGGAGAATGGTTATATAATAGGAATCTGGTTCTTTTATGATACAGAATGATTAGTCTTGGGATTTGGGCTTAGGCTCCTGAGACTGACTGGCTTAAAAGCATCTGTTTTTCTAGGCCATAAATAAATGTACGAACTTACAGAATGGGTTTAAATGAAAAGCAATAAACAAATCCTCACCCACCTGTCTCAGGGGAGAAGGAGTACAGAGGGACTGGGTCTTCATAGGTTGCCTGAGATCATCTTAAGCATTATTAAGGATTTTTAGAAAAGAATCTCCTATTCATGGGGTGAGAGATGTTTTATAATTCTGCAGTGTCCTGTGTGTAATAAAGCTAAATCATGCCAAGGTCAGAGAGCTGCTGGGTAAAATGACTGGGTGAGACATTCAGAAGAAACATGAAGCAATTTTTCTTGCCAGGAAAAGTGCACAGAAAGAGCGGTTATCTTGAGATCAGAAAAATCTGGGTTCCAAACCAAGCTCTTTCACTTTGTTCTCTAAGCAAATTTGTTAACCTCTATTGGCTTCAGATCCCTTCCTTGCACAGGGGAGATCATAATTGCCTACCTACACAGGGTTCCACTGAGACTTGAGTAAGATTGTGTTTGTAAAGAATGCATTATGCTTTATACAAGGTAGCTTGTCTATATTGTTGGAATTGTTGTTTTCCTGTGGTGCCCTTAAAAAAAAGGCCACATTATCAACAAAAGCACCTACAGTAGCACAACTACAACACAGTCCACTGTACTGAGAGGGAGAGATGCAAACATATGTGTGATTAGCTCACAGTTTATAGGAAGTCAGATTGTGACTTGTTTCTATTCCTCTCGGGTATGAAATATATAAATGATCATCAGAATAAAGCCAGAGGAAGGACAAATGACCAGTGTCCTTCTGAGCTCCTAGGGGCAACCTACAATCTCATTGCAGAAACTTCTCATTTGCAGATGGAGAAGCTGAGGCCAAAGAGGCTCAGACCTAGCTTCCCACTGCTACTGTGTCCCAGCCCTTCCCATCTTATGAACAAACCACAGTCACAGCTCACCTCCGGTGGGGCCAGAATGTTCTCCCTGCAGTGGACTCCAGACTTTCCAGATTTTCATTCTTAGTCAGTAAAGAACGTTTGGGCAGGCATCACTAATACAAGCATATTTATTTATTTTAAGATACACTCATTGAAATTTGAGCCCTCATACATTGCTGATAGGAATGTAAAATAATGCAGTTGTTGTAGAAAACAGTTTGTCATTCCTCAAAAAGTTCAACATAGATTTACCACCCACAATTCTACTCCTAGGTATATGCTCAAAAGAATCTACAAACAAGTAGCAAACAAACATGCACACCAATGTTCAGAGAAGCACTATTCATGATAGCCGAAAGGCAGAAACAGCCCAGATACCCATCAGTGTATGAATAAATACATAACTGCGTGAAACCATAAAACTCTTAGAAGAAAACATAGGCAAAACTCTCTTAAATATAAACATGTGCAACTTCTACATGAACATATCTTCCCAGGCAAGGGAAACAAAAGCAAAAATGAACAAGTGGGACTATATCAAACTAATAAGCTTCTGTACAGCAAAGGACACCATCAGTAGAACAAAAAGGCATCCTACATTATGGGAGAATATATTTATAAATGACATATCTGAGAAGGGGTTGACATCCAAATTATATAAAGAGCTCATGCACCTCAACAAACAAAAAGCAAATAATCCAATTAAAGAATGGTCAAAGGAGCTTAACAGACACTTCTCCAAAGAAGAAATTCAGATGGCCAACAGGCACATGAAAAGATGCTCCACATCGCTAATCATCAGAGAAATGCAAATTAAAACCACAATGAGATATCACCTCACACCAGTAAGAATGGCCACCATCCAAAACACAAACAACAACAAATGTTGGTGAGGATGTGGAGAAAGGGGAACCCTCCTACATTGCTGGTGGGAATGTAAAGTAGTTCAACCATTATGAAAAGCAGTATGGAGGTTCCTCAAAAAACGCAAAATAGAAATACCATTTGACCCAGGAATCCCACTCCTAGGAATTTACCCTAAGAATGCAGGAGCCCAATTTCAAAAAGACATATGAACCCCTATGTTTATCACAGCACTATTTACAATAGCCAAGAAATGGAAGTAACCTTAGTGTCCATCAGTAGGTGAATGGATAAAGAAGATGTGGTACATATACACAATGGAATATTATTCAGCCATAAGAAGAAAACAAATCCTACCATTTGCAACAACATGGATGGAGCTAGAGGGTATTATGCCCAATGAAATAAGCCAGGCAGAGAAAGACAAATACCAAATGATTTCACTCATCTGTGGAGTATAAAAACAAAGAAAAAACTGAAGGAACAAAATAGCAGCAGACTCACAGACCCCAAGCATGGACTAACAGTTACCATAGGGAAAGGGACTGGGGAGGAAGGGTGGGAAGGGAGGGATAAGGGGAATAAGGGGCATTATGATTAGCACACATACTGTGTGTGGGGGGGGGCACAGGGAAGGCAGTATAGCACAGAGAAGTAGTGATTCTATAGCATCTTACTATGCTGATGGACAGTGACTGTAATGGGGTATGTGGTGGAGGGAACCTAGTAACCACAATATTGCTCATATAATTATATATTAATAATACCAAAATAAAAAGAAAAAAAAACAAAGCAGACTTGGAAAAAAAAATACATACTGCGATGGCATATTATTCAGCCATAAATAGAGCAAGATGCTGATACATACTGCAATGTGGACAAACCTCCAAAACATTATGTTAAGTAAAAGGAGCAAGACACAAGAGCTCATATATTATGATTTCATTTATAGAAAATACCCAGCATAGATAAATCTATAGAGACAAAATACAGAATGGCAGTTGCTAGGAGCTGAGGGAGGGAGGAATGGGGAGATACTGCTTAGTGGGTAAGGGGCTCTACTTTGAAGTGATGGAAATGTTCTCGAACTAGACAGATGGGCTGTTTGCACAACACTGCAGATGTGTTAAATGTCACTGTATCATTCAGTTTAAAATGGTTAATTTTATGTTATGTGAATATCACTTCAATAAACCTATAAAAACGTTGAGTGTGCTCACTTACAAATATAATATATACATGTAAACAAAAACAAAACAGAAACTAAAATAATGACCTACAAAGGGAAATAAACAGTATTTAATATATTTATTAACAGTACTAAAGGCTTTTCCTCTCACAAAATCTTGAGTAATAATATTTTTAAGTAGAAACATATCACTAAATATGTTTCTGTATAAAGTTTAACATATCACTGAATATGTTTCTTCATAATTATGTTTAACAGATATTTAATTTCAATGGCAATCATTGCTAAAAAAATACCTCACAAAGATAAGTAGATCCAAATGGAAGTATATGTGCCAAAGTATATTAACTACATTAATCAAATCATGATATGTTTCTATGACCTCTAGTACAATAAAACATATACACCACATAACATGTATATGCATTATAATATATATCATTCAAATTTAACATTATTATATAATACATATGAAATTATATATAATTGTATATCATTTAGAAAAAGTATTATTTAATTTGGCTGAGAAATTTCTGTGTCTCCCAAATCAATTATTCTTATAAACTATACATAAGATGTTGCCTTTTCATACTTCTAACTCATGATTCAAAGCCTACTGAAACTTTTCATTTGGAAGACTTTTAAAGACATTTGGAATTTCTACTTCTAAACTTAAAAAATCTTAAAGTGCAATTCTGAAGGTTTTTAAAGGTGGTAAATATATTTTTGACAATAAAATTGCATAATGATCGAAAATTCTCAAAACCAATTTTTCAGAAGAAAATAGTTTTCTCCAAAATCACAAGTTTCTTTCAAACAGCAATCTCTTGAATACTGCTTAAACTACTGTCTTCATCATGTATGTTATCTGATTATGTCAATAGAGGTTATAGAAGCAGATATCATGATTTGATAAATGTAGTTAATACAACTATCAGGTAGTATAGTATTATCATTCACTCGGTATCACAGAAAATGTTGGAAAAATCAGATTGCTTTTACTTTAATTTTTAAAATGAATGTGTGCAACTCATCTTTGACAGTTCACAAGATAACCAATGAATTTCTGTGTAGTTCAAAGAGATTTTCATGGTAATGCCACATAACCCTAAAAATACTGGTATTTAAAAGTCTTGGTTTTATCATAACAAAATCAATGACCCCTTGGAATGCATAAATTGCCCTATGTGATAACACACCAAGAGTGAATGAACATACATGTGGGCTACTAACAAAACACCTGCCCTTCCACGACAACACATGAGTAGCATATGTGAAAGTGTCAGAGCACATGCAAAATATTGTTAACTTTCACTCTTTTCCCACTTAGATGAAAGTCAACATAAATTCAATTTATAATCTTGCTCTCTCCACCCAGCAGATCATGTTACACACTCCCAGGGGATGCCCACCCACGTTGGGGGCCACTGTTCTACTGAACCAGTCTTGTTGGCTAAGGAAGAATGCATGGATTTACCTATCATGTGGTCGCAGTGCAAGCTGGCTCCACCAAGGAACTGATTTTGATAGAGTTATTTTCTAAATAAAATGTATACCCTACAGCTATTACCCAGAAGACAAGACTAGTTGACAAAATTTTATTTCAGGTAAGTGGTTTTGGGAATGGTTTTTATGGTAAATGATTTTTTTTCATTTGCAAAAGAAATGTTTCTTATTTCAAACTGTACAGTGATGAGAGGTATATCATGAAGGAAGGGTTTTTTGGTAGGCAAATAGCCTACAAAACAAAACAAAAACAAAACATTCTAGCTTCCAAGCATCTAACAAAACAATTTTTTCTAAAAGTGCATTATTATAAACTGATATTTTGTGATTTCTGAAATTTTATTCAAGATACTAAGGTATCAACGATAACACAAAACTCAGTTACAGTAGTGTAGCTGCACATACTGCATTTTATGACAAAAATTATTTTGAAAACCTAACCTGAAATAGTTTCTTTTCCCTGAACTGGCCCTTGTACATGCAGGTTGCCCACCAATCATCTAAGAGCTCTTGGGTGGGAAACCCATACAGAGAGACGTCAGACCTCTGCGAGGCTTTATGTCACCAGGATTGTCACGAATCATGCCCATGCAGATGCCTGGCATCTGGTCAACATGTTGCGATGAAGCACTACCCCTTAATAGTTCTCCTATTTTTTTCTTGGTTTCCCTTACTTTTTTCCTTAATTTAATACTGTTATGAGGACCAAGAGAAAGATCAGAAATTGTATTCCATTCCTGAAATGAATATCAACTTCTAAAATATCCTTGCCATAGAAATTTTTTAGCTAACCTTCCATTCAATTAGCTCGATGCCTTCCCCCAAATAATAATACCATCCTATCTGTAAAACCCAATCTTCCTTTTTTTTTACCTGCAATATCTCCTTTAGATAAAATATTTCATTATCTATGCACATATGTGATGATAAACCCATATTCTATAGATTTCTAAGGACTCTAAAGATGTCGGGAGTAATACCTTTCAAACAGAAACACTCAATCTTTTCTAATTTATAATGGTCACAGGAAATCTCTTTCCAGGAGAAATATGAAGTTAGCTCTAAATAGATATAAACATTAACTAAATAATTTTTAACTTTTACTAATAATTACATTATGTTTCTGCTTACTTTTACCCCAAGTTTCTTTCTGACTGATGACTCTACATATTAATCTCACTCCCTCCTGTTGTCACTTAAAGTGCTTTCTCTGGATAGTAACATTTTAGTCCTTCAACTAAGAACTAATGGACTAATAAATTTATAAATATCTCCACTACAAGAAAATGGATGGTTTTAATGCACTGTAGCTCAGCTGACCGAGACACAACCAAATCTGACAGTGTTAGTGACATAGTAACTGTGAAGTCACACAGTCCCATGCCCCAAAGGCAAACAGCCCTTCATGTCCTCTGACCCGGAAGGTTCCTTAGTCACATATCTTATCACGGAATGTGTGAAGACATGAAAGCAAAAAAGAGCATGATCACATGTCAGCTTAGAATTTCAAGATCCACCCTACCACATATCTGCATTCCACTTACCTCTGCTTTAGTTGTCTCCATAGCACTTATCACCACCTGGCATGATTTTTATTTACATACTTATATCCATTAATACTTACTTATTCATAGAAACGTCAGGAAGGCAGAGACTTTATCTGTACTGTTTGCTATTCTATCTCCAGTGCCTAAACTAGTTCCTAGTATATTGACAATACTCGATTCATAATCACTGCATGAATTTATTAACAGTTTAACACTGGAAATTAAGCCATTTTTCCCTCACATTAATTAATACAGTCTAGAGGAGTTTTTATGAGTGCTTTTGTATGTTGTTCCTCTAGCAATATTTCTTTTTCTAATTAAATTGCTTCCCTTTTATTTTTTATTGAAAATCAACTCATACAAAAAATGATGAAGTCCTATATCTGTACTTCTTTCACATTCATTGGCTCTATATTATTTTTAACCATAATATAATTCATAATGTTTTTAGAGAAGAGACTAAAATTCAAACTATCACAAGCTTACTCTTTACTATTTTATGCATGTGGTGCTTATTAATAGCACCTTTATCGAGACATATGAACGCCATGAAATGATTTTCAGTCATTCTGTCTTTCAGATTTCTGGAGATTTAGCTTAATAGAGAGATAAGTGCTAGGAAATTTTATTTTTATTCTAGATCTACCATTCAATTGTCAGCATCTCTAAAGCTTATTTCTGATACAAAATTAGATAAACAAACAAATAAATAAAGATTTCATTTTTCTAATATGCTGTATATTATTCAGATGGTTTACATACATCAGGTCTCCTATTTGAAAATCCTTAATGGACCCTGAATTTTCTCAACTATAGCCTCTCCTTAAAGTTGAAGCAAGGTAAGAGCATAAATTGGTAAACAGCTTGAACATTGAAATCTTTTATCTAAGTTTAAGTCATGATTCCTCTGCTTACTACACTGGTGACCTTAGGGAAGTTACATAATTTCTCCAAGATTCAGTTTCATTTATGAAACAGTGATGTGGTTGTACCTATCTCATAAAAATATCATCAAAAGTAAATGAGATAATCCCTGAAGTATTCATCACAATGTCTGCACAAAATAATTGTGTAAAACATGTTAGATACTGTTTGCATCATTCCCCAAAATGAATGGAAGTTTCTTCTTGAACTCCAATGTATTTGTGGTGTATGTGTCTCAAGTGATTTCAATCCATCTACTACTGAAGTACTTTGCATATTTCTCTTTCTCCTCCTGTATTACACTCACATAAGAAGTCTTCTCCATTTTCATCTTCTCTGAAGTGCCCAGAATTGTGTCTTGAACATGGCAGGAATTCAATACATTTTTTAATTGAATTAAACTGTAACAGGACATACTTAATCATATGCTTATACTAGATTCCTTGAAAATAAAAAATAATTGCACTTCTCTCTTGTAAAAAATAAAACAAGATTAAAAGCTTTTAAAAAATAGTTTCCATAAAACATGAATGATAATAACTATGGATTGCTACTGTATTCGTCACTTCAAAAGTAGGTGTTACATTGTGTTTACCACTTTCAAATGTATTGCATTCAAGCTCCATGGAAGAATGAACTAGAATCAGAGATGCCAAACTTAGTCATGGGTATGCAAGTTTAACACACAGTATTTCAGAATACAAAGAGTTCCCAGTACATTGAAACTGTAGACCCAAGACCCTATTGAATCATTTACAACTTCCTATTTTTCTCTCCTTTCAAGTTCTACTTTCTACGTTGGTCTAATAGGTAACAACCACTCACTCATATTTCACAGGAACAACCAGGACTCAAAGAGAATAACAAACATGTTTAAGGTAATTCAAAATGCAGGAAAAAAATTTCAATGTTTGGTTTTTAGTCTTTATAGTTTGGACTCCTGATAATTAGAATTTTTAAATTCTATGTAATTATTATAATAATTTTAATATATATTTTTCTTCCCTAAGATTTCCTGTTTAAAGACAAAAGGACATCACAGCCAGGACAAAAAATTTAAGTATTACTTGGCCTAGTACTAAAACTGATGCTACAGTTATCAACAAAGCTGACTAAATAGGAAACATAATTGATATTTTCATAATCACAATTACAAAGCTGACATATAACCATGATATATTTATGGCTGAAAATGTCAACCTCTGGATGCCACCCGGAAGTCTCATTCTGCTAAAGCAGAGCATCTGGTAAGTCCCTCCTTTGTCTTACCTTGCTTTCACTTGCTGATAATGAAAGCTAAGGAGGTGAGAGTAGAGAAATGGTATTTTGAATTCAATTTACTAAATCTGACATACCAAGGGTAACATTCAAACTGTTTCATAAGCAGGACTGAACAGTCAGGCCCTAGGTGACCCCTAGGCTCCAGCAGTTACTCCTCTAGCTGTTGAATTGCCCTGGACCTGAAGAAAGGTGTGAGCTTCCAGCAAATAGTGCAGGTGCTTCGGTTTCTCAGGAAGTGAGAATACTTATCAACCAGTATTTCAGTGCCATGACAGCATTATTCCCGTATTGTTACATAACTGCTGCATATCAGTTTTATGGATAATTCTTCCCCTTAACCTGTTGAATCTCTTGAATCCCTCCCCTGCTTTACGAGCTATCAACATTTCTTTGCTTCTGAGCTTCATGACTGGAACAACCTAACCGAAACCATAAGTCTCCTCATTTCCGTCTCCCCAAAAGGCATTCCAACTTTTTTCCAGGCTCTAGAATCTCCATTTTCTACTCCCTCTTGGCTTCTGCTGGCAGATTAAATTTCTGATTGTGATATTCCCCAGGTCAAAATCTTGGCTGTTTCTCCATCATCAATACAAAACCCCAAATCCTTAGCCTAAATAGTAGAACACACCCTTCATCTGATCTCAACATCTTTGCAAACTGTTTTCTTCTTTTCATCCACTCTATGATCCGGCCTACAAAAATGAACACTTTTTGTTCTATTAATAAAAGATATATTGTCACACTCTTATTTTTTTCTTCTGTTGCCACTTGGAACTGGAATGCAGTTTCTTTCGGCTGTGCCGAGGCACCTCCCAGCCTACCTCAAACATGATCTTCATCACAAGTTTTCCAATGCTTTGTAGACACTGATGATGTGAGTAACCACCACGCTGTGTAATGTACCACATTTATTTTTGCATATATCTCATCTCCCTTTGTAGAATGTAAGCTCTTTTAGTATGATACATATTGATCCACTTTTGTATCCTAATAGCTTTAGCACTTCTCTACCCACAGCAGCTATCCAACAGGTATTTGATGAATGAAGAAATGAGTCCAATGAAGGGCAGGGGAATAAAATGAAATTGGCAAGAATGTTGGCAAAGAGGTATTCTCATCTCATCTCAGATCTCACCTAGGTGAAAAAAAAAAGAAATGCTGGCTATAGTAGATGATGTGTCCCACTCTAAAATGGTATGTTCTACATTGACTAATGTAAATAAAACTGGAAATTATAAAACAATAAGTGACCAAGGAAGATGAAAGTCTATTAAAAATATATATGGCATAAAAGTAAATTTTAACTATTCTAGAGACAGCTAAAGAAATTGGTCTGCAGGCTGATAAGCTATGGTGAACAGAGTGGAAGGGGAAGCTCTCAGGACTCAAGACTCTTGAATATCAAAGAGCAGGACAGCTGAACCACAAACAGCACTGAATCTTCTGAAAAATGGTGAAAACAAAAAAAACCTGTGGAATGCACAGTAGGGAGTTGTATATTATTGTGTTGTTAGGTAGTTTGGTTTGGTTAATTGATTGGGTATATTGCTTTATTTCCACTAAAAAAAGAAAATATATATAGGGAGGAAAGGATAGGCCCACTGTGTGGGGAAGATATAGATAGATAGATGATAGATAGATAGATGGATTGATCGATCAATCAGGGTACATACCAAGTCACCAAAAACATATAAAAATGTTCAGAATAAAACTGAATGAAATCCCAATGTAATCCTAAGGAAAACAACAGATGAACCCACACTGAAAGACATCCTGCGAGATGCCCAACCCGCACTCCTCAGGTGTGTCAGGCCCATGAAAAATAAGACTATAAAACGATCACCGACCAGAGGAAACTAAGGAAACATACTGAGTAAAGGCAGCCTGGTGTCCTGGATTGGGTCCTGGAAAGAGAAAGAGCATAAAGAGCGTATAGATGGAAAGCTGGTGAAATCCAAATAAAGTGATTTAGTGTTTGTCGGCTCCTCCTGAAACTGCCATCCCCTGCTGGCTATGTGGGAATTTTCCTACTGGTCCTCAGCCAGGGGAAATTATGAAGAGATTTAAGACGTTTGGCCTTTTCCTTGCCATGGCTGAAGAAAGGAAGTGAGAGAAAAACACCAGCCACCTCCTCTTTGGCTTTTCAGATGTTAGCCATCTCTCGGGGCTGCCATCTCTGAAGCAAATTAGTCACTGGAAATGGAAGAGATCGTACCCAAACAGGCACATCTGCTTTCTAGGGTTTCATTCCTACCTATAACACTTTGAGTTTTCATTCCCACATTCAGAGACTAATAATATTCCAATTTTCATGCATTTGCTCATTTATTCACCTACTTAACAAATATTTATTGAGTACCTACTGTGTGCCAATGTACCAGCACTTTTCTAAGCGCCAAAGATAAAAAAAGGACCTATGAAGTTCCCTTGTTCTCACACAGTTTGTATGCAATGTTTACTGAATGTCTGCTATGCCAAGGAATATAATATATATTTTATTAGATTACATAGATATACAATTAAAGCCAAAGATGTGAATATATGTATTAAAATGAAGTTGGAGGGAATACTTTAAATTAGATCCCAACAGGTTGAAACATTTGAAACTAATGAGATTAATTTAATGTCCTAGACATAGATTTTTTTTTAAATCAATTCAAATGGAAGTCTATTTTAACACCAGTAAATCTTAATACATGTTAAAAATAAAACACACACACACACACACAAAAGAAAAAACCTTAGGGCTTCTTTGACAGCTCTCTACTTGTTTGTATATGAGTCAACTGAAAGGATTACCCAAAGAGGTAATGTACAACTCGTAATTAATTAGGTATAGTTTCTACTAAAAGAGTCATAACTATATTATTCTAGACATGCTGCATATTCACTCTGAATGCTGCATTCTAAGTGGGACACTAAAATAATGGTGCATGTTCTTAAAGAAACGAATTGTCCAAAGGCCATTTCACTTGGGGAGTGGTTGAAGGAAATAGAAATTTTCTGCAGGCACAAGGCATGCCCTAGAGGGGCTGTGATAGGTTTTGAAGAATCGTCTTGTCAAAGACCTCTTCTTCTTCTGGACAGTGCCAGGACTCCAAATGAGAACAGGCAAGGCAAAGCCACACAGCAACAGATGTCAGGTCAGTACAGTTAGAGCTGAATCAGAGTAAAGCTGGTTGTAAAATCAAAAAGTGTTTCCTCAAGGATAATGAGATGATCATGGGTGAAAATGACAGGAATGTTGTAGAATTGTAATGAGTCAGGTTATAAAACCTTGACATTTTCTTCCATTTTTAGAATTCTATAGCTCTAAGAAAATGTACCTGTCATTGTATATTATATAAACAAAAGCAGATGGGTTTGCCTTCTGAGGATGCTAACGGTGCCTGGAGTTTGCATTTCCTGCTGCCTCTCATATTTGCTCCAGATAAATTCCCAAATATTGATTTGGTGAGCGTAACTCATTTGTTTCCCTTGGAAGTGACTCAGGTGAAAGCACTTTACTATATTCCTGCACACACTTCCAGAAACAACAGCAGATGACATCCAGCTGTATGTAAGGAAACAAAGAATAGCAAATCTTGGTTTGTTTCTATGACTATTGGGCCTCTGGCCTACCTCCTTTAAGTTCTTCATGTGGGAATTTGACAGTAATGATTTGTAAATCTTCTAAAGAAAGGTGAAAATCAGAGAAGCGAGAATTCCTAAAGTCCTGATATTTCACAGATTAGTAGGCTGCCATTAAGAAAGTGTGGGGCATTGGGTGAGTGAGCCGGAGCCATAAACATTATCAGGTAAGAGTGAGGTTTCCTGGGGCTGCAGAAAGAAATGAGCTTGTTACTACTTCTGGTATTAATCATAATAAGTGTTTTATCTAAGCCTGTCATGTTTAGTTTCTCCATGCAATTTACCTCTCAGGCATGCTGTTCACAGTATCAGTTGGCCTTATCTTTTAACTTATAGTCTTCAAGTACCTAATGTATTTCCCCCAAAGTTCCCACAGTTAACATGACAAAAGTCAACATAAGTGCTATTTTAAGGCAATGCTGCTCCTGCATTATAAAAGACAGAGTTGCTTAGGCCTGGCTGCTCCTATCAACTGTTGAAAACCGTAACAGGCAGCTCTCATTCTTGGCCTAATTGCAGTTTTACTGTAAGATTTGCAAGAGTTTAAATAGAGCTCCTAAGTGCTTTGAAAATTCATTTATTTCATTTTTTATGTTTGCCAAGGAAATAAAATAGAGATGTGCTTAACCTGTATCTTGCTTATCTTTTATCATCCAATACTTGTTAGCTGAGACATAAGTCCAGAAGTAGCTTTTGAGGGATCACATTATAAAATTCTACTTCTAGGGATCACGGAACTCGACTAAGAGCAATCCAACCAACCAAATAATCAGACAACAAAAAATTCAGACCAACTATGAAGAAACAGACTTTTTGCTAACAGTGTCAGGGAAAAAAAACCTGGTAGCTCTTATAAACCCAATCCACAGTTCACACTGAAGACAGATGTCAATCTGAGAGGAAGCTACAACTTGAAGATGAGACAGCTAATAATATTCACTCTGCACGACCCTATTTCATTGTAGTCCTCTTACAATCTGCGAATAATCCTTTATAATTAAGCTTCCAGCAGAATATTAAAATGTAATTCACATGAACACCAATTGCAGTGTATTTCAAAGGCTGAAGTGGTTACGGCTTCCAGCCATGCACGATAATCACTGTGCAGCTGTAATTTCCTATTTTTCAAATGGTTTGCCCCAAGATTTAAAGAAAAATTATGACTCACTTCTACCCATATGCACCGTGAAGTGGCTCTCTTTCTACTCAAACCGGAAAAGTATGTCTAAGGTATAGGCCTTAGGAATTTCTATTCTTCACTTCAGAACTAAAAGCCTTTGCTAGACATCCCCACAGAAGTGAGGTCATCTTTTGAGGAGTACATCATGAAATGTTTACAGTAAATGAAGCTGGTAGTACCAGAAACTGCAAATGGGTGTCATAAGGCAACAGAAAAAAAATTCTTGAGTCCTATTATATGTAGTAAGATTTGGCTAAACATAACCACTGTTAGTCAACCGTAGTTCACTGTACTGTCTTCATCTTATCTTTAAAAATTCAGTTTTTGCCCATTAACTGAATAATTTGAACCAAATAATACTTACCAGATGTAAAACATTGAAAATATATTTAGTTTAACTGAGATGGTTTTATATTCCCGTACAGCTGGTCATGAACATAATCTACTTAGTAAATCTCATTCAAAACAGAATTACTGTTAGAATGTTGTAAATATTGATCTAGGGCTAATGAGTTTTCTTCAAAAGAAATTATTAAGCACCTTGACTGTATGATGTTTTTGGATTCTGACTCTTATATAAAAATAAGGGAGTTGGGGTGATGTTAACAACCCTCAAATTTAAAATGTTGGTTTCATGCCAATAAAGAAAAACAATGTGGAAATTATTGCACAATATTTTTAAAGACTTGATGTGATTTGTAATTTGCAGATAACAAAATAGTATTAGCGTAGGTTCTTCTCCAAGCTGACTGTTCTGCATATTAGAAAAATAACATGCTACCAGTTAAGAAATTATGACTTGAAACCATTATGACTATATCTAGACTCATAAAGTGCTCTGGAAAAAGAAATACGGCTCCTCAAATAGCCATTTGATGAGATTACTATTAGACATTGGGCTAAACTTATTTATTTTTGCATTTTGATTCTTTTATATAATATTATATTATTTGCATATAATGTTCACAATTATGATTTTAATGACTCATTAAAAACTCCATCAATTTCAAAATGATGATCTGGACACCTATCACATTTTTTAAAAATTCTTTGAAATAAGAATGAAAATGTATCAACCCTGAAAAGTATAAGACATGGAACTGAAGTGCAGTAGTACCAACAGAGGCCAGTGCATGGAGAAGACAATGTGCAGTCAGACTAATAGACAATGGGTAAATTTAGTGAGAGCACTAATTTATAAAGAGACATTTCACTAAATTGAAAGGGACATTTGACTAAATTTAGATATTTTGCTGAGGGGAAAGCTTGCCTTAATTTATGTTTTTAACTAAAAACAAGACCTAAGGAAATGATTTACAAGTGCCATGTAAGCCATTTTAAAACGGTTTATGCCAAGGTTTATCAGCTTTCAAAATTCCTTGGAAACATTTCATTAGAGCACTCCTATTTTTACAGAAAATTTATATAATCCTAAGCATAGAGAAAAACAGGCCAAGAGATTTTCAAAGTCATCTTTCATTTAACGCTAGCTACACAGCAGGACCTGTGGCATATGGTGATGGAAGTAAAAAGAATGAAACATAAGAGTCTGACTTTAGAGAGCTTTTAGTCCAGGGGTAAGGTTTGGGGAGAGGTAAAGGAAGAAGAATGGAAGGGAGAATAGGCAGAAGGTGAACTAAAATATACAAGCCATAGAAGTCAGGTGCAAAGCCTTTGAGAGGACAGGCAGGAACTACAAATTCAGGAGCCAGCTAAGAGGAAGACATCAGGGAGTGGTAAGAACTTTAAATGGCTGTAGAGTGCATGCTCTATGCAGAAGCACTTAAAATAAATTCTTTTAAAACACCTTGCCAGTAAATCAAAATGGTCTATCAGCCCAATTCAGTCGCAATTTACAATCCTTGTTTTAAAACTATAAAACAGATTAAAAAGGGTAGTATGACACATTATAGTAAAGGCACAAGTAAAATGTACTGAGAATCTTGCATCTAAATCTGGGTGAGAGATTGGAAAGGTCTGCAGTGAAAAGGTAAGATTTAACTGAATCTTGACAAATGAGAATTCAGCATATAGTGAATGGCAGGTGCAACATGAACCAGTGGCTAAGAAGGGCCTGGGATTTGGAGCTATACTGCATGCATTCCAGTGCCGGCTCTGCCACTGGCCACTTTTGTGATCCTGACAAGTTATTTAACCTCTATAACCCTCAGTTTCCTCATATATAATGTGGATACCTACCTCAGTGGGTTGTTTTAAATATTAAATGATAAAATGCATGTAAATTACCGATTAACCATTGTATTTATATACATAGCTGTACATATTGGCCATTTCCATTGATCATTTCTAGAATTTAGATGGATCCCAGACATCACCATACCTCACCATTATGTTGAAGTGCAGCTGTCATGCACAAGTTGAGTTGTCAGGCCTGGAGCCAGAATCGTCGATGAAAGGGCCACGGAGATGAGCTGGAGCGCTCTAATCAGCAAGAGCAGTAAGCTCCAAGAGCAGTTGCCCATATTCCATTATTCTTGAGAATGTCTCACTCTTTTACAAATTACGAGCTGTGTCAAAACAAACCTTATCTTGTGAGATGCTAGAATCACTAGTTGGAAATGCATTCAGTCAGAAATAGATGGTGCTGACTGGCACAAAACAATCATACCAAGTGCTTGCTCATTTCCTGTCATTTGGCTTTGATGTTGACTTAAGTGCTGTATTTTCCACCTTTGCCACTTAGAACCAGGGGTCACAGAGGGATTTTCATGAAGAGAAAATTTTGGCTCTTCCTCTCTGGAGATGCATATTGAAAAGGCAAAACCCCAAGTAAGCCAATAGAAGGGAAAATATTAAATACAAATATAAAGCAAGTTTCTCCCCATCTTTCTTTTATGCCTAATTTCCCACAACACCTTCTAAATGGTTTTGTACCATCAGTGGACACTCCTGAGATGGACTCTCAAGGCCTTTCTTAATCTGACTTCTCAGCTCTTCCCAACTCTGCCCTCTGATCCCAACAGGCAAGTAGGCTCACTCGGCCCATAAATCCAGTTCACTTCACACTCACCATCCTGCGCACTTCCACTGTTCTGAACAAATCTCTTTTTTCTCTTAAGTACCAGTTCTGGTCCTGATGTGCTCTCTCTAACTGCTGCCATCTGAAATGGACTCTCCTTCCTTTAAATTTCTATTTAATTATACCCTTTTTATTTACACCCTTTTGTTATTTCAACAACAGTCATTCAAATCAATGATGACTTCGATTGCTTCTAAAATTTTCCAGTCATGTGCTTACTCTTTTTTCCCCAAAATTAAAGTTTGATGATCATTACATTTTTTTTTGTAGGTATTTCTAATTTTTTTAACTATTTGATTTGAAATGACTTTTTTTATATAAGATGTGAAATGTTGGGGCTTAGATTATCTTTTTTTTTTTTTCAAAATAGCCAGTTAATATGATTTACCTAATAATCCCTGCCTTCACAATTTAACTCTAAAATCTTCAAGGAATCCTGGTACTTTGATCTGCCTATTCTCAACACCACTACTGAAAGGTTTAAATTCATCATCTGCATTTTGTCTCTGCATTTTTTTCTCAACATATATTAATCTATTTATTATTCTAGATAAGTTTTAGAACTCTTTTGTTTATTAAAACAAATACATTTTCATAACAATTACTTTTAGTATTCCTATTAATTTGGCAGGGAACATATTTCTATCATATTATTTGGTCAGTAACATAACATTTAGGAACATGTAAAGTCTTTGCTTTTATACACATTCAAAATTATTCTCTACAACTCCACTACATTGTCTTTAAGTTCTGAACAAACTGAATTACCCCATTTTCTGAACACACCTGATACTTGTCTACTTTTTCACATCTACCCAATTTCCTCTTCCCAGTGAAAATGTCCTCTATGTATCTCTTCTGATCACAACCTACTCTGCAAAGAAACCATCCCAAATGTCATGTCTCCATGGGTTTTCTAATTATACAGTAGGAAATAATCTTTTGATTTTCTAAACTCCTTTGGGGAGAGAGAGAGGTGTGATTCTGTGGATTATGTTTTGTCACATCAAAAATTTTGATTTGCTGCTACCCAAATATCAGCTTTCCCCTTTTTCTTTGGTTCCCCAAATCTATGCAATCATTTCTGTCTTCATCTGGCACAAGCTGTGTCATAAGAGTGCACTTTTGGGCACTTCCCCAAAAGTCCATTTGACAGACTAATTGATGACAAACAAAGATTTTCTTACAGAAAATTTTATAACCAGTAGGTCATGTCTTTTACATTATAGATCGAGAGCAAACAATTTTAAAATAATTTTAAATCCCTATTAAGTACTTCCTGTCTTCCTCAAGTCCCTATCTCAGCTGGCTGGCCTGAAGCTTTCCTATCTTCTCATGGTCCACCAACCACAGTGGCCACTGCACTGGCCAAATGCCCCTCCGCCAGACCAGACAGAGGGCCTGCTCTAGCTTAGGAAGTCTGGGCCCAACTGAAAAGCTGGACTTTGGAATCTTAACCTCTGTCCAGATAAAAGCTCATCAAAACATCATTGGGAGGCATGGGTAGCAGGAGTCTCTTCATAAAATGAATTTTTATATCAACTGCTAAATAAAACTTTCTCTCTATCTGTATTTACTTCATTGTGACCATGTGTTTTCCCTCTACTATATATAAATTCTGTAAGTACAAAATCACTGTCATATTAATCTTCAAATAGCTCCACAGCACTAGGTGTATGACTTACCATACCGTGTGTCTTGTAGAAGAATGTTTTTGGATGAATGAATGAATGTTTTGATAAATTAATAGTGATAAATGAATGAATGTATGGCCTCTGTGGGGCCAATAAGGGATATAAATAGAATTGACTTGAGAAAGCTCTACTTCATTACAATGAGGAGGCTAATTTTCATGAATCTTGTTTTCTGCTTTCCTCTTTAGGCCCACCATACCTCATTCTCTTAGTAGAGAGCTCTTTGTGCAGATTTCATTTTTAAAAAGAAACAAATCCACCACTAGCTTCAAGTTGCTTTGTTGTTTATTTGTTTTTGTCTTTTACTTACCCTGAACCAGCCTCTCTCAAACCCCATAGCACATTGAAAAATGACAAAGAGAAAAAATAAAATTCATAGTACCACTTAAATCTAATGCAACAGGATATTGACTGAAATTTCTCAACTGTCCTAGATTTGCACTGGAACATAAAGCTGAAAATAAAATGAATCAAGTTCCCTGTATTAAAAAGAGGGAACTACAGAAAGTCCAAACAAGTTGTCAAAAGTGCAACTACAGAATCTACCTTTCAAACTCCCAGCCTAATTTTAAGTTAACCTTAATAACATGAAGCAAATTTACTATTCTGAGATAAGGTAAGGAAAGTGTTAGAATATAATGAGAAATGTAACAATTATTGTGAGAAGCTGTTATTTCTTTTTGAATATGTGACAAAGAAATATATAAAAGGCAGAGAAAATTAAGATAATATTATAACTTTGTATACCCCACAGAGTCTAAAATTAACTTTTCTGTAAATATCCTCGGATATTTTCAAAGTATTATGCACATATGTGTACACATATATATACTGAGCCATAAGAAAATCTCGATAAATCCCCATCTTCAGAAATTTCATAAGCCCCATTATCTCCATTGGACAATCCAACAAAAATGGAAAATTAATAACAAATTTAGGTAAAAATATACCTTCTGAGAATTTTTAAGAACTTTATATAAATCATTATTGAGTTAAATAATAAACCTTAAAAGGTATAGTAAACAATTAAGGAAATAAAATTGAAAACACTACATTTCAGTACTTGTAAGACATAGCCAAAGTTTACTGAAGACAACTAAGGGAAATCATTATGATAAAAATAAATGAACCAAGCACTTAACTTAAAACATTACAACTATTATATAGAACATTAACAATATCAAGAGAAGCTTCTTTTTTAAGCAACTACCATGCTTCTACACGATATGAAACACTTTACAATAGTTTTTACTTTTAACTCTGACTCTACAAAGTAGATATTGTTTGAATTTTGCACATGTGAAACTAAGGATCAGAGAGTTTAAGTAACATGCATAATCACACAGCAATCAAGTACTAAATTCAGGATTCATAATAGAATGTGTGATATTCCATAATTAGTAGGAATAAAATATTAACAAAGAACAGTGAATTTTAAAACAAAATGGCATTATCATTAGAGTAATTAAGTCTAATATATCAACAATAAAAGAAACATCTGGTAAATGAAATAGGGAAAAAAGTCTATGCAACCAACCAAATATCAGAATGAGAATAATGTAGCAAAGAGGTAAGACTTAAGAGATTTTTAGGCAATATTCTATATATTTCAGGATTAATCAATTTGAAATTTAATTTTGAAATATATGTACACTTCAAATTTCACTCACAGAGAACTTAAGGACTGAAATAAAATGGGGGAAATCGAAAGTATATCAGAGATTATAACTTCAAACAGTTTCAGACCAAAATGATCTTATTAAAATTATTTTGATCTCTTAAGGAGTAGATAATGCCAGTGTTATGTAATATTATCTGACACATTTAAAAAAATAGCTTTAAATGCATTTTTTTTACATTAATCCTCATGCCAAAACCTGACCAAGAGAGCCATTTGCAAACCACTGAAGGTCTGTCTTGCTTGAGGAAATATATGCAGAAATACAGAAATACTAAGCAAATAAAAGCACCCCTACCTGAATGGCAAGGGAGAGTTAACGAAAAAAAATTTTCAAAGATCTAGTGAACAATATTAATAACAGAATAATCTAAGGAAAAAGACTACATTTGTCTAAGGGCTATTTTAAGATAGAAGCAGTGTAATCATTCCTAAATAAAAGCATAACAGTTATACATTTTCAATAATAACCATATGTAATGGAAATATTATTAGAATTTTTATAGTCTTTTAGAAAATCTGACATATCATTGTAGTGGGAGAATTTTGATTTGTCATTCATTCTGTCAGATTAAGTAAATAAAAAGGGTATAAAATATAGAATATCTGAATAATGTAAGATTGCACATTGGATTCAACCTAAACTAATGGAGAACACATTTTCTTTTCTAAATATTCTTGAAACATTTATTTAAAAGCAATTGTATATTAGGTCACAGGAAAACCAGACACTTCACAGGCCACATTCTCTGATCATAACGCAATAAACCTAGGTTCACAAACACAGTAACAACTGAAATATAAAAAGGGAAATACTTTAAAAATATAGTGAAACTATATTTACTATCTAAATACATGTATCATATTTATTTTATATATAAGTGGAGTGGAAATACATTTGATGCAGAAAAGCCCTCACAAATAGAAAGTTACACAGCTCAAAGAGAAAATGGGCAATAGCAAATAGAGGAATCAGAAAAGTAATAAAATAGCCAATAATCCTGAAAAGTTGTTCATCTCACATAGCAATATATATTGAAGTTTTAACCATGAACACTATTGAACCTATTCACTTCACCAGGAGGAATGTATCCCAAGGAAATAATAAGTATGAAATAATGCAAACATATTACCCATCTGAATGGTCAAATTAGTGAAAACTTGAAAACTATTTTATCCTTCAAAAGAGAACTGGTTTGAGGACACTAATAAATGTAAATTCATCCCATGCTCTTGGCTAGGAAGAATTAATATTGTCAAAATGGCCATCCTGCCTAAAGCAATCTACAGATTCAATGCAATCACTATCAAAATAACAACAGCATTCTTCAATGAACTAGAGCAAATAGTTCTAAAATTCATATGGAACCACAAAAGACCCCAAATAACCAAAGCAATCCTGAGAAGGGAGAATAAAGCAGGGGGGATTACACTCCCTGACTTCAAGCTCTACTACAAACCTACTGTAATCAAGACAATTTGGTACTGGCACAAGAACAGACCCATAGACCAGTGGAACAGAATAGAGCCCAGATATAAACCCAAGCATATATGGTCAATTAATATACGATAAAGGAGCCATGTATGTACAATGGGGAAATGACAGCCTCTTCAACAGCTGGTGTTGGCAAAACTGGACAGCTACATGTAAGAGAATGAAACTGGATTACTGTCTAACCCCATAAACAAAAGTAAACTTAAAATGGATCAAAGACACGAATGTAAGTCATGAAACCATAAAACTCTTAGAAGTCAACATAGGCAAAAATCTCTTGGACATAAACATGAGCAACTTCATGAACATGTCTCCCCAGGCAAGGGAAACAAAAGCAAAAATGAACAAGTGGGACTATATCAAGCTGAAAAGCTTTTGTACAGCAAGGGATACCATCAGTAGAACAAAAATATACCCTACAGTATGGGAGAATATATTCATAAATGACATATCTGATAATGAATTGACATCCAAATTATATAAAGAGCTCATGCATCCCCACAAACAAAAAGCAAATAAGCCAATTGAAAAATGGGCAGAGGAGCTAAACAGACACTTCTCCAAAGAAGAAATTCAGATGGCCAACAGGCACATGAAAAGATGCTCCACATCGCTAATCATCAGAGAAATGCAAATTAAAACCACAATGAGATAACACCTCACACCAGTAAGGATGGCCAACATCCAAAACACAAACAACAAATGTTGGCGAGGACGTGGAGAAAGGGGAACCCTCCTACACTGCTGGTGGGAATGCAAATTAGTTCAACAATTGTGGAAAGCAGTATGGAGGTTCCTCAAAAAACTCAAAATAGAAATACCATTTGACCCAGGAATTCCACTCCTAGGAATTTACCCTAAGAATGCAGCAGCCCAGTTTGAAAAAGACAGATTCACCCCTATGTTTATCGCAGCACTATTTACAATAGCCAAGAAATGGAAGCAACCTAAGTGTCCATCAGTAGATGAATGGATAAAGAAGATGTGGTACATATACACAATGGAATATTATTCAGCCATAAGAAGAAAACAAATTCTACCATATGCAACAACATGGATGGAGCTAGAGGGTATTATGCTCAGTGAAATAAGCCAGGTGGAGAAAGACAAGTACCAAATGATCTCACTCATATGTGGAGTATAAGAACAAAGAAAAAACTGAAGGAGGAAAACAGCAGCAGATTCACAGAACCCAAGAATGGACTAACAGTAACCAAAGGGAAAGGGACTGGGGAAGATGGGTGGGAAGGGAGGGATAAGGGGAAAAAAGGGCTATTACAATTAGTACACAAAATGTAGCAGGGTTGGGGTGGGCTAGGGGGACACAGGGAAGGCAGTATAACACAGAGAAGACAAGTAGTGATTCTATAACATCCTTCTACGCTGATGGACAGTGACTGCAATGGGGTATGTGGTGGGGACTTTATAATAGGGGGAGTCTAGTAACCACAATGTTGCTCATGTAATTGTATATTAATAATAGCAAAATTAAGAAAAATTAAAAAAATTTAAAAAAGAGAACTGGTTAAATAATTGTTGGTACATTTATACCAAAGAATACTCTTAGGTAATAGGACTAATGATGTTAGGATAAATTTTAAAAGAGTGTTACACGTAAGTATCATATGACGCAATCTTAAAAAGCCAAATTGAATATATATCAAACCGCTGGGGGCTAGTAAAGGATATGGAAATCTGTTCATTAAAGGTTCCATTAGTTTCATTAGCTTTACTTAGACTTTACTCTCTTCTGTTTTTAATTTGTGATTTTTAAAAAATTTTAAATATGCATTGAAAATTCATTTAGTAAAAATATTTATGTGTGTGCACTGAATATTACGTGTTTCAAGTATTAGACAAATTTTTTTTGTACCAAAGTCCCCAAACCACAAAAACTTTATGTTTGGGGGATATTTCATCCTAAATTAAAATCAGCCACATTTTATTCAGACTATTCTAGATCTCACCATTTCAGCCATTATCCATTGGCTGAAAGTGGAGTCCAAATTCTGACAGACTGGTCTCCTCAGATTAGTTCTTATAAATGAGTAGAGTTCTTTTCTGAGAAAAATAACTGACTTAAAAATTCAAAGTTCAGATTCTATTCTTATCCATCCATTTTGAACGTTCTTTTTCCCTCTGGTCAATTGTATTATCTGATTTACTTTCGGAGCTGTGATCATTTCAAATTTCACCAGACAGTGAGACGGAGTTACAGACTTCTTTAAGTGTGATCAGTCTTCTTGTTTTACTGCCATTTGGACCCAGAATTCAAAGGTCAATGAATTAGGCCATCATTGTTTAGATTCTGTTCCAACTACAAACATACCATAATGTGCAGTGCTGATAAGAAACATGATCAATAACAGATAGCTTCTTCCAACTGGTACTTTAGAAGGGAAAGATGATCAGAAATGACCTAACATTTTCAGCATTTGTTTAGACCATATTGATCAATTGCATACAATCAGGGTATTTTAAACAGTGTGACTACACAAGCTGAAGTTTGCCTTACGCCATAAAGATAAGAGAGAAACCCATGAAGCTGCCCCTTCTCTGTGTGGCTATAGATTTTTTTTTTGTCTTTAATATTGACTTTATCTTTAATATTGAGCTTTAATGGTGCATCCTGACACTTTTCCTACAACCATTCTGAAAATAGGTGTTCTTCACTGAGTAAATAAGTCAAACACAAACAAAAAGTAGGTCAACATAAGCCCTGAAAAATCTCAGGCCAAAGTGGTTTATGAGTGTTTTTAAATCAATTTACTCAGTATTCCAAAGGAACAGAGCTCTTTTCGAAAGCTCTAGATAAAATTCTGATAGATTCTAAATATTCCGTCTAATATGAACCTAAAACAGCTCTATGTTTTGGTTAACAAAATACCAACCTACGACTCCTGACGAAGAGGTCTAACAGTGGAAGTGCAAATGAGGTTTCAGCGCTTTGTGCTCAGGAGTAATTGCTAAACGGCGTCAGGCTCATTCTCTCTGTCAAGCTCCAGCTTAAGCACTACATATAAATTATCTCAAATAACCTGAACAGCAGCATTCTGGGATAGGTATTCCCACTTCTTAGAGAAGAGAGGAATGGAGCATGACGTAAAAGCACCTCTCTGCCTACCCAGCTAGAGGGTGGTGGAGCTGTTTTAAACCTAGCCAGTCCGGCTCTGTAGTTCATGCTCTTGATCTCTGTGCCTTGGTATAACTATTCAGGGCTTTTTCTCGTCATTTGCTTGTATGTGTTAAGGTATGTATCTTTAAAATTCCTAATGATACATATTGTTACAATTTTTAAGCATGGCACAAAGATTGCATTACTAAATAACACTATTGTCTCAAAGTTCTGTGACTGTTTCAGTCCCTTTGTGTAGGTCCTTATGGAAACTACTTCCCACAGGCTTTTTTTCTCCTTTTAGTCTCTATTTCCCTTCTTTTCGCAACTCATTTATATGGATTGCTTAAGTCCCTTTCCTCCAAAAAGGGTCCGTCCCTCCTCTCTCCTTTATCATTTTCTCCTCCCCTCGGAGCTGTATCCCAGGTGAGCTGGCTTTCCTCTAACCCCACCCTATCCACCCAACCTCCCTTTAGCTGAGTTCTTACTTGGGGCCTCTGGTTTCTAGTGAGAGACTCAACTATTATCCTTCGATAATCCTAAAATCATAGCCCCAGTGCATCATATCACAGAATTTAGAGTCAGTGCTGTAGTAACACTGTCTTTCAAATACATTTTGAATACTGGTCAACATAATCTTATGCAAGACTTTGAAGATATCTACTTCAGTGACCACATTTTCCAATTTCATCTGGTATTCCTGATTTTAAATTTTGTTGCCAAATTTTAGTTTAATAACTGCTGAGTTATCAAACAGAACATTAAAAGACTTGGTCTGCTTTAAAATATGCTTTATCTTACTGGGTTTTGTTTGACAGTTAATCCCTATTCTCACCTTAACTATGAAAGGCAGCTGCTTTGTGATAAATTACTGTCTGACAGTCTAGTAAACTTTACCACCAGTAAAACAAATAGGAATTTAAAGGACTGAAAGAAAATAAAGAACATAGACCATGGAAAAAGAGAGGTGAAAGGGTGCTAACAAAAACAAATTTTTAACAAGTTTGAAAAAGAAATTAAAACTCCAATTTCAAATAAATACAGACATTACCTGCTGAATAGAAAGATTTATTTTTTAAAAACTACCAAGTATTCCAAAAACAAAATGCTTGTTTTCGTTTCTACTGAACAAATGTTAAGATACAATTATTTCTACAAAAATTCATCCATCATCACAATGATAAAATAGGAATAATATTTTTCATTTCAAAACCGGTTAGGTCAAAAACCATTCAGCAAGTGGGGTGTGTGAGTGTTTCTGTGTGTACCAGCACACTCAAACTTCACGGAACCATATCTGGCTGCTTGTTTTGCATAACAACCCTTCTTCATCTGTCATCTTCTGCTTTGTGGGAGGGAATAAGTCTTGCTCCTAAAGAAAAGCCTACAATTAAATGGAGGAGAACTAAACATCCTCACTAGAATTACAGGGATTCCCACCACTTGATTGTGGTAGAGACTCCTTCCCTCCCCAGGGCTGGTCTACGCGTCCATCCTCCTTATTAACCTGGATGTCTTACCTTCCTAATATTGAAAGAGCTAAGTTGAAGTTGTATGACATTTCTCAGAAGGCTAACTTAGGGGAACTTTAATGTATGCCTTGAAGCAATGCTCATGGAAGGTGTTTTCTGCTGTGGATTGTTGTTGATGCTGTGGAGAGACTGATGTGCTTTGAATTCCAACAGAGAGAAGGTGATGTATTGTTCTTTTTGAAAAAAGAGTGAGTATTTTTAAAAGGCTTTTTTACATCAATATGCTCCATTTTTATTCTGGATCAAGTCTATGTGAATCATTTAAATGCTATGCAACATTAATTTATATTTACTCATTTGAAAACTTTGTCTAGTTATTTGCTCATGTTAGAATCATTTGAGACTGATCTGTAAACAATATTCAAATTCACTGTCATGCAAGAAGAATTAACGAGTGTGCATATACACATATTGGGGGAGGCAGGAAATAAGAGAAGGTAAATTATGGCAAGCATATTAGAAATTAGCAAAGTGTGAGTCTTTATAATAACTAAAGAGAGGGTTTTTTGTTTTTTGTTTTGTTTTGCCCCTAAATCAGTTTTGAGCTCATTCTGACAATGAGGAAGTATTTGTAAGCAATGATGTGCCCCAGGGAAGTGGTGTATATATTCTCACATACCACTTTAGAAGATTAAGACCTTTCAGTGTATTTGATCCATCTGCTTCTTTAGGGCCCACATTTTGGCGGAACTACCTTGTGATTTTATGTGGGGACGTTCATAACCTGAGTTCTTAAAGGCTGTGTATGAAACAGATTTTAAGGGATCCAGGACTGATTAAAACAGTTAGCCTGTTCACATCCTCCCTATTTATTGTGGATTACGGGAAGGGAAGCGGGGGTTAAGCCAGCAGGTCTCCCTGCTTCCCCAGAGGTTAACCTGGCAGCCAGTCTGGCACCCGCAGGAGGGCTGACAGGTAGCAGGATTTGTCTAGCAGCCTGCCTTAGGGCCAACAAGGAAAACTGAATGCCCTGGATTAGTTCTGGATTATGTTGTCAGAATGAAGGCTGATGGACAAACTGCAGAGGAATAAAATGCAATATGTTTGGGGAAGAAGCAGCGTGCATCGCTTTCATTTTTCAAGAAATGACAAGAAAAATCATTAATAATTTGTAAATCCATGTCCATTAACTTTTCTCTTTGTTATCCCAAGACAGCCTTTTTAACATGAGTTTGCCACTGTCCTATATCTCTTCTGTCTAGTGACAGATGGCAAGAAAGATATGAAACTGGATTCATAAAATAATACCCCCCACTGTCCAAGAAAGACAGAGATTTTATCCTCCTAACACTGCTTTGTCTCCCCTGCTCCTCCCCCACCACACCCCCCAGGATAAAAGGAAACTTTGACACTGGTGAGATAGCCAAATGACATGTGTTTGCTTATTTCTCTCTGCAACAAATTTGTAAGACAATGGTATTACTTAATGAAATTTAAAGCCAAAAAGAGGTAAATAATCATGGTAATATTAATACATTTATTATGATGATAAAATGTGGTATGGGATTTTTTTTTCATGAAAGGACTTGAGCATCAGTTACAGAACTATCTGAGATAGTTAATAGATATAAATAATCATGCATGTCTCATTAAAACAAATTTAGGTCTTTATAGAAAGCATTCAATTTTCCCAATGTAAGAACTGCTAAAACTCTGAAGTTGTGAAATAGTTGTAGTGACACAATTTCCAATTACTAATAATCTAACATTCCAACATGATTAAGGTTTTCCTTTTTCTTACAAGTTTCATAATCTACTTTAGCATTTTTAAAATACAAAATTATCAGAACAAAACTCTGCTTAGACTCACTTGAAACTAAGAAATATTTTAAATGTTCCTGAAATATCAAAACTTAGAATGTTCATACATTTTGGCTTATAGTGGAATTATTAATTTGACTTCATAATAATTTCAAAAGTAGAGTTTTGCAGACTAAAGGACCTAACATTCACAGACTTAACAGTACACATGAGGATTCCTGTTTATGTTCTCCTCTACAATTTCAATAATAAAGTCTCTCTTTCCCTAAGTAGAGAGTTTGTTTTCTTCTCCATAGGACACAGTATAAATTAAGTCCCAATTCCTCTGGATAAACTAAGGCTGTGTACTTTCACATATCATTACAAAAAGAAGGAATCCACAGTCTCAAATTAACATTTTTGAGAAGAATTATATCTTGAGTTTTCATTGCTCTGACATCTCACTGCATCTCAGGCAGTCAATAAATATTTAATGAACAGATAAATAAATCAAAAAAGACAATAAAAGAAATACTGCATTCATTTTGATCCACAAGAAGCAAAATATACCTATTAGATATTTTATTTTGCATAATATTGCTCTATTGGATAATGTTGACACATGAAGTATTAAAGAATAATAACTAACAGACTCTAACTGGTTATTTCACATCATAATAACTTTCAAAAAGCTCTTTATGGGCCTCAAGTTATGTGATTTTTTAAAAATTAGAGTCAATTAAGTCAGTCTGTATGTATAAACATACTTTCAAACCTGTTCACTTATAAGCCTGTTCAACCATAGAACATTATTATACAAAGTTTTATTCAAAAAAAGCAACTGCTGGATGGGTGGGAAGGGAGGAACAAGGGGGAAAAAGGGGCATTATATTAGCAGATGTAATGTTAGGGGGGCACGGGGAGGGCTGTACAACCCAGAGAAGACAAGTAGTGACTCTACAGCACCTCACTATGCTGATGGACAGTGACTGTAATGGGGTTGGTGGGGGGGACCTGATGAAGGGGGTAGTGTAATCACCATAATATTGCTCATTTAATTGTAGATTAATGATATCAAAATAAACTTAAAAAAACCAATTGCTATAAAATATTCTCACTTTTAAAATGAATATAAAATTACTTGCATATGTATATATACACAGCCTTTAACTACCAGTTAATAATTATTAAAATTATTTTGATCAATCTCTTGGTTCTAATAAAAAATATTTATGTCATTATTCTGTAATAATATAAACAGCTGCATTAAGAAATATCAGGATTTTTTTCCCTCATAATTGTCCTCAAGATGTGTTTTGCTTTACTGTAAAGTAGTGCTTCCTGATTATTTTCACACTGTAGCATGCAAAGGAAATGATAATATTTCCTTGGGCAATGGTTTAACAGAGAAAGCTGCACTAGGCTGGGATCACACTTTGCTTTCCCAGGGGGAAGACATCAGTCTTTCCTCATACCTTTAAACCATGCGGCCATAGGTTTCTGTACCACAGCACCATGGGTAGAAGGGTCACAGTACTGGATTTTTTTTTTCACTCTCAGAACAAGCATGTCATGAATTTAGTTGTGAACATAGACTTTGGTTTTCCCTGTTCCTGTTTCTGAAAAAATAGAAGCAATGATAGAAGCTAAAATACATTTCTTCATTTTAAATAGTGAAAAAGTAATAAAACTAACTCCATGAATAATATAACTACTTAGAAAACATTTGAAATAAAAGAAGCTTATGAAAAACATTATCCTCAAAGGATATTTATAGAATAAGAGAACTTTATTTAACTGCCATTCATGTTATGTACATAGAAGAGTCAGTGCAAAAACAAACAAATGGGCTATGGTTTGGAGTTATATGAAAACTCCAAATATTTACTATTTTAAATATGTTAAAAGCCTGGCAGGGAAAGGAGAGCCTTTACAGTTATTATGTGGATGGCAATCATTAAGTCATTCCTGTGAAGCCACCTACAGTATAGAGCTCTGCTGCCATCTCCAGCATTTTCCATTTTCTGAAAGGTAAAGAGACCACCAAATATTTCATGCCAAGGAATAGTCTTGCCCATGTCTCTGATAACCTATATGATATAGATAGACTTGGATAAATTACAGGCCTTCAATGAAAGAAGATGAAGATTGGGAAAGAACCCAAACCACACAGTCACTGAACTCCTTAAACCAGATCACTGTTTCCTAATGGAACAAAACATTTTCTATTCTTCCACTTTTCAAAAATGATAGTAGCTTCTCCTGAAATTCTATAAAGGCCATTTTATGGTATTTTTCCTGGACTGATGATTTTATTGTTTTGTATCTTTGCAAACCTTGTTTTATATCTTTGCAAACCCAAATAAAAACATCAAATTGTAGAGATATTTAAACTGTTGAAAATTTTCTAGCATAAAATCAAATCTCACTAAAGTCAAAACAACTCAACAATCACATATCTCTCTATGTCCAGTTTCTACTCCAGTAATATGAGGATGAAAAATAATTATCTGGTTTAGAAAATTAAAATATATTTGCATTACCTTAATAAAAGAAATTTGAGTATGTGCTTGGAGACGAAATCACATTTCAGAGAACTGAAAAATTAAATTTAAGAAAGTAACAATTACTCTTTTATTAAGTTTGGATAAAAAGAGAAGAAAAAGTGAGTAATATCTAAAGGGTCCTCAGGTTTAAGGGACATTTATTAGAATGGGAGAGATTTGAGCAACCCTACAGGCTTATGAGAAGGTACCTTTAGAGAGAGTGAGTTTAAAGATGGGGTTGGGTCCCTGAGAAGTGTAGTAAAGTCCAGAGAATGGGGAGATTATGGAATCAAAGGGTAGGCTGGATGGATACATCTTCTGACCTTCAGGAAAGGCTTTCAGATTGTCCTGGATGCAGACAGCTTGTAGATAGGACAAGTTATCGTGAGAGCTTAAAACTCAGTTGTGAGGTGCACAGTTGTCTCAGTAAATCAAGAGATCATAAGCTGACAGGAAGAAAAGTTTTAACAGGTCCCATAAGAAATAGGATAAATGTTTAAATTTTTCATTGTAAAGATAGGGAAAAGTTGGCAAAAGAGGGAGGCATGTTACAACTGGTCAAGTTGGGGACCACATATTTGTAATGGTCAATGTCCATTGTTTGGGCAATTATTCCTTGGTAGGTTCAGCTGCCTGGATATGGGAGCAGAGAAAGTAGTTTATGGCAACAATCCAAGATTAGGATTTTGTACATAGTAGATGTACAGGTATAAACAACAGTTAAGGATGCTGATGTGAGAGTAATTCAGGAAACCAGTGACAGAGTCCAGTCTGGGGGAAAAAAGGGACAAGGAGGGACCCAGGGGCTGGAAGAAGCTACATGTATCAAGATAAGGGGAACCATTAGCACAAATAGTAGGAGCTTTTAAAATTTAGGTAGTATGTGAGACGGTGCATTGGGTAGGAAGGCTGAGGTCAAATTACCGCAGAATGCCGGCATTCGAAGAAGAGGCAGGCCTGTTTTTGTTGTACTTGGTGATATAAAGGAAAGTTGAAAACTTTCAAAATACTTAAAAAATATGAAGTCTGATGAATGCATCCAGAAACACCTTCCAAAATTTTTACCATAACGATTTTGAAAAAATTACATGGAAGAATAGGAGTGACCTCAAGATCATTTTCTCTCAATTCTACGAATAAAACTATTCAGTCCTGGGATAAACTTTTAAGGGGACATTACTGCAAGAAGTCACCATTAAGACATGTGTTTGTGAAATGATTTACTCTTAGACAGAGCTTCTCTGGGAACTTCTCTTAAAATACAAGAAGTAAAAATGAGAGCATACAAAATCCAAATCTACTTCTGCACCCATTTTTGAAAAAGGCTCCTGAGTCTACCAAAGCAGAATAAGAAACTCCAGAAAGAGCAGGGTCACCCCAGGCACCCGCCAGTGTAGGAGACAGCTCTGTCCGTTAACAATAATAAATGAGCAAAAAGTCAAAGCTTTCCACAGGACATTCTTTTAGCTTCTAACCCTCTGTAGGCTGGCACATTCCAACAGTACTACCTTGTATAATTATAACAATTCTAAGGAAGAAAAGTATTATTAAGATCGCTTGACAGTATAAACACAACCATGAGATTCCGGCCACCTCTAACATGCAAAACTAAACCTTCAAATCATGGATTCAGTTCAGTTTGAGCAATATGAACTGAAAAAACACTGTGTTTTAGACCCTAAAGGAAGTGTTGAGAGGTATACAATGCATAAAGAAAGGGGGAATATACTTTACGCACAATAAACGCAAGCTCTAAGTACAACAAAGAGCTATCACAATAAATATCTCAGGAAGTGAAACGTAAAAGAAGAACATACACATACACTGTGGGAAATGTTATTTTCTGTTTTGTCAATATTCCTAAAAGAGACCCGGCAGAGCAACAGAGTAACTGGTATAGGAAGTTGAAATAATGCAATGCTTATCCACAAATCACTATGTGAGTTCTACCACTCTTGCAAAGCGTGTTTTCAAAGACTCAAGTAAAGGAAATAACTGTGTTGTGTGTGTGTGT
This sequence comes from Smutsia gigantea, assembly GCA_032199065.1. NCBI lineage: Eukaryota > Metazoa > Chordata > Mammalia > Pholidota > Manidae > Smutsia > Smutsia gigantea. The sequence continues at coordinate 389,932 of JAVSCE010000448.1, forward strand.
GTGTGTGTGTGTGTGTGTGTGTGTGGCGGGGAAGGGGATGAGGGTCCTGCAATAATGCAGTCCTGACTGGATTTTAAGGATAATCACCTCATCATCAGAAACTATAGCAGCAATATATTCTACAGGGATAACTTACACAACCATGATTCTTTTTTTTTCCACCTTTCTTTCTGTATCACCATCCCATCGTAACAACATAACACACGCTAACACTCCAATACCTTCTCCTGCTTTAACTTTCTTCATAGCACTTATTAGTCCCTGAAATGATTTGTTAGGTTAGAGATCTTGTCTGTCTCATTTACTGCTGGACCCTCGGAACCTAAAACAGGACTGGCGCATTGAAGTCAGGGGATGAATGAATAAAAACACCTCATCCATGCTCCACAGAAATCATACACAGACATGTCAAACTTGACTTGTTCACCCCACACTTGATTTTGTTTTTAATCCATAACTTGTTTTCCTTTTGTTCCCACTTCTTCCTGTACACAGGCTTAGAACTAACATTTCAAGAAGACAGGGCAAAAGGAAAGAATTGACAATCATAATTCAAACCTGGAGGCATAACTTGAAAGTTGTATGCTTGATACATTGACAAATAGCTGCTTATGTGATTTTTGCTATATTTTTAAAATATTTTCCCAGGACACTTTTTTATTATTGTAAATATATATATAACATAAAACTTGCCATTTGAGCTATTTTAAGTGTATAAATTCAGTGGTACTGAGTATATTCACATTGTTGCATAACCGTGACCATCATTGACCTCCAGATCTTTTTTATCATCCCAAACTGAAAATGTACCCATTAAATAAAAACTCCCCATTCCTACCACCTTCGTCTAGTCCTTGGTAACCACTCTTTCTGTCTCTATGAATCTGATTCTTCTAGGTATCTCATATAAATGTAATTGTACAATATTTGTCCTTTGTGTCTGTTTCATTTCATTTAGCATGTTTTTAAGGTTCGTTCATGTTGTAGTATGTCTCAGAATTTCATTCCTTTTTAAGGCTGAAGGATATTCTGCTGTGTATTTTATATATATATATATATATATATATATATATATATATATATATATGCACACTACATTTTGTTCATGTGGCTTGATTACACTTTTTGACTACTATGAATAATACAGCTGTGAACATTGGTGTACAAGTACCTGTTTGGGTTTCTGCTTTTAATTCTTTTGGGTATATACCTTGAAGTGGATTACAGATTATATACTTGTAAATGATGTTTTTTTTGCAAGTGAATCAGTAACATTGAAGGTTTTTGGACAGAGAGAAATAATCTGTCTTATGTTTTACTATTATTACTCTCACTGCAGTTTTCAGACTTTAAGGAATTTAGAAGTCAAATTAAAAAATTTTTAAATAATGGTGAAATAACTTATGAGTACATAAAGCAATATATCTCCAAGTGAGACATCATAAGACAGCAAAGGAGTTTATAAATGCAGAATGAGGCAGGGAAGGATGAGATCCTTGTCGGGGATGGTAGATGGATGGGAACACCCTGGGGCCCCCTGTGAAGGCCCCTGGAGCTGTGGTGATAAGCAGATACTTGAACTACACTTTGATTCAGAAGGAGGGAAGGGAAAGAGAGAGGCAGAACTGCCAACTTCGGTTAAAAAAGATCTAAGACCTGACCTACCAGTTAGAGCATTTCAAAGCCGACATAAAAATGTCACTATTGCTTTTAATTTTAAATACGTACTATTTGCCAAAAAATTCAAATGTTTTTGAGATTTGAAAAAGTTCCCCATAACCCCACTCCTCAGAAATAATCAGCGTTAATGACCATGGTTAATTATTTATTCTATTGGCCTAAATTTGATAGTTGAAGTCAAAACAACAAATAAGTTCACTCAGGGAGAGATGAAAATGGACCTAAAATAGAATAAGTAGGGGAATAAAAAAAAGGATCCAGGAAAGTAAAAATGGAAAGTCATTGAAATATGGGGCGAATTGGGATAATGACATACCCGGAGACTAAAGGAAAAGAGTTTTAAGAAGGAGGTGCAAGTCTTGAATCGCAAATTTACAAACAGGTCAAGGAGACGTGGACAGAAAAAAGTAGTTTGCTTTCACAAACTTCTTGGTCTTTATCCTATATCACTAGTACGAATGTCATGAACACTTATCCAATACATTCTGCTATATTGAATAGTATTAATCATACATAGAAAATAAGCTCTGTCAGGAAAAACAGAAGCTTTCTGTTCTTTTATTTAGCACACACTAGTAATTTCATGCTTTGTACAATAGAACTTTTTGTACAGTACAAATTACTACTTTGTGCTTGTCACCCTTTTTTACTATAAACAGTAACCATGGTGTGGATACAATTACTACACACATTGGTGGAAAGATTACAATCTCTTTTACCCATTAATTTAATTGTTTTTGACCTGCTGAAAGGCAAGAGTAGCTGGAAGTCTTTTTATCTACAAAAACATCTGAAGTATAAGCTGCCATATATGTCACATTCAATGGTTGAATGAATGGAATCTGTGACAAAATAGCAACTTCTTCTGTTATTTTTCTTTTCATTCTGTTTCTATACATGAAAAACAATGAAGACTGGTTCAATGTGCTAAATATTTGCAAAGATAAATGGCAGAGCCATGTAGACTCCAAAAAGGTTTTGAGTTGCTCATGAATGGAAACACCACCAATCAAGTAAAGGAAATGAGTAATGATGCAGAAAGAATAGCAAACAAGAAATCGCTGAAAGAGTAGTCTCTGCAGCCCTCTATCCATAGTAAATCAGAACCCCTGGTAACAAATATTTTTGAAGCATTTTGACGGACATGTACACACATACATTGTACTACTAATATAAGCCACTATCCATGTTGCCTAATATAGATAGGTCTAATTGATGATTGGAATTTTCCACTGCTAGGAAAAAGCAGTAAAGAATGACTCTATGATTTGGCTCATTTATCTTCTTGCTTCTCATATTCCAAATTAACATATTGCCTTTCCATAGAAAACTCATCAAGTGCAGTAGGATATTTATTTCTTTTAAAAATGTACTTCTAAGATATATTGACAAAACTTTTCTTAGCTTGGTCATAACGTAAGTCAAAATTCTCTTCTCGAAGTCACTTCTATAAGGAGAATACACAGTATGTTACAAAAGGTGGGAGAAATCACATTGTAATGTGCTCCATATGAAGATTTTTTGATTGCTGAAACCCAGAAGAAAGCTGTAATGGTAGAAAGATTAGGAATTGGTTCACATTTGATATCATAAAGTTTTCGACCTACATAACCTTTCAAAGCCCCCTGGAACATCATTATTATGTGCCTTCATATAAGGCTGGCCCAGCCTGAGATCTCCTTCTCTCATAAACTCACATATGTGGAATTTTTACTAATTCACAGGAGAATAAGATAGGGCTTTTCCTATCCCTTGTCTATGCTAATATTTGGTGTACTTATGTGGTTAAGGAAAATAAGGATCTAGATAACTAGGAGCTCTTTTAAAGCGAGGTGTGATCAATTTAAGAACATAAAGCTCATTTGCCAGTTTTTATTCTGTTCTACTTAATAAGCACAGGTTACTCTAAGGCTGCTTTTCTTTCTTTCTTACAACTGCTTTTTTATTTTTAAAAATCCTTTTTAGTCATATATTAAACAATTACACAATGCTTATAAAAAGCATTTTTGTACTTAAAAATGTTTTAAATACTTCTAGACAAGTTGTTTTACTAGTAAATTAAAACATTTATTTGACAAGCAGAAGTTGGAGCTTATTCTAGAGAGCTTTTTGAGTATGCTTTCCCTCTGAATGGTTCTGAACCACAAAGGCAGCTCAGCTGGCTGAGAAAAGAGTATCATTGCTCCTTTTGTGCACCAGCCATTGTAGGTCACCTAAACACTGCTCAAGTAGCAGCTCAAAAATGCCCCAATTGAAGAGGGCTGGGGAGGTTAATTCTGTCATTACTGCGTTGACATGAGGCATGTTGCAGCCTTCAGCGCAAAATGTTACTCATAATCTCTTAATCCCAAATTAGGTCAATATTTTATCAAGTTAATCTAGCATGAAGATTAATTGCATTAGTTACACACACATATACGCATGCAGGTTATTTGTTTTAGAGATACTTTTAATCAAAGAGCAAACCCTTGGTTACAATAGGCGATTTTTATAAATCATCCTTTCTCCAACAGTATTTATCTTTATAAAAGAGACATTTATTCTTTTCATTGATCTTTAGTCAAGATGGATGTAAGAGAAAGGATAATGGTCTTATAATTACTAAAACAATGACCACTTAGAAAAGCTGTTTATGAAGAAATAATGACTTCTGATTGAGATGTTTTTAATAAAGTATCTCATTCTTTGGCCTCTTTTTTTCAATTTCATTTCAGTTGTTTTATTAAAATGTGTCCTGCAAGGAGAGTCACTGTTTTTCTGTGTGTTTTGCATCTTTGTATCTCTAAGCTCATTTTAAAATACTGTAACAAAGAATAAGAAGCACAGTTGTTTACTAGAAAATTATTATCATATTGTGTTGTCTTTTTCAGTAATGGAAATTGTGGTCAGGCATGTCTTCTTTTCTTTCTTTTTTTAATCTAAGTCAAGTTGAGTGGGTAGGAAGGTGGAAATATATTGATCTAAGTGGCAAGTATCTGCTAATAGAAGTCATTAGAGTAGACAAATGCCTTTCTTCCTGAGTTTCGTAGATAAGAAATATCTGGTAGTTTAAAATTCCCAGGTGATATTCTGGGTAGCTTTACAGGCCCCTTCATTGGCAGGACAGAGTTCATGCCCTGTTTCATCAAATACCCAATAATATTCTCTCCAAGGTGCATGCTAATTTTAGGATTTCATAGCCAATGTGTGTGTGTGTAAGAATATGGCATCTCAAAATTTTAGCTCTTGTCTTCAAATATTGGTTTTCTGGCATTACTTTTAGTGAAAAATGATAGGTAAAAGGATCCAGAACTATTTTCATATGACTAGATTTTTCTAATTAATTAATTAATTAATATCAAATCTTTCATGTGAAGAATAAATCAAAAATAATCACAGTAAATCAAACACTTCAAGGTAGAGGATGTTTGACAAAATTTGGAAGTTCACAATTCTGAATGTCAACCTTACAGTTATTATGAAGTTCAGACAAGCTATGCCGAAGAAACATGTCAAAGAATTCTGCTCTTCCACTGACTACAATATAATGTTCTTCTGATAATATTAAGAAGCTAAAAATTAGCCAAGTGCATGATAAACATAAAATGAAAACAAACATTTTCAGGAAACAATACTATTTAAAGGATCCCAAATAAAATAAAATAAAAAATTAAGGTCCAAGTTCCAATTTGTATTTTTCTGCTTTGTGTTCAAATTCTAAAAATCTGACATGTCCCTTGGGTCAATTCAACCCACTGAGAGGCATAAAAGAAAAGTCAAGAGAGAGGGAAAAAGGTTGGTTGAGCAGGAAGGCAAGACAGAAACCTCCTCCCATACATATACCAAGGAAGCAACTACAACAAATACAATAAACCCTGAAAACAACCTGAAGACTGTGGACCGCCCACTTACACCTGGGGAAGAAGAGAAAGAAACCCACACAGACGAGGGCAAAGTGGCAGAGCCACGATCCAGCAGGATCCCCGCCCTTCCCCCACCCCAGCCCACAAGCCGGAGGAAGAGGAAAAGGAGCAAGGAGGGAATAAGTGCTCAGGAACTCTGCAACCTGGCCCTGGAGGTCTGCTCCGGGAACACGAGTCCACATTGCATCAGGCTTTGGTGACTAATGGGGCTGGACACCAGGGAGAGTTGGAGCACTCTGGGAGGCTGAGATTCCTGCCACTTAGCAGAATGCCCTTGAAGTTCATCCATGTTGCAAATCACAGGAGTTATTTCTTTTTGATGGCTGAATAATACTCCATTGTGTGTATGTACCACCTCTTCTTTATCCATTCATATATTGGGACCCACTGAGTCCCAACCGAGGCTGCAGTTTGAAAGATTTACCAGCAGCAGGAAGGGTGCCAGAGGGGCGAGGGTTGGATGGAGCTCTCGCCTCAGGAAAAAGAACAGGTGGATGACACTTCCCCAGCCCTTCCTCTGCCCAACTGCTTGGGTGCTCGGTGGAGCCCCAAATGCTCCATCGCCCTCAATGGTGGCTCAGCCTCTGAGGAGCTTCCCGTGCACCGGCCCACCTGCCCACTCAGGCCGTTTGGCCCAGGAGCATCAGACTTTGCTGCGTGTCAAGGAGAGGGGGCTTTCCAAGCTTTCTTGGCCCTTTCTCAGCCCACCTGGGTGGAACCTATGGAAGTCCTCCTCGGCGAGGGTGGCCCAGCCAGCATCACCACCCGCCCACCACCACCATGCCCTAGCCTGCCCACCCCATAGCCCAGCAGTACTACCATCATTGCAGAGCAGGGAGGGGGCAGCCCCACCCAGACCTATCCCAGCAGAGGTGCCACTACTCAGCTCACAAAGGGCCAGCTGAGGAGAGCTGCCATCCGAAGCAGCCCGAGACAGGCCACTGCTGGCAGACAGACAGAAAGGTGGCCCTTCACGTCACCCACTAACAGCAACTGGGGCTCCACCACATAGGAGAGCCAGGCACTGGTGAGTAAAGAGGCTTGAACTTCTGGATACCACAGGAAGGCCTGTTTATAAAGTCATTACTCTCTAGACCAGGAAGCACAGCAGATCCATCTCATGCAAAGGAAGACATGCAGAAACCCTGACAAAATGAAGAAGCAGAGGAATATACAATGGAGAAAAAGTCTCTTCCATAACTGGTGCTGGGGAAACTGGACAGCTACATGCAAGAGAATGAAACTGGACTACTATCTAACTCCACACACAAACGTAAACTCGAAATGGATTAGACCTAAATGTAAGACATGAAACCATAAAACTCTTAGAAGAAAACATAGGCAAAAATCTCTCGAACATAAGCATGAGAAGTTTTTTCCTGAACACATCTCCCCAGGAAAGGGAAAAAAAATAAAAAATGAACAAGCAGAATTTCATCAAACTAAAAAGTTTCTGTACACCAAAGGACACCATCAGCAGAACAAAAAGGCATCCTATAGTATGGGAGAATATATTCATAACAATTTATCTGATAAGGGGTTGAGGTTGACATCCAAAATATATAAAGAACTCATACGCCTCAACACCAAAAATATAATAATAATAATAACCTGATTAAAAAAATGGGTGAAGGACCTGAACAGAAATTTTTCCAAAGACGAAATATAGATGGCCAACAGGCACATGAAAAGATGCTCCACATTGCTAATCATCAGGGAAATCCAAATCAAAGCCACAGTGAGATATCACCTCACACCAGTTAGGATGCCCACTATCCAAAAGACAAGAAATAACAAGTGTTGGCGAGAATGTGGAGAAATGGGAACCTTCCTACACTGTTGGTGGGAATGTAAATTTGTGCAACTGCTGTGGAGAGCAGTATGGAGGTTCCTCAAAGAACTAAAAATAGAAACACCATATGACCCAGTAATTCCACTTCTAGGATTCAAAAAGATACATGCACCCCTATATTTACTGTCACATTATTTACAAAAGCAAAGATATGGAAGCAACCTAAATGTCCATCAATATATGAATGGATAAAGAAGAGGTGGTACATACACACAATGGAGTATTATTCAGCCATCAAAAAGAAATAACTCCTGTGATTTGCAACATGGATGAACTTCAAGGGCATTCTGCTAAGTGAAAGAAGCCAAGCAGAGAAAGACAAATAAATATGATTTCACTTATTTGTGGAATCTAAAAACAAAACAAAATGAACAAAATAGCAGTAGACTCAGACACTGAGAAGTGACTAGTGGTTACCATGGGGGAGAGGCTGTGTGGGTAGGTGGAGAGGGTGCGGGGGATAAAAGGGCACAGAAATTCTCACTCATATAAGTTGATCACAGGGATCATCACCATGGTGTGGTCCGATGGTTAAAGCATGAATTCGGGTTTTGGCAGATCTGGTTAGGAACTAGAACTCTACCATCTACCAGCAGGTAGATGGAAAATCTCCATCTAGAAAACTTCTTATTCTCTCTATGCATCAGTTTCCTTATCGGCAAAGCAGAAATAATAATAGGACTTTGTTGAGTGACTAAATAAGGAAAACAAAGCTTTTAAGGTAGTACCTGAATTTGACAAGTGTTTGATAAATTTTAGCTAGTATTATTGTCACCATTATTTAGATGATCCATAAGAAAGAGAGAAGTTGTGAGACAAAAGTGAGAATTCCAAAAGTGTGAACTGTAGTATTGAAACTGAAGACATCTGGGAAAGTTTCATAAAGATGAGCTGTGAGGTAGATCCCACTGGGCACATGTAAGGAATATGTCAGAGGATGAACTTTTCACTTCCCACAAGTGTTATGGTCACTCTGCAGAGGGGGGACTGAGAATGTGCCGGTCATTCAAGTGAGGCAGGATGCAGGGATGTAGCCAGGGAAATGCAGGTCAGATTTCCTATACAATCATCAATAAGATTGTAGATTTTTTATCACAGGTATATGGACCTCTGGAGCTGCAGAGAACTTTGTGACTCCAAGAGTTTTATTGTGCCTAAAAGGAAATGGTGATTAGAAGGACACGTGTAAAGTCAACCACCTGGCAGTAGCTGAGCCAGAACCAGAGTCTGGGCCTCCTGTCTCCTGGTCTGTCTGCCTCTGCTCTGTTCTGCCTGCTCTATCAAGGGACTAATGTGATGACAGCAATGAGTTAGGAAGATTGATTCAGCAGCCATGTGCAGACTGAATTAAATGAGGAAAGCCTTGGGGCAGGGGGCCATGAAGAGGCTGTAGTAGTAATCCAATCATGAGGTGATGAGGCCTCAGCAAGGACAGTGGGAGGAAAATGGAAAAGGAAAGAAAAAATCCAAAATAAGCACCCATACGGCTTTACCTGATTTTGTAAATTGCTAACATTTTTTCACACTCACACGCTCTCTCTGTGTGTGCATGTGTATGTATGTACACACACATTCACATATATACACACATGCATACTCTTTGCAGCTCTATGTGTGTGTGTGGCTGAATCATTTAAGAGTTAGTTAGATGTACATTCATAATCCTATTCCTAAACCCAGGTCTTATCAAGTGGGATGAGTGCAATAACAGTTTTTCCTTCTGCCTTAATACATAAATACATTGCCTTCCTCATGAGAATTGACACAGTTACTGTTGTGCCCAAGTCGCGAGTCCCTGAAAGAACACCAAGGAGCTGATTCCGATGCAAACACACAAGGGTCATTTATTTCAAGCTCGAGCTCGGGCTCACACTAGTAACCGACGCAGCAGTTCCAAAGTGAGAGCCCCGAGCCCAGGGTAGGCAAGGTTTTTATGCATTACAAGGTGCAGGAAGAGGGGAGCTCTAACTTGGCATATGCTGATTGGATGATTTAATGTAAGGGTGTCTTGTACATTCTTTATTGGTTGAGTCTGGGGCGCCAAGCTGCCGGCTGATGTAACATGTAAGGTATGTTATCTTTAAGGAGCAGGAGCATTGCTAGGGGGACTATCTGGGATGAGGGTCACTGGAACAATGGGTGGTTTTTCCAGTAACTGGAACAAAGTTTTCTTAGAACTAGGTCGGGGTTGAGACCTCCTTCTTAAGATGGCCTTTTTATAATGGAGTTTCTCTTGCTCTCACATTTCCCCCTTCTCTTGTACATTGGGTCCAATCATGGGCCCAAAGTCTCAGGGTTCATTTGTTGGTACTGTGTACGTAACACCATAAGCTGTACAGTGTTTACTTACTCTTTGATGAAGGTAACTAACTTATTAAGAATGCAGGGTCCGAATGTGAGTAAGAGCAACAGGATCATTAGGGGACCTAGCGAGGTAGAGATCAGGGTAGTCAGCCAGGGGGAGCTATTGAACCAAGATTCAAACCATCCTTGAGATTGTTCTCTTTCATGTTTCCTTTTGGCCAGCCCTTCTCTAACTTTAGCCATAGATTCTTTGATTACTCCAGAATGATCTATATAAAACAACATTTTTCACCTAAAGCTGTGCAAAGGCCTCCCTGTTGTAAAAAAATTAAGTCTAAACCTCTCTATTCTGGAGACGACTTCGGCTAATGAGGTCAGTGATTCCTGTAGATGAGAGATGGAGGTCTCTAATGTCTCTATATCTATGTCAATGGCTGCTCCCAGGTCACCGTAATGTTTGTTCTGAAGGCCAGGGGAGGAGACACCAGCCCCTCCCCCTGTAAGTCCTAAACCTAGAATCATCGTTAGGGTAATGGCCGATATGGGTTCTTTTTTGACTCTAGAGACTCCTACTAGTCGGTCAAAAAGCTCTTCATCAGAATGAAACAACAGTTTAGGCACTAGTTGAACCAGAACACAGTAGCTTTGGGTCTGACTGAGGACTGTCCCATGTAGGCAGGGAGTGAGCCCTGTGGAGCATGCCCACCAGCTGTCTGTAGGAGGTACAATGTATCTGGTGGTGTTAACTGGAATGGTTCAATTGCAGAGGTGATGATGGGTGTGTGGTACTTGACCAACACAAAGACCCTGTCCTGTCACATATTGCAAGGTCAATCTGGCACTTTTCTGCTGCCATCTACAGGAGCCGAGATTTTCTGATTCAGTGTTACTAGCGTCAGAAGCAATTCCTTCATAATAGGGAGGTTTAGTATCATAACACAACCAGCAGGATTGAGTAAGGTCTGGTCTGGAAGTATTCAGGACTTTAAAAGTGCGAATCATAAGCTCCCAGAGGGGGTCATCAGTACTGGAGGACAGCTGATGAATGGGCGACAGCGATATTCTGGTGGCTGTAGAGGGTGAGGGGTTAGGGGCCCGGGTGTTCTTGAATGAGGACTCGGGTAGTGGTAGGTCAGGGAGTTGGTTGGATCCTACTTTCGTGTGGGACAACGGAGTTGCTACTTGTCTGAGGGTGGACAACACTCCTTGACCAGATGCATAAATTAGAACCCCCCCCATGCCTTTCCAGTGTCCCACCCTGTTGCCCTCTTCCCCTGGTCTGTAAAGGATATATGCTCAGGGTTGCGTTGGCCCCATTTTCCCTGACTGCCTGCCCTCAGCCACTTTACTGTTATCAAGTCCCCTGTTTGGGGGGGAGTCCACCAGATGTGTCCGGTAGAGACGCATGACCAGGAGGCGCAGAAGAAATATTCTGCTCTTCCACATGAGTCTTTACTCATGCCGTGTTCAAGTCTGGGAGTGCCCGGGGCAAACATAGAAGTGTAAGTTTCCTTGGGTCATCCCTAATGCATCATAGCCTTTAGGGACTTGGGGAGAACTGAGCTTGGGGAAAGGAAAAAGAGTTTGGAGATCTATATAGAGATCTGGGAACCAAGTATTCTTGGGGTGAAGTTGGGAGGTCTGATTAAGTATAGTCCCTGAACTGGTGTCTATGATCTGCCAGGTCAGGTTAAAAGGGATGTGTGGATTGGCTCCGATATAACCTGCAATAGATAAGATCACTAGCATTAAGTAGGTCGAACGCGCTGCAGCTGAGCTTGAGCGGGTTCCTGGCATCTGAAGGCTGGACTTTCCACTGTGGCAACAAGTCTTCTGTGAGTGAGAAGGGATCTGCTGGTCTCACGTGAGTGTAATGGATCCAAGTTGCGATTCCGTCAACTTTGAGAGCAGTGGGGGTTGTCAGGACCACGATGTATGGACTCTTCCAGCAAGGTTGCAGGTTTTCTTGTCAGTGTCTTTTTACATAGACCCAGTCTCCTGGTCGGTAATGGTGGGGGGCAGGTGGAAGTCCAGACTCATAGAGGGTTTTCAGCTTAGGCCAGATGCTCTGGTGCACTGCTTGTAACACCTTCAAGGAATTTAGCAAATTAGTATCTTCAAATTCAGTTAGCATTTCAGACTGAAGATTAGGTATGATAGGAGGGGGGATTCCAAACATGATTTCAAAGGGAGAAAGACCTAATTTATAGGGTGAGTTGCGTACTCTTAAAAGGGCAAAGGGAAGGAGAGCCACCCAGTCCCCGCCAGTCTCCTGGGTTAATTTGGTCAAGGTCTCTTTTAGAGTTCTATTCATCCTTTCAACTTGACCTGAGCTTTGGGGCCTATATGCACAGTGTAATTTCCAATCGGCCCCTAAAATGGCAGCTAAACCCTGGCTTACCTTGGAGATGAAGGCTGGTCCGTTATCAGATCCTAATAAGACTGGGAAGCCATACCTGGGCAGGATGTCTTCGAGTATTTTCTTCGCTACCATCTGAGCAGTTTCATGTTTGGTGGGGAAGGCCTCTGTCCATCCTGAAAAGGTATCTACAAACACTAGCAAGTATCTGTATCCATATTTACCAGGTTTCACCTCAGTGAAATCGACTTCCCAGTAGGCTCCAGGTCGATCTCCTCTCAGTCGGTTTCCAGGGTTTTTGTTGCTCTTGGTTGCATTAGTTAACTGACAAGCCTTGCAGTTAGCTACTATCTGTCCAACTTTGATGTGGGCATTTTTGAACATTATTCCTGAATGTCTTATTAAGTCTTGCATCTTCCTGGTTCCCATGTGAGTAGCTCGGTGTATCTTGAAAAGAACCTGATCTCCCAGTTTTTCCGGGAGTATAACTTTACCATCAGCCATCAACCACCATCCTTTGGGGCATCACAAGGTGCAGGAAGAGGGGAGCTCTAACTTGGCATATGCTGATTGAATGATTTAAAGTAAGGGTGTCTTGTACATTCTTTATTGGTTGAGTCCAGCTGGTGCCAAGCTGGTGGCTGATGTAACATGTAAGGCATGTTCTCTTTAAGGAGCAGGAGTGTTGCTAGGGGAACTATCTGGGGTGAGGGTCACTGGAACAATGGGTGGTTTTTCCAGTAACTGGAACACCATTTTCTTAGAACTAGGTCGGGGTTGAGGCCTCCTTCTTAAGATGGCCTTTTTATAATGGAGTTTCTCTTGCTCTCACAGTTACTACAATATATGTATAAAGGAAACGAGAACCCAGATCATCTGTACCCTAATTACCACAAAGTTAAATCATATTTTATTATTTCATTTAAAACTAATGTCAATAACTGGCATCCCAGCTGCCACTCTTGTCTCCTCCTCTCTCAATCCCCTTTTTCACTAAGCAACCAAAGATCCTGCAAAACTAAAATCGGATCATGCTCTCCCCTCAGGACCCTCTGTGATTTCCCATGTTAATCAGGATGAAGCCTATGTTCCTAACTGGGCTCCAGAACCTGCGCTGACTCCCACACCACTCATCTGCTGCTCCTATGGACCAGGACAGACCCAGCCCCAGGGCCTCAGCTCCTGCCATTGCCTCTGCCTGGAACTTTCTTCCTCAATATCCTCACAGCTTGTTCCTTCTGCTCTTTTAGATCTTGACCAAAATATTATCTCCTCATGGAGTCTTTCCCTAGCCAACCTTCTGAAAACCATCAGAAAGCAAAATGCCACCTGTGAGCAGGCACTCCCTATCCTGTCTTGCTTATGTTTTATCATAAGCACTTACCAAAATCAAATATACTCTATCTTTTATTTATTTACCCACATGTAAGCTTCAAATGGGGCAGGGATGTTTGTTTTCTTTGCTGCTATTTTACTAGTCTTGTAATGGTGCCTGGCACAAAGGGGGGGTTCTTTAGATACTTTTCTGTTATTGTTAACATGATACAAATACATAGGAAGCAAACAGTAAAGTAATATAATAGCCTTTTCATATACATGACTTAATGTCTTTAAGGTATCTATTCACAATATTAATACTTCAATTTTAAAAGCATTGTGTGCTTTTGTAGGACCTTCCACATACGTTAGCTAATTGACTGTATTAATTATCTATTGCTGCACAAAAAATTACCTCAGAACTTAGTGGCTAATAACAAGAAATGTTTATCACGTCATTCTCTGGACTGAGGAACGTGGGTGTGGCTTAGCCGGTGCGTCGGTGTCTGCATCCCTCCGAGGCCGCCGTCGGGCTGTCCCTGGGTCTCCAGTCGCGTCCAGCTCCTCGGGCTGGGCACCCGCTCTCAGCTCACCCAGGCTGCTGGCTGGTCGCGGGTCCTCACCCCACCGGCTGCTCCGTAAGCTGCCTGAGCGCGTCCTTAGGACATGGTAGCTGGCGCTCCGCCAAAGAGAGCTAGAAAGGGCTTCCAAGAAAGAAGCCACCATCTTTTAGGACCTAATCTCAGAAGTGACATCGCAGTCCAGCCCACCTTCAAAGGAAGGGCAATACACAGGTGTGGTTACCAGAGACAGGGATCTCTGGGGCCATCTTAGAGGCTGCCTATTGAACTTTTGACCATTTTACAGATGTAGAAGCAGAAATCTAGAGATGAAAACTCCTCCCAATTTACACGGTTGAAGCAAGAGAGAGGAATTCTGATTTGCTGGTCAGCATCCTTTGATGGTCACTGATAAATTTAAATTTAGTAATTATTTTCAAGAAGTCAAGTGATTTCTGCCTTGCTATGTGCCAGATGTCATTATATTTAATCAAGAAAACGACGCTATAAGGTAGGTATGCTTATTATACACATTTCAAAGGTGAGAAAAAGGAGGAGCTGATAGAGTAATTTTTTTCAGGGTCAGAGAGATAAGTGTCATGCTTGGCATTCAACCCAAAGTCTGGCTTGAGAGGTGGGCTTCATAACCACCACTGTATCCTGCATGCCTCTTAGGCATACAAAAACTAAAGCATTCTTTAATTTATCAAAATTCATTTTGAAACACTTGTCTTTTTAAACTTAAAACAAGAGGGGCACAGTATGATTTTAAAATTTGTCTGGCAAGGAAACTTTCATACAACAGGCAAAACTACCTGATTAAAAACCATATCCGTGGTGTGTAGTGACCTGCAGTGAAAAAACAGTTGGACAGGCCTGTGTCCATGGCTGGATCTGGTCTAGACAGAATGCCTCATTGCTGACTATGAGGTTCTCAGATGAATATTGCTTCCCCCTCCCAGAGGAATAAGAAAGCCACATACAGAGAATGCTGTCCAGTGAAAGGAAAACACCTCTCCTCTTCTTTCTAGATTATAAAAGCTCCCCAACTAAACAGCAATAAGTCACTTCAGAGAAGGCCTTTTTCTAAAGGATGATTGCCCTTCTTGAGGAGTGACGTACTTACAGCACGCACACAATAATCCCCAGAAATGCGCTGCCTGTAGTGTCTTACTGCTTAATTGGAGCTGGCACCAGGCCACTGCTTCTCAGCCTGGAGCCGGCACAAGAGCACCGCAAGGAGGCAAGAGCCATTAGAAGCGCTGTTTCAGGGGCATGTGAAGTAATGGCAGAGAGCCAGTCGACAGGAAACAAAGCCAAACACTCCTGCTACCACAATAAAATGTCAAATTGCCTTACTCTATGGTAGTCAGAGATGAAATCCATTACTATACCCATGGTCAGGGTTTAAATATGATCTCTGTTGTTTTAAAAGACTTTATAATCCTACTCACAAGACCACTGTAACAATAAACATAACTTTCCCAGAAAGTATTCATTGAACAGAAGGAGAAAACCACCATTATAATCGTGTAAACACATTCTCTTACTTCCTCAAGTAGCTGATGATCATGGTCTGCTTTTTCTTTTTTTTTTTTTTTGTATCAGAGAGCAAATGGCTTGTCCAAACCAACTGGATGGTAAAATTCTGGGGCTCCAGCTGATGGCTCCCACCCAGCTTCCATACCTGCTCAAGAGGCTCCCAGAGAAGTTTTACAAGCATCAGCAACACTTTACAATGCCTAGCAAATTTTACTTTTTCATAATCCCTACATTAGTAATTTCCTATTTCAATATTTGAGGCAGTCTAGCTGGTGGCCACAGCACTGTGTTAACTAGATCCTCTGTCCTCTCCTCTGTAGTTGGTTCCTGCTTTGTCTTCTTCAACTCATGTAGTAATGGAAATGCCTCCTGATTATCTCAGCTCCTTCTGGAACTGAATCTCTTGCCCTTCATCTTGCCTTTGCATGAATTGGTCCTAAACAACTACTGTCGGTCCTCCTTGCTGCTGGCTGCCTATCTACTCAGAACTCCACCAGTTCCCTATCTTGAACGTTATTGAATAGACATTCTAGGTCTCAGACTAAGTTTGATTATTTTTTCCATGCTGTTTGTGTCTTACTTCTTCCTTTCTCATGTTGATCATCTTTAATTTTTAGATAACTAGTTACAGATTGCTAGACCAACAGTGCCAGCTTGAAAACAAGTGGCATTTTTCCACTCTAATATTCAGACCTGTGAAGTCTCACCAAGAGTCTTTGGGTTCTTACCCTGGCCCTCTCTTGGCTGGCCCCTGCCACCACCCTCCAGGCAAGGCCATGACAAATGGGCAGGCATCAACAAGACAGGCTGACAGTCAGAAGAGATGATGGTTTCAGGCAGAAAGCACAGAAGAAAAACATTCTGAGGTTCACAAATGCTGCATAAAAATCCATTTTAAAAACACAGGTATGAGGATACCTGAACTGGAAACCATTTTATAGACTGCTAAGGTTAAGGTAAACAACACTTCACTGCTCCTACTTCAAAACAAGAAAAAAATGTAAACCCGATCTTAAATTGCCAGAAGGCAAGGTACCTGGGGCTTCAAACCTATGTTTTTATTTTTTATGAAGACAGGATAAATTGCTTTATTCAAAGGTCTCATAATGAAGGATGTGAGAAACTACGTGCAGATCCTAGGGCACCGACACAGAACAAGGCAAACTCCTTCAGCTGTTCTTCACCAAAGGATTTCAACTGACCGAATGTCTGTCTACCAAAGGACTGTCCACTGTCAGAATGGTGCATGAGGACAAATCTTTATTTTTACAGTGAAAATCAATGGAAATGTATATGTGGTTATTCTTTATAAACAATCTTTCACAATCACCAGACAACTGTTTTCTTCTTTCAAGATCAGGGCTCTATCTAAACCAACAATCTATTGAGTCCCCAGTATATTCTCGTGGACAATAAACCTGCTCTCCCTACCAGTAGCAATGCACCTAGAAGCCTAGAATATGAAAGGAATTATTACTGGAAGTCAGGAGAAGCTATATAATTTATGGGGCCCAGAACAAAATGAAAATCCAAGGTCCCCTCTCCAAAAATTATTAAGAATTATCAAGAACTTCAAGGCAACAAGAGTAGCACGTAAACCCAGCGGGAGGCTCCACCAAGCATGGAGTCCTGTGGAAGTGCACAGCTGTCATGCCCATGCAATTCGCCCCCCTGGGAGTCTGACACTAACATGTGAAATGCAATTAAATATGTGTTCTCAACAGCACTGTTACACAGGTAGTTTTTCACGTATCCCGGTAGCCTGTTAATTCTGTCCTTCTTAGTCAATTCAGCAAAACAAACAGAAACATCTTCACTCCCACAACACCAAAAAACAGTATCTCACAACAGAATTCATTCTCAGATAACTGGTGATTGTGCCCTGTAGGCAAAGCTGGTGAATGTTCTCAAATGAAAGCAGATTTTTTTTAGATATAATTATGCATGTGTTTCAGTCTGTTAAAGAAAAATAGTTAGTAGTGTGGAAAACCTTTTTTAAAGAGGAAGACATGGTAAGTAAAGAAAAAAAGAGTGGGAGGAATCCATTCAGGTACTAATGGAGGAAATCTGACAGAGACTTGATTTCCAGGTTCCAGCTGAGTCTTTTATGGCATCGTGTTTTGGAATTGAACGTCAAGTTGAGAATTCAGAGTTCACAGAGTTGATGTTTGGAAATGCTACAGGCATTTCTATTTTTTAAAAACAGTGTATATTTCTCCACCATGCTGATATGGGAAAACAATTGACATCTGTCTTGACTGTGTTGGAGTGGCAAGTTACAAAGAATCTTCTGGTAGAGAGAAGCAAAGAGTGAATGATGCCATGGCCAGGTCACCTCATTACTAATATCTGCCCAATAAGGAGTGGGTTAGATTTATGTGCTGAGAAATCAAGTGATCACTGATGTTCCAGGCAAGTGTCTCCAAAGCTGAGGTTTTACTGGATCATATCAAATGAGGGAGAAGAAACAGATGTATCTTCCCAACTTAGGGAAAAAAGACAGGGTTACAGCTCAGAAAGAAACTATGTGTGATGCATATGTGCCTGATTACACTATGGTGCCTTTCCTCTCCACATATATCTAGAATATGCAATTTATTTCAGTGTTTATGTACTGCTTGATAATCTACCAGCTTGGAAAAAAATGACTATTCCAATAAATGTCATCATGAAATAGAATTATAACTTGTTTGTTTAGATAACTTTTGTTTATCTCCTTGAGTTATTCCAATACTGACAGAGACTCATACCACTCCAGTTAAACATGTAGTTGGAAAAGGCTCTTAGGAAATTATCTTTTTTTTGTTTACTTAGCACAAAATATATTCTTCCTTTGGCATCTTCTTTTCAATCTCTTAATTTTATACTCTTTTCATATTTTAAGAGTATTTAAAAGTTTGGGGATGTAATGTTTTTTCACTTAATAAATCCTGTACATGTATTTTACCATTTGTGAGAAGAACGATTATTGCTCTTTATCTTTAAGTCTAAGTTCAGCGTTTATCACTGACTCACTGAATGAAAACTTTTATCTTTAAAAACAAAACCAAGGATACTCAACAATAT
The DNA here is from genome assembly GCA_032199065.1 of Smutsia gigantea. Lineage (NCBI taxonomy): Eukaryota > Metazoa > Chordata > Mammalia > Pholidota > Manidae > Smutsia > Smutsia gigantea. The sequence goes on from JAVSCE010000448.1 coordinate 408,514, forward strand.
AAAATAAGAATATTATACCCTTGTCTCTGACACAGAGGATTGCGGTGGTTAAGTTTAAAACCAAAGGACAACTCTGTGAATCCCATTTTCCTCTACTCAGCAACCTCTGTACAGAACTTCCCTCTGTACATATTCATTTTTAGCCACACAGTCTACAGGTTTGGAGGAAACCATATGCGGTTCTAGAAATTTAGAGTAAAATGTTGAAATCCCCTTCTATAATACAGCACATCTAATCCTCTCTTACTCCTACTAATCTTACAGCCTGTGTATACGTAGGAAATTTCCTTTTACCTTTCTTTCCTTCCCCCACTTCCATTTTTCTTTTCTTCTCACTTCTATTAAGTTGTTGTGCCGACCAGGGTCTCTAGAGATCACGTGAATTTCTAGGACAACCGTGGCTTTAAGTCCTGGTATCTAGGAACATATTGATGGGATAAACAGGAGGCTGGACATTATTTGCATTCTTCCTTGATTGATGGAGGTTACCGGGTTGCTTACATGCTCTTTACTTATTCAACATCCAAAAAGTCAACCACTATTAGTAGGCATATTTAATTAGATGTCAATGAAGCAAGCTGAAGTCACACAGCCATAAATTTACATTGGGACTCTTAACAGTGGTCCCTTCCATCTTAGGTTTCTTAAATGGTTTAGACAACTATTTTGTTCAGGCAGTAATATGTCAGTACATGTTCTGTGTTGCATTACTACTCCAAGATGAAAATGAGTATGTTTTCTTTTTCCAGAGTAGCCATAAATTAATGTGTTTTTTTCTTAAGAAGCTTATGGGGAAAGAAAAACAGTCTCAACCTCTGATTTATTTGTCTTTTTCACTATCTTGCAGTTATAAACAATTGCCTGGTGTCTTTGCGTTTGTAATAAGCACCATATCCTCACTGCATTTCTCCATTCATATTAACAGTTTATGAGATGCTTTATCCAAAATAACATAATGAAGTACAGTTAGTTCTCTGTCTTCCTTCTTTCAATGTGCTACTGGATTTCTGGATTTCAATTGGAACCACAGAAAAAGATGTGTTGAAATATATTCAGTTTGTTTTTAAGGAGCAAAGAGTACTATTTCTATAATTTTTCCTCTATTGACATGAATTTAGAAGAGCTGGTACTAATTTTTAAAAACTGTGATTTTAAACATTCAAGAAAACTAAGTGATTTCTCTTATACCTAGAGGTCTTAGTTATCATATAACGTTTGGTCTACTTCACACTTCATGACTAAAGAGGAATTCTCTGTTATCATTCATTATGTGGGCGATACCACTTTGACATACTTGCCCTTAGTAAAAATACAGCAGGAATGGCTACTTAATTTATGGGACCCAGTAAAAAATAAAAAGCAGGCTTCTTATTCAAAAAGTATTAAGAATTTCTAGACCATTCCATTACAGTAGAGCATTAAGCTAAGCTCAGGGCTCTTCTTAAGTGTGGGATCCTATGCAACTGAACAGATCGGATATCCATGGAGGCAGCCCTGAATGGTGGCATAGTTCAGCTACTTCTAAATTCTTATGTTCTGTCGTCACATTTCCTGCCACCAATATGCCCTAGAGGTGCAAACCTTAAAAGTTTGGAGCTTTTATTTCTATTTCATTTATCAAGTGGACATATGTTTTCACAGTTCACTTCGGCTAGGAAGCTAAGAATCTTTAACATTTGGTGAGCTTTTAGGTTTAATCCAGGTCCTTAAAAATCTCAGTAATGTTACTCTGAGACAGAAGAATTCCAGTATCCCAGATGAACATACTAGGTGTAGGGAAAAGTAAAGCCTTCAGATTGGGGATTTACTCATTTCATTTGTATTGCTTCCCTCTAAATTGTGTGAATGATTTTGGTGAAATAAAAATTATTTTTCGAGAAAACACAAATGGGATTTACAAATATTAACCTCAACTTTCACCAAAATGCCATGTATTTAGTCACTTAGTTGAGTAATCAGTTGGCCTTTTTATTCCCCAGGTGTAGCACCCTCATAAATAAAGTGGTCCAAAAGAGAAAAGGAGAGATAGTATATAAGGCAAATGCTGCCATCTAGAGAGAGAGAGAAAAGAACACGTGGCAGTAGTAATTTTCCAAATACATAACTCAAACAAAAATGAAAAGCCACAGACAATAAATACGAAAATTTTCCAAGAAGAGATTATCCCTTAGAAGAAATCAGTGTTTCATAAAAAGGAGCTATGAAGGATTCTCTTAGCTTGAGATGAAAGATTATTATGCTAAAAATTTTGTGTAACTGGAAAGCTATCGAGATTTTTTTTTAATTTTAAGCAGAAATCTTTAAAGACGATTTCCCTAAGGCTGTGTAAAATAATTGCATGAAAGCTAATTGGGTTGACTGCCTAAAAAGCAAATAGGCATATAGCTTTGTTTCTAATTTATCTTGTTTAAACACAAGAAAAAAACTCACAAAAAGGCTGAATTATCTGCAGTATATTTGCCAGTTTACCTTGTATTCATGACAAAGTACAAAGACACTGTTTACTTTGTGAGTGGCTTTAAAAGAACATGAATTGTAAAATTCAAATAGACATACACAAAGAAATCACTGAAAATACCTAAAAAACCAAGGGAAAAGGCAGGGACATAGCTTATTTATATATTACGTATGCAGACATTTGAACAATCTGCCTTCAAAGAATGAATAGTGCTTACTGAGATTGCAGTACCCAAATCACTTCACTGATCTATGCCGCAAAACATTTAAAATAACCTTCTTTGAGTATACATTGGCTAAATTACTGGAAAGCAATCAAATCTTCACTTAAGAAATACACTAAATCATTTTCAAATCTAAGCAGTATGAACTGAAGTAGGTTCTACAGTTCTCTTTTTAGCTGGTCAGTATTTAGCTCTGTGAGAAGTTTGAAATTTAATATTGCATTGTAAATTTCTATTTTTTTCTGAGCTACCTGTTTATCCGAGATGTATTTCTATATCAGTATATACATGTCATACATACACTTGATATATTTAAAGTTATAAAAATGACCAATTTGAAATCTGTCATTTAATTGTTTTTAAATAGGCTCACGCTTTGGCTTATCTAATAATACAAAGTTAGAATTAACTAAGCAGTGTTAAAGGCATTTTGTTCATTCATTCAGCAAACACATATTAAGTACTTACAATATCCCATGCACTGTTGTAATTGCTGGGGATGCTATAGAGAACAAATATAAGTGCACAGCTCCAGGTAAGCTTCATAATATCATATAAGCAGTAACTGTTTCCCATTTTATAGAAACTTGCCCAAGATGTTACTACTTACAAGTGAGGAAGTAGATTTAAATTCAGTCTCTGCTTATAAATTATATTTTTTATGTCACATTGTGTTGCCTGCCATATACCCCTTTACTGCTCTGATGAAGTTTTAAGAAAAAAGTTTTGATTTTCAATAATTTAATAAGATGTGACAGGTGAATATCAATGTGGTTCTTGGAAAGTTTAGTATAGTTTTGTCAAAATAAATCCTTCAGAGCAACATAGGGAAATGCAAATAAAAACTACAATAAGGTACCACTTCACACCCATTAGGATGGCTAATATATATTTTTTAAGGTATCATTGATATACACTCTAATGAAGGTTTCACAAGAAAAACAATATGGTTACTATATTCACCCTTATTATCGAGTCCCCCCACCCCATATCCCATTCCAGTCACTGTCCATCAGTGGAGTAAGATAGGACAGCTAGTATTTTTTTTTAAAAGAAAAGAAGTGTTGACAAGGAAGTGGAGAAATATGAACCCTTGTGCATTGCTGGTGGGAATATAAAATGGTACAGCTTCTGTGGAAAAGTTTGGTGAAATCTCAAAAACTTATGTATAGAATTATCATGTTCCAGCAATTCCACTCCTGTTAGGTATATAACTAAAATAAATGAAAGCTGGTACTCAGATACTTTCACATCAATGTTCACAGCAGCATTATTCACAATAACCAAAAGTGGAAACAACCCAAGTGTCCACCAACAGATAAATGGATAAATGAAATGTGATACACACATTCAACAGAACATTATCATCTGGTATGTACATACAGTGGAATATTATCCTTAAAAAGGCATGAAATTCTGATACATACTACAACACTGACGAACCTTGAAAACATTATTATGCTAAGTGAAATAAGTCAGACATAAAAGGAAAAATATTGTATAATTCCACTTATATGATACTTAGACTAGGCAAATTCATAGAGACAGAAAGTAGAATAGAGGCTACTGGGATCTGAAGGAAGGGCAGAGTGGAGGAGTTTATTATTTAAGCAGAGCTTCTGTTCTGGATGATGAAAAAATTCTAGAAATAGCGGTAAAGTTTACACAACATTTTAAAATTTACTCAATGCCATTTATGTGTACTCTTAAAAATGGTTAAAAATGATAAATTTTATGTTATGCATATTATATCACATTTTTTAAATGTAGCAGTGGAGTCCTATTTATTCGAAGACAGCTGAGAATCAGAAAGGGTAGGCAACCAATTAAAAAATTGAGGATGAAAGTATGGTGTCTCCCTCAACACTGTTTTTAAATAAAGAAGCAAATAAATGTTTTCTTATTTCAAAATTTAAATAAGGTATTCCCCTAAATGCATAGTTTAGAATAAATTTCTTATCCCTACTATAATTTATCATCCATAGATTTCAGAAAAAAATATACCCACTTATGACAGCTAAAGTCAAACAATATCAAACAAAATTCACTTGGGATGATAGGATATATTTATATTAGCACATTATTCTTTGAGTTATTTATTTGAAGAATATAACACAAGTTAACTTTCTTAAAAGATAATCATGTGGGAAAATGGGGTTTTAAAAAGTAATATTAAGGGCTTTGTATCCTGTTTGTTTTCTCAGTTTATTTTCTCAATCTGACATTGCTCATGTGTGTTCGCTCTGTGTGTATGTGTGCATATATTCTAAAAATGACAGAACTAATAATTTTGTATTCTTAATCTCATTTTAGGAATTTAACACCAAGATCCATGTGTACAAAGGAACTTCTTCCCAAAACAATTTTGTACTAGAGAAACTTTAATAATTGAGGTGAAATGTATTGGTATTCCCTATAAAAGTACCTATTACAATGGAAAATAACACAAAATATCCCTGACAGAGACTTCAAAAATTATACATCCATGTAATGTTCAATAAAAAGCTATTAAATTATCATCTTAAAATCTGTCACTTAGTTGACCACCATGCATGCTTACTATTTACATTTACCTGGTTTTATATGAACCCAAGACTGACATTAATTAAATGTTAATATCCTTATATACAATTCATGACTAAATTCATATTTTTTTTCAACATACTTTTTTTTCTGTTGACTACTTCTAAACATAGCTGAGTTTAGGTCCAGAGTTGGTCCAGAGTTGGAAAGACTAAAATAAATTATGCCAAATGAAAACAAATGTGAAATTCAGTGATATTGGGAAGGAGCTCAATTGTTAAACATCTTTAAAATTCATTAGGATTAATGTTATATTTCATTACTTTTAATCTAAGTCTAAAGGACTAAAGAAAATAATGGAAGCAGGTAGATTTCTCTGAACCTATCATTTAAATATGAAGCATCTACTATTTATAGGAGCATCTGTCCTAATCCTTAATTCATACTTAGAATAACTCTACTGGAGAGAGGTTAAATGAATAATACATTACTGAAATAGTATTTCCTGGGTTCAAATCCTAGCTCTATCATTTTTTAATTGTCTGACCTTGGATAAACTATTCTCCTTTTCTTGCCTCAGTTCCTCATTTGTAAAATGGGGATAATAATATACTTACTTCATAGTATTGTTGTGAAAAGTAATTAAAGGACTTAAAACAGTTTTTGGCACAGAATAAACAGTTAAGAACTATTACATATTATCAGTACTCTCCTGTTCAAAATTAGGGAAATTGAGACTAAAATTCAAGTACTTTACTTCACCAGTTATACAATATAGTAAGATGTGAGGTCAGATCTGAATTCCCTACTAAATCTCGATATTTTGTAGGAAAAAAGGAAACCATCTGTAGAAAACTTTATCATTGGAAAGTTATGATTATTATAACCATATCAGTGTAATTTAGGTAGGAAACAAAAAATTATAACACTTGTTACATCTACTTAGCATTATAATAACGTTTTATTGGGGAAAAGATAAATGTTCAAAGTCAAAACATCTTTTTACATGCAGACAGATGAAACACACAAGAACGTATTTTGCCAATTGTTCATGTATTTTAAAGCTTTTTTTCTGTAATATTCCTTGTAATAACTCAGATGCCTTAACTAAAGGCCAATTTTTATGATAAATACCAATCAACAGTTGAAGTTCTAATTTGGTCTGTAAAATATTCGTTGGTTAGTGTTATAATAAAACCATACGAACAATCTCCTCAGTCATAAGACATTTGGGTTTTGATGTTAATAAAGATCTTATGCACTCCCACACATTTAATGGAGTTTAGCATAAACCAAATATATTTTAAACCTTCAGCAGTTATTCTATCCAAAAAAATATGTTTCCCTTAAATTTTACTGATTAAAATGAAAAGTTCTGGGCAAATTTTAGGGTGAAAATAAAGAAAGTTAACAAGGACATACTACCATAAACAGGGTGGTCCAAACTTTTCTAGGGCAAAGCAAGGGTGTCCTTGGTGAGGGTTATTTCATGAAGTTATTTTCTTATGTGATTGACCAATGTTTTGTTTTGCTTGTTTTTGTGCTATGTGAGTTTAATGTTTGTTTTCTATTTATCATGATTTTGCCCTCCTCCCAAATGATAAACTCTGCATTCTACTAACAGTATCAGCTACAAAAAATTAACCAAGCTAACTTTTATTGGTTTGTTTTCTTGGACTACAAACGTGATGAGATGCACCCCTGACCCCCTAGACCATCAAGTCAAGTCATATGACTGGAGTGATTGACATCTAGGAGAAGATCTGTTTAAAGCATTGTTTTAAAACTAAGTGAGGAAATGTCTCTCATCTATATGATAGGATAAAGAATTATTCAATGGCTTAGAATATGAGCTCACATTTAGTGTTTAATTTTTTTAAAGCTTTAAGATGATTTTTATAATCATTTAAAATTTAAAACTTTTTAATAAGTTTGAATAGTGTTTTATTTTCTTTTTTCCCTATGCTTTACATGTTCACCAAAGCTCCTTTTAAAAAAAAAGTAAATGAGCTTTTCTATGTACAAATAAAATTTTTTTAACATGTGGATTAGGGATTTGAGAGGAGGGAAGAAAGAAAGCAGATACAATATTCCAACTCCAAAAATTATCTAAACTGAGACAGAAAGTAGCAGCAGGAAATTAATATAAGGTTTTAAAAGAAAAAATGGTAATATAATGAAGCAAACGTTAAGCCAGATGTTACATAAGAATGAGACCCTCTCCTAAAAAGTTCTGGCTACTTTTATTATATCCAAATGGAATGATCAAAGTTGATGCCCTACCTAAAGTTTGAGACTGACACTCACAGTAACTCACTTATTCTCAGCATTTGGCTTAAGAAGATTTTCAATTTGCAAAAAACATCATGTATTTGTTTTGTATTTGTCAAAACTCATGGGATTTCTTCTACTCAGTACATTTCATCTGGAAAGCCAAGTTTGTTGTTTTCTATTTTTACTTTTGCTCATATACAGAAACTGTTATATTATTCTAAAGTCCACAACAGGACTTTAATCCCATATGCTTTCAGATCAAAAACTTAGTCATAACAGTTCACAGTGTGAATAATATTAGCATTTATCTGCCTACCCACAAAAACACACATTAAATCAGTATTGGGATGCAATCATTCAAACTGAAGGAACATGGCAAAATTCACCTTGGACACCTATTAATAAACTAATTTTCTGTAGTCATAATTGGCTTCTGAGAATATCTGATAATAACTTTGGAAACAATGTTAAAAAAACAGTATAACAAAAGAGAAGCTGACCAATCTTTCAGCAACCCCATTATTGGAACTGAATATGGTAATACTGATTAAAATGCTTTATAGAAAGTTTGCCAGTCTAACTAGACTGAAATGTAAGCCAGTAATTTCGACATTGTTAAATCATTAGCAAATTCCTTTGGTGAACTTCATGACGTGAACGGTAAGAGCAGCCTATTAAGAATTCACTGGCACGCAAAGCATACATATACAGTATTTGTATGCCTTCAACCAGGTTTATTAAGATATTCAAAAATACACTACATAAACCCTGGAGGGCCAAGGCCAAGGCCAGATATGGTATTTTTTCCGTCTGCCCCTTTGCCAACATTTTCTGAATACAGCATGCAGTTCTGTACGCAGTGTCAAATAATGGTTGAGTAACAGAGCACACACACCCCTCTATATATAATAAATATACGGTATCATGAAATTCAGATATTTCAAGTATTAAAAATGTACATCAAATGAAGAGAGAACAACAGTGGGGGTGGGGAGTAAAACAAATTTTTATGTCCTTTCACTTAATTTTTCTGGCATTAAATGTGCAAAATCAACTATTTCAAGAATATATGTAGAACACAAACTTTTCTAACCCAGGAAATGAGAGATACTTTCAGTTCATGGAAGTAACTAAAGATAGATTACCAAAGAAAACTGATCTTTTTCACCATTTCATCAAATACAGCATTTAAAATTACTTAGAAAAGCATTGTGGTAATATGTTGCTCCAAAATGTTGCCTGTTAGGAAACACATTTTATCATCTGACAGACCTTCACTTCCCAAACTCTCCTTCATCATTAAAAAATCCTTCTGTAGTTTGATGCATTTTTCCAGAGAGCAATGAATAGGTTAGATCAGCTGCTGACTTTATCCACTGACATACAGACTGACTGATGGAAACTTCTAACAGCCTTAAGACTTTAAGCCGTGGTACAAGGGTTTACATCAGACCCTTCACAGAAGAGGAAAGCCATTTAATCCTAAAAACTTGCTAAACTTCCTACAAGAAAAACCAGAGATTTTGTGTATTTTATTAATTCAAAAAAACACAGCAAAATAATACTTCTATATCTCTGTGTGTTCATATTTCTTTTTTCCTGTATATTTATGTATTGGACAAGACGAGTTCTTAAGACTGAGCTGCAGGTGGCAACCCCAATTTCACTCTGTTCCATGCGTCATTCTTCCTATTAAGGGCTACTGCTTGCATGGGTCCCTGAGAATAATTGCTACCACTTCATTCTGAAATGACATGCAGATTTGTCAGGTTTTTTTTTAATAGAAAAGAGAGAGGATGCCAAGGGACCCTGGGCTTATCTTTCTTACTAAAAGAAAGTTCAAAGGCTTCATAATTTAAATAGAAAGTGACTGGACTGCACATTTGCCCACATGCTTTTTATTAAATTATTGAAAGTTCTTTTTTTATTTCCCTGCATTTTTTAATTCTCAACTCCAATGTATATTTTCTATGTATTTGTACTGAAAGGAAAAAAACTCCCAAAAGAGTGCATGCCAAAGAGCAGAGCTTCCTGGTCCCTAAAATTGATGTATGTTTATGAGGAAATCCAGCATGCAGTTTTCAAGACCTACAGGTCCATTGTAAGTTAAACCATGTGGCCTTCGCTCAAATCATTCCTTCCTTTCAAAGTCACTCATCAGAACTCCCAATTGCCCTCTTCCCTTGCATCTTCCTGCACTGATCTGCTCCCACCAAGACCCAGCTCTTTGCCAGGGGAGCCCGTGGGGGGCAGGCCACCAGCCGGCCATCTGCAGGGCCCTTTTCATCACTGCAACGCCCTCCCAAACACTGAGCTTTATTTGTTTTTCTTCTACTCTTTTATTTCAGATAAAATTTTTAATAGGAAAAGAAACTTTTTTCAGTAAGAAATACAGAGAATGTTTTAACATGCATCAAAAGATTCCTGGCTTCCTTCGAAAACTATTAAATCAGAACATTGATGGGTATGGAGGGATTTGCTTTTTAAATTTGAGAACTTCTTCAGAGTGTTAATATTATTTTTTATGTCATTACAAAAGTGAGGAAATACTCTTGCAAGGGCACAGTTCTTTTTATAACAAAACACAAATATTTCAGAATTGTGTATTGCTGAACGGATGAATTAGAAGCAAGAATATCCAGCCTTAAGCAGAAGTTAACATTTTAAGTGCTGCATTATGTATCATCAGTGAATTTATAAAAAGAGAGAGCATTTAGGAGAAAAGGCTGCCTTTGTTTCATTACCTAATTTTAAAATACAGTCACGTAGCATTGTGTAAAGCCTGAAAGTCATACCTCATCCTTGAAGATGACATATGACCTTAATTCTCCAACAAAAGAAATAAAAATACAACTTAGGTAAAGAATTTGCTGTCCATCTTAAACTCTTTTGTTGGTTCATTTTCACTTAGCCTACGCCTCATTTATCTTGGGATTTGCACGGAATCCTAGTGGAGGGCCTCAGAGTTGTTAAGTGACAATCTAAAAGCCGATTTAGGGTCAGGCAGTTTAACCAGGTGAGCAGAGGGTTTCACTTTGATTAGGAAAGAAGGCGGCTGCTCTGCCAGGATGTCGGTCCTGTGAGGCCAAAGGGCTTTATCAGTCCCGAGAGGAGAGCTGTCCAGCGCAGATGAGTGGCACTCAGCAGGGGAGCACCTAGGCTCCGAGGACACCCTCCACCCTGCAGCCAGGGAGCCAATAGGCCAGAAGGAGAAATACCGCAGGATTGCTTCAGTGTATTAATTAGCGCTTTCTACAGGGGGTTATCTTTGAATATTAAGACAGTCATTCCAAAATCATGTTGAAGTGCACACGTTAAAGAGTCGCAGCAGAAATCAGGACGCTGCCTTCTGCGTTATTTCTTAAATGCCAGAATTATTTGATTTGTCCATCCTGAGACTGCAGTTGTTTTCCTTAGTAAAGAGAGGAACCCTTAGAATACATCTCTTAATATTTTTATAGGAAGTGTTATTTCTTTTAGCCAAAGACCTTATTCCCACTCTATATCTGTCCCTTTTGTGACTGGCACTGTGTCGCTGTTACATGACCACATTCTGCGAGGCACGAGCCTTCCCATGTCTCAGGATTCTTGACTTTGCAAGGGAGTGGTTCAAAGAAACGTGTTCATCCAGGGAAGTGAAGAGCAAAAGATTTTCCTTCAACGGCATAGAGGTGTGGTTTTTGAAAGGGTATGCTGTACCTCTGACAAATTATCACCTTCACTTACATGTCCGTAGATAACAGTATTTCAGCAAAGAGACGTATATGTGAAAGGGCACAGACAAAGACAAGAGGGGAGGAAGGGCAAAGATCGCTAGAAGGGGTGAAGAGCTGTACCAATGGCTGTCTGCTAACGGAACAAGGCTCTAGAGCCTAGTTTCCCTCCGCTGAAGTGTGGTTCGGGGTCAGCACGGCCTGCATGCCTTGTGAGCCTGTGAGAGCTGTGGTGTGGTGGGTCTCACCCCAGTCCTACTGAACCAGACTCTCCTTTAACAGATTTCCAGGTGGTTCACATGCACATTAACATTTGAGGAGCTCCGTTCTACAAAACTAAAGCAGGAGAACATGACAAGTAGAGACATGGGCATTGAGCTCCAGAATACATTTTTTTTAATCACAGTATAATTGACATACAATATCCTATTAGTTTCATGTGCACATCATAGTGATTCAGTACTTTTATATATTACTAAATGATTCCCACAATAAGCCTAGTTACCAACTGTCACCATACAAAGTTATTACATTATTGAGTATATTCCTTACACTGCACATCATATCTCATCACTCATTTATTTTTTAAGTGGAAGGGGACCCCTTAATCCCCTTCACCTATTTAGCCTGTGTTTCAGAAAACATTTCAGATTTTATTTTTAAGTGAAGAGAGAGAGAGAAAGGTAGTTATTTTAGAAAGAATAATATACTATTGGGTATTAGAATCCGGAAATATATACGTATGTATATATACACATACATATACAAATATGTAACAAAAACAATTAGAATCCTATTGAGGTAGTTCACTTGACAGCCATGCACAATAAGTGATTTAAGACATATTTAAATGTATTATACCTTATCCTATTTTTTTACACTAATTCCTGAAGAGTATCAAGACTCCTTGCTCCCAGTTTCTAGGAAGTTAAATGGTCACAGGAGTGTCCTTCTCAGGTAACATTTTATCAAACAGTAATTCAATAGGGGCTCACTCCACAGATAATAAGGTCACAATACACATGTCAACTTAGTTGCCACCTTTGCTAAGGATCCTAATGCAAAATTCTGATGGCACCCTGAAAAGCAGGAGATAAGACGGAAAAGTGGGAGAGAGAAAGAAGACCAAGAAATATACGGGTGACCCTGCTATCCAAATTCAGGAACATGACGAATTCTGATAGCAGGAGATGTTTGTACTTGCAGAGAATGCTGGGTAACAGAGAGTAGTGGGGGGAACATAACCAATGCCATTTACCTGGAAGTTCACTGATAGTCAATAGAATATCAAGAGAAGATTTACCTTAGCCATCCTTCCTATTAATGAACCATGAGGATGATTTACTTTAGAGCAATGAATGTGATCCATAACTTCAGAGCGTGAAGTTGTGAGCTTTTTACCTGTAACTTATTTTCCTCTGCCTTTAATCCTTTTCCCCTGAGTCCTCTCTTAGTTGAGATGAGCATAGCAGAATCCTCTGCAGTTGTGGATGGAGTTGGGGAAACCAGCTTCTGAGGACCGTTATGCATGCTAACCATATCTCACTCAGACACTAAGCGGAATAATTTTCCTTCCTTAACTAATTTGTCACACTAATTCCTTCACCCAGACTTACTCACAGGCAAGGCTGGTACTGCCTGTAGAAATGACTGCAGCTAGTCTAACCTGAAGCACACCCACAATTAGCAACCTTCTCCCTAAGTTTTCTCTTACCGTCCCATAAGCTGCATTTTAACTGTCGACACTGTAGAAGCCCCTGAAGACACATTTCTTTGGTGGTGGTGCGCTACAAGAGGCAGTTTAGAGACCACTTATGAAGCTATGTCATCTGGGCAAGCTACTTAACACCTCTTTGGGCCCCAGTTCCCTCAAGATAATATTAATACCTACTTTACAGCATTGTTTTGAGGATTTGGTGATGTGTATATGTAAGTGGGCCACGCATACATGTGCACACAGTGTTGGCACACAGTGAGTGCTACGTAAATATTAGTTGTTATAATTCTCAAGTGCCCGCTCCCCAAATGTTACTAACACAACCTACTGATAAGACAGAACTGAGTTCATTGCTTACCTCGGTAAGGGAAAAGACAACATGGCAGAGTTTTGATAGCACCTCCATGGAGGAAGGAGGCAAGGTCAACATTTGTGGGGAATGGAAATTTGGCTTATGGTGAGCTTTTCAGTTAGGGATTGATTAGAATTAGGTGAAGATTAGGATACGATTGTCCAGCCCGAAGTCTGTTTTGATGCTTTCCATTGATGATTTCGTGGATCTTTAGGGAAGTTCCTGGCATGAACCATCAGCCATTTGCCTGGGCTAGTGTCTCATTAAGTAGTAGCTAAGTTAATGTAGAACAGTAAATGGGTTGGGGTGTGTGTGTGTGTTTATGGGGTGGAGGGGGATATAGTAGGTGGTGCTAGGCAGTTTTATTCCTCGGTGTCAAGCTACATATGTGGGTTGATAGTCTTGGTGGTCATTATTATTATTTCTTCTTCTTCTTTGTATTATTAATGATATGTTTCTCAGAATAAATACAAGTTAGCTAACTACCACATTAATTAGATTAGTAGGATGATCTATTTTTACCCATAGCCACCCAGGAAACATGAAGACCTTGAGATCTCAGACAAAATGGAGGGAAGTCCCTGGGAAATGGGATCTGTGTGAAGCAGACATGTCCTAGAGGACTCGAGGGGGAATTAGGAAGGGCTAGAGTAAACAGAATAAGCCATGAGATGGTATCAGATAGATATCAAATATGCTCTATACCTATATAGCATAATTATTTTTCTGATGTCAGCCTTCTTTCATCCAACACGTAATCATTTACATTGGGTTTGATTCTTAGAGAGCAACGAGTCTCAACCATGGTATTTGTTTTGCTTTGTTTTTCCTTTTGAAGTCTTTAGGGTATCTAAAAGATCCTTTGAGAAAAACATTGCACACAAATCCTGTTTCTGCCACATACTAGCCATGTGGCCTTGAACATATTATTCAACCTCTCTAAAAAGAATCTATATCTATAAAGAATGTTATAAAGAGGTAGTTATTAGCAGATAATCCCCAATAAATTATAATTGCAGTAGAATGTGCAGATATGCTTTGTATTTTATAGGTTGTATCTACATATATGTACTTTTGCTTTTGATACATGAATATATCACTCTAGTAGTTTTGAGTTATATTCTGTACAAGTACAAATTAGTAATTGAAATGTATGTCATATCTGTCTTAAATATAACTGAAATCTTATTAATCGTCCACTCAAAATCACAGAATTTAGTTTTAATTGCCAGTCATGATTAAGTGTAGTACAAAATTTCACTTACCTAACAAATAATCCTATTCTTATTTATATTCAAGGCACTCAATTTTTACATCAATTATTAGCATTAATTTCCACTAATATTTGCTTTTGAGCTTTTCTATTTTCATAACATTATAAATTCTAGGCTATTAAAAAAATCTGGAATTATCCCCCAATTTTTTTTAAAATCACTGTTTAAGTTACAGGATTTTTAAAAAGAGAGTTATAATCTATTTACTACAGAAAATAAATACCAGATCCATATGCTTGATTAGAAGAATTGATTGATAAATAGGTTTCAAAAGACCTAATAATAAAGTAACTAAGAGGCAAATTGCAATTCTAATTTCAGATTTTATGGAAACATTACTTTTCTTTCTTCCTGGGTGTCTTTTATGTTAGTTTACAACATAACTATGTTTGTTATCTCTGATTTTTATTTAGGAAAAATTTTTCCCCAAAGGTTTATACTGAAAGGAATGAAATTGACATAATAAAAAATGGCATTGTTTTAACATGTATAATACATTTCATTTTAATACTGTGTTGAAACTAAATAGCAACAGTGTCTTCTCCCCCTGTTCCTTTTCATGGTGCCAAAAGAGCCCATACATCCAGGTAGCCTTCAGATATAGTGTCAGGGAGCCCCCATTTCTATCACTCCCTGATGATGAATGAGGTTCTTCTTCTAAACAAATAAGCACTTCAGAGGTTTACCCTTGACAGGGTTGTTAATCCAGAGAGGCTGCCTTATCACTGCAGAATTCAAGGGCTGAAGTTGTACAGGGTCCCTGCACTGCCTGGCTCTTGGGCAGCTGTCTGGAAGCTGCATGGCACATGGCCACCCTTTTTAAAGAACAGCCAGTCTCTGCCCTTCTCGTCAATGTTCCCTCTATTTCTAGATCTGGCCCCTCGGCTAACTTAGGATTTTTCTCTTTGCAAATGGAAATCATTTATATCACACATGTAGTATTTGGTTAATATGCCACATTTAAAATAGCTTTCATTTTATGTCCAGAAACAACAGATGGCCAACATAAATTCTCATGCATGGAAAGCAAATAAAAGACAGGGGGCGCCACATGACTGATTCTGGCGTAATAAGAGCAGCCCTAGACACACCACCTCTGGACTCCAGCACGCAGAACACAGAGACAATCTCCACCTCTTATCGGCAACGTATACATTTCTTACCAAGACTCTCTGACTCTTGACTTTGCTTCATTTGACATCTAGACTAAAGGTCAGCATATCTTTTACATTCCAGAAGCTATGAGGAATCAGCTTCAACTTAGATTCCTGTTAGGAATTGATGAGTTGACCTTAATTCAATGAGGTTCAACAAATCTCTCATTAGCATCTTTCAAAATATGTGTCCAGATGATGATTATGCAGCCAGGAAAAGGACTTCAGCTAGCATCTGCTCTCTTGATATTTTATAAATATCAAGATTTTTTTTTTTCAATAAAAGTAAAAAGTTAAAAACCAGTTTTGCCTTTGTTAATGATTAGCAGGCACTTCAGACCTCCTTCTAACCTCCTCTATTCTTCCATTCCACTGTGCAGCACCTCAGGAGATATGTAGAAACAAAGAATGTGTATTTTTTATCCCAGTCACAAGCTTTAAGTCTTAAACAGTTTAGAAGAGGCATGTGATGAAGCCTGTTTGAAAAGCAAAACATATGTGTTTTCAGTTTATAAATTATAAAATATTCAAAAGCACAAACTAACTCCAAGGAATTGGTTACTGCTAGATATCTGGAACTGTTCTTTTTTCTCTTATCTCTTTGCTTTCTCTTTTTTCCACATAAAATGCAAATGAAACACCTTAGGCCTGAGAAGATAAGAAGGAAAACAACTGTGCCAAAAAGAGAAAGAGTTTGGGGGAGGCAGAGGGGGGCAGGGGGGGCGGTGCTAGGATTTTTTGATTGACAGTTCCTAGGATAGGCTTTTTCTAATTGTTTGAATTTTACAACCCTATAGTTAAGCAAAACAGACATACTATTTTTGTTTTATTTTCAATTCTCTGCACAGCCAGCCTAAAATTACACCTTATAAACATTGTAGTTCAGTACAGAAAGTTTGCTACATTATTTCAACTCAGAATTGCTGCCCAGTAGATAGATAGTACATAAAATGGGGACTCAACTCTCAACATCCTATCAGTTTGTGTCATTGTATTTGTTAAGAAAGAAGAGCTGGAATGTGCTCTTTTCACAATGATAATACTGAGCTTCCTAAATACTCCAAATCTGTGTGGGTAGCAATTTAAGCCTTAAATTGGGATCTACAAGCCTTTCTGAATATTCAATATAAATGAAAGGCTAAGAGAAGAATCCACACCAGGAGAAGAGCCTCGTGTTTTCAGGTTCATGGAAAGCTATGTACATGCGTGTCAGACCTAAATGAAAAGGTTAAAAACCATAGGAGGATCAAACCTATTGTAATACTCACAGATAGGGTCTTCAGATTCACATAAAACCCTTTCATTAAAATCCCATGACTGGTTTTTATTTGTATTTATTATGAACCAGGTAAATGGAAAACATTAGTTAGTCTCAGCAGAACTAAGACACAGTAAAATATCAGAAGCCTGAGGTTAAGCTTAAACCCCAACTCTTCCAATCCCCATCTCAACACTTTATTCTGTGACTGTATCACACTTTTCTTAGGCCACCTTCAATCTTTATGGCAAGGAAAAGTGTTTCCCTCAAATGGTAAGGCTATATAAATGTGTATAGTCATGCTAGTTATTTTTATCAAAAAAAATCTGTTAAATATCTTTTTTGACCTAACTTGAGACTCAGTTCAAAACATTACCATATTTATCATGGTAGTGCTTTATCTATTTCATGGAGATTTTAACAGCAGACAGAAATATATCATTTCTGATGTAACATGTAGATACTATAACACAGTAACCGTTAAAAGGAGAAAGAATTTAATTTCCAGATAAATTTTAGTCAGCACCCGCTGTACAAAGAAGGGCGGTGTTGCTGAAAGATACCTGTAAGTGTACCTAAGCTAGATAGACAATGGAGCCTCTTAAAAGAGATTAGATTAGATAAATGAGGGACAGTTCAAAAGAAAAGTGAAAAATGAATTAGAGGATTGGTTTATGCAGTTTCAAATATCATGGCTTCAGAAGATTATGACAAGAATTGACTATCATTTAAAAAAAGAAAGTTCAGAGAGGAAAAATTTACTTTCAGAAATAGATGATCTTTAAAACTGAAGCAGAGAAGATGAAATTAAAGGAGCATATCTACTATAAGCAATGGAAGAGATTTCAAAATAATGCTTAAGCCAAACCAGAGTCATCTTACAGCAGCACGTTTAGAGCCATCAAGTTTTGTAATGAAAATATAAAGACATATCTTTGCTCTTTATTCTGTTAGATAAATTAAGTTTTATGAGGAAATCTTACTTGGTTGTTTAAAGAATTCCTTTGTCGACCTGAATTTGCTGTCCCTTATTTTAGAATAAATATGTGATTGGATAGTTATATTCCATTCAATGACATTTTCCTAAAAAACTATATGAAGAAAAAAGAGCATGAGAGGTCTGGATAGAGGGAGAATCTTTCAGGCCTTTCGTAGGGTGTATTCCTTTCCAATAATCAGACAGATGTCCATCTCAATTGCTCTTTATTTTTACATATCTATTGACTGGGCCATTCGCCTAAGGAACAAACACAACAGCACCCATGAGAGAGTTATCAAGTGTGATGTAACTGCCCCATAGAGAGATTGTGTCCTTGTTTTCCTCTCTCTGTTATCTCTCTAGACAAATCTCTCCAGCCTCTAATTGCAGTCCTGACTGTGCAATAATTAACAGTTTGGGTTAGAGGAGGGTCTTTTTAAAAACTGTGTAATAGATTAGATGTTTCTACCATATACCTCAACTTAATATGGAATTGATTTGTAAAATAGAAATTGCTTGGCAACTGTCACTTAATGGTCCACTTGGACACTGCCAGAAAGCATTTAGATTGATTGAGTGTTCTTTAAGGTGAATGTATGAAGCTGATCTAATTGATATCAGAGTCACCCTTCACATTTATCATTAGATACAATCTGTGTAGCTGCATAGCATGTTATCTTCTTTTTGAAAAAGATCAACTAAGTAAAAGAGATTCTCCCTTTGTAGTTTCCCCCAAAATAAACATGAACTTCTGCTTCGGGAGGATGAGAGAAGGCTCCCAGCGCATCTGTAGTGTACGTGAGGTGGAGGCTGCTCCTGAGAAGCTCAGATTAGAGAATTCCCTTTAATAATGAAGTCAAATAAACCCCACATGAGATAATTCACTGGGCTTTTATCAGTTACACTCACATCTCATCACAGGGCAAAGTGGAGTTGAGTTGAACAAAAAAGTTCTTCAGAATAAAATGAGACACTGATTTCATGATACGGCAACAGGACTCATTGTTAGACCTAGTTTAAATGCTTACAAAAAAGAAACTAGCTCAATATAATAAAATAGTTTAGTAAGAGTGCAGTAAAAGCTAATAGGTTTCTCAATGAATGCTTCTTAGTGGTGTGATGATACAGAAAGTTTATTCCAAATGAAGACTTGATATAGTGGAGATTTATTTTCATCAGATGTTCAAAGTTTTAACTCTTTATATACATGAAAACTTTAGGCTTGATCCAGTTTGTTTCCATATTGTAAAATAAAATTGTCATTTTAAAAATACTATGTAAATTAGGCAAAAATCTCCTGAATATAAGCACGAGCAACTTCTTCCTGAACGCATCTCCTTGAGCAAGGGAAACAAAAGCAAAAATGAACTCATGGGACTACATCAAACTAAAAAGTTTCCATATGGCAAAGGACACCATCAACAGAACAAAAAGGCATCCTACAGTATGGGAGAATATATTTGTAAATGACATATCTGACAAGGGGTTAACATCCAAAATATATAAAGAACTTACATGCCCTCACACCTAAAAAGCAAATAACCCGATTAAAAAATGGGCAGAGAATATGAAGAGACAGTTCTCCAAAGAAGAAATTCAGATGGCCAACAGACACATGAAAAGATGCTCCACATCACTCATCATCAGGGAAATGCAAATTAAAACCACAATGAGATATCACCTCACACCAGTTAGGATGGCCACCATCCAAAAGACTAAGAACAACAAATGCTGGCGAGGATGGGGAGAAAGGGGAACCCTCCTACACGGCTGGTGGGAATGTAAGCTAGTTCAACCATTGTGGAAAGCAATATGGAGGTTCCTCAAAAAACTAAAAATACAAATACCATTTGACCCGGGAATCCCACTCCTTGGAATTTACCTAAAGAATACAACTTCTCAAATTCAAAAACACATATGCACCCCTAAGTTTATTGCAGCACTTTATACAATAGCCAAGAAATGGAAGCAACCTAAGTGTCCATCAGTAGATGAATGAATAAAGAAGATGTGGTACATATACACAATGGAATACTATTCAGCCATAAGAAGGAAACAAATCCTGCCATTTGCAACAACATGGATGGAGCTGGAGGATATTATGCTCAGTGAAATAAGCCAGGCAGAGAAAGACAAGTGCCAAATGATTTCCCTCATTTGTGGAGTATAACAACGAAGCAAACTGAAGGAACAAAATAGCAGCAGACTCAGAGACTCCAAGAAGGAACTAGTGGTTACCAAAGGGGAGGGGTGTGGGAGGGCAGGTGGGGAGGGTGGGGGAAGGGGATTGTGGGGTATTAAGTTTAGTACACATGGTGTGGGGGATCACGGGGAAAACAGTGTAGCACAGAGAAGGCAAACAGTGAATCTGTGTCATCTTACCACACTGATGGACAGTGACTGAACTGGGGTATGAGTGGGGACTTAATAATATGGGTAAATGTTTAACCACATTGTTTTTTCATGTGAAACCATCATGAGTTTATATCAATAATACCTTAATAAAAAAATACTATGTAATTATTTTTACTAACCTATTCTTAGATATGTGTACGGGCTTGAGTGCACATACGCCAGTACATGTGCTAGTTGACCAAGTTTAGAGAATATAGCAGCTTCTAGTTAGGAATGCAATCTAAGAACTAATTATTATTTTTTTATTCTATCTTAAACATGACTTGTGATATGAGAATCTTTCCAGATGTGATTCGAACTTTTCATCAAAAAATTTTTGGTCTTGCTGAAATAAAGCCCCTGGGCCTAGAGGAAATACAGGGATGGGTCAGATGCTGGGGATAAGAAGAGGCTACGATATCTCCCCTTGCTGACCACCGTGATGACCGTGTTTGGTTTCAAGGACCCTGTGGACCTATTGTTTCAGAACTGAAAAATTAGAAGTACAATTGAAATTGAAAAATTAAGAATGCAAGAAATACAGGCCCAACATTTATTAGGCAGGCTAAGGACTGACTATGCAATTTGCAGGACCCCATGCAAAATGAAAATGTGGGGCGACAGCACAGCAGGAAATAAGTGCCGAGTCCTACATTACTGCTCAGGTCACATCACACATCTGAGAAGCCAGCCCTGGGTGTGCTGCAACTTTAAGGAAGAGCTTAATTTGCTACAAGTAATTTCTCCAAGCTTGATATTATTCTCCATCAAACAGTCTTGGAGCACAAATCTATATCTGTATTGACTGGACATGCATCCAGAAACCTTTACCTGCCCTCTGTTTGTGTGCTTTCATATCTTTATGACATGGAATGAACAGCTTGGCGCCACGTTGCTGTTATCCATTAACCATTCCTGTTTTCCTAATCATCTTTGACTCCATCTTTCTCTGTCCTATCTGTTATTGTCTTCGGAAAAGAGATGTGAGGTTTCCTTAGCCTGTTCTGGTTTACATGACATGATTTGTGTATCTGCCTACAAGAGTTTCTCAAATGAACCCCGTGCATTATCTTCTTCCCCCAGCCCCTCCTCCTCTGAAGAAAGAAGAAAAAGGTCATACATCTGTAAAATGACAGCACTTATGAAAAATGAGAGTTTGGCCCACATGGCTCTCATCAGACACAGACTCATCTGCTGGTCCACAGACACTGCTCATTTCCTTCAGAATCAGACTACAGTTAAAAACAGGAAACACCTAATAAATTGCCTGGTCTATCAAATTAACAAAGCATAGAGAAACTTTCTAGGTAATCAATGAATATTGCTTTAAACAAATGCAAGTGTCAGATCTAAGGAACCTAGAAATGTGACTGTACTTTTCTCTTTAAAATGTTGACCTTAATTTAAATTTACAAATAAAGAAACCTACTTAGAGAAGGTACAGAAAAATTGGACTTTCCACTTAATTTTCAATCACAGATTGACTTAAAGTATTTCTAAAGCAATGAGAACCTTTTTCATATATTCATTGCACTAGGCTTTTCAACTCACACATATTTTTAAAAAACAGAATAAGGAAAATATACAGCAATCATACAAGTGACAGGATTCTCAAAGTAAACTCTCTTTGTATGAAATTAAGCAATCCCATTTTTTAATGGGAAAAAAAATTTCAGTATTTTGAAAAGATGTTGTCATAGGTATACCTGACAACAGCTGCTTGTTTCCATATATTCCCGCCTAGAATGAAATCAGTAAGAAACCATGAAGCAAGGGGTTACTTTCTTGAGCTATATTCTGGAAGTAAATTTAAGTGTGGAAAAAATATATACTTTTCAATTACAACCCTTACTACCCCTCCTCCTAAAATAACCTCTTCTCTGAAAAAATAGAGGGTAAACATCTGAGAAGACTTTGCCCTCGTTCCCTTCAAAGTCTTTGAATGTCTAATCTCTCTAAGGCTTATATGTCCTCCGTGTTACATTCCTCTCCTTAAACCAAGCTTCTAGGAAAATGTTAAGGAAACAAAAACTTCTGAAAATTGAGAAGAATATACCTTTAATTCCTAAGTTTAAACATACTAATTAGGAAAAAACTAATTCTTTTCAGAAAGAATTGAACTACCCCATCCCTCAGAAATGACACAAAATGTTTCTACTACCACTTACAGATATTTTACTATTCAAATCAAGAGTCTATGCCACTGAGAGTATTATTTGTCCTGTGCATGAGTGACCCCTTCAGGTGCTGTATTGAAAAGACTATTCTAGGAGAGTGGGAAAGTTCTCCTGATAAAATCTACAAATGTTAAGAATTTTCACAAAACTTTCAAAGAGCAATTCATTCTAAAGATCCTTGAGAATAATCATTATGATTTTAAATATTCTAAAAAGTAATGCTTCTTCTTACAATGCCCTTCACAGTACCATTCATATATGTCAACCAAGAACCGAATTTTGAATACTACATGCAAGAAAGAAACAACGCTAGAAATAAGGCAACCATAGCAGTCAGAATACAGTGTCAGTCCTATTTCAAATAATCCATGCTCTTACCTTGTGAATATACTAGAATTTATCAAATCATGTATTTAGATCTTTCCCCCCATATGGTTACTACAACAAGGGATGTAATAATGCATGATTCCTGCCCTTTAGAAGTTTGGAATTAAATTGGAAAATGCATGAAAAAATAATTTAATAATGAAATGAGAACTGTCTAGGAAGACATGATAATTTCATGATCTCTACAGTCTCGGATAAAATGTCTGAAGCAACCTGAACAGCAGGCTAGCAGGAAAAAGCAAATATTTGGAAATGGGATAACTCTGAGTCTGCGAAAAAGTGAAATGACTTTGGAGTTGGACCCAAGCAGAGTTATCAACAATCCAAACTAAATGACTAAGGGAGATCATGAAAATACACAAAATGCATTCTAGAAGGCAGGGTCATAATGTCAGTCTACAAAGGGGTAATATCTGTCTGCAGGCAAGCAGTATCTTGGACCTGGGGTACAAGTAGAAGATGGATAGGCAATGCCTCAGCCAGAACGGCTGGGTGTTAAATATAGAATTCAACTCCTCAGAATAAAAGATTAGTGAAGGTGGGTCCCAAATCCGGCTGATATTCAGCCAAGATTTCATTTTGGATAGTATTTGGACTATAAACTAGTAATCATGGGACAAAGGCAGGCTGGCGTACACGCACTCAATGCTCACCTCCCAAACACCAGACCCAGAGCTGAGGGCACCAGAGTGATCCCTACCCCTTCTTCATGGCAAGACTGAAGGGCCCCGATAAGCAATGAACATTGGCTTCCATTGCCTCAGCAACTGTTGAGCAAATGTGGGGCAAACAGGACAGGCAGGGACACACACACACAGGAGATTTGATTAGATCCTTTGAGTGAGGGTGAGATTTTGAAAAGAGAGCAGAAAAATGTAGAGTTTGTGGGTAGGGGTGATATTTCACAGGGGTGTATTTAGGAAGTAAAACCTTCTTGGGGCATTTAACGAGCCATTAACCTCATTAATCAATTTCGTATATGAATGGCATAAAATCATTAGCATGTAAAATGATAGTATGGAGACAATAAAGATTTTCAAAAGCTTCCTGAGAGATTTTAAACAATTTAGAAATATTAAATTCTATGTGAAAAATAGTGTTTACTTTTAAAACAGTTAGAGATTACTTAAACCTCTTAAATAGATCAGAAGTCTATATTATTAAATTTAGTACATCAAATGGCTTTGTGTATGTAGCTCTTTTCTAACACTTTCAACTCTTATTTTGCTGAACTTTTAAAGTTATCCTCATCAAAAATTCTGAAGCTAAACAGATTAGGCTCTACACCTAATATAGATTAGCTAAGTAGCTTAAACAAGATTAAAAATCATCTTGATAGGCATAAAATGAGCCCAAACTACAAATATGAAGATGGACATCACTAGAGGTACTGTACTTCCTTAAGTTTAAAAATAATTCAATATTCTTAGATGAACAACTCAAATTGTACAGATTTAATTCTACTACATTTATTTTTATATGTAATGTAATTAAAATAAAAACATACATAGCTTATGGTGAAGGTAATAGAATCTAACAAAAAAGATACAGATTTTCTGAATGAATACGTAATTGACATTTCTAAAGAGATCCTGGGAAATTTGTTCCATCAGCTAATTAAACCATATAAAGCTACAGTAATCAAGTTAATATGGATGTCCATGCACACACTCTTTAATTGTTTGGGATAAAATCTTAGAAGTTAGAAAAACCTATTATTTGACTCTGCTCAATAAGCTCTTTTTAAGCAAGCTAATCAATGAGTTATTCTTTGCAATTGGATATTCCCACTAACAGAACAATGCAGTACTTAGATGAGTAAGCCTCTATAGAATATCTACTGGCTACTGACCTTTGGAGTCATTCATTCTGCTGCCACCAACTGGTTCTCCTCTGAGCCTTGGATACATTTGCTGCAATGTTTGCAACTGAAACTTTGTGACCTTGTATCCCCCCACCTTTTTTTTTCCCTTCATGACTTTTTCAAGAAAAAATAAAAATCTTTTTAGGTAAAAACCTGACCTAGAACATGCTGAGTTCCTCCCACATCTGCTGTGAACTCCAGGAGATAGAAAACGCACTGCGGCTCAAAGAGAGTCGCCATTTCCAGGGTAAAGCGGAAGATAGTTCATACGGCATGTGCCATCAGAACAATTTTTATGGTCCAGCCTTTGCCTACTTCTGGACTATAAGAAGAAGCCAAGAGAGAACCTTAAAGGCAGAACTCTGAATTGCAAGAGGAGAATCAGAACTCTCCACAATCCACCTGCAAGTCCCATGTAAGGGAACCAATCTTCCAAAGCAGAGCAGTCAATGAAGAGACCATATCAATAGCCAGCCCCATCTGACCAAGTGCTCCACTGGTTTTAGGTCAGAAAACACCATCTTAACCACTCTGTTGATTATTTGTATTTTGTGAACTAAATAATCATATTAACTGTTAATTAGCAGTGTGTATTTTTCACTCCATTGTGCATATTCAGTAAGTCTGGCTAAGCATTTTTATAAGGTATAATAAATTCCCAAGTAAAAATACCTCTTTTTAATAAATACTTTTAATGAGATAGAAGTTGTAGTATTATTCAAATAAAGACTATATTAAAAAAAATAAAGTATCACCCCTTACAGGATATCTCATAAGAAAAGGTGATTTCTATCAGCATTATGTCATGTATTGCATAAAAATGCTCTACAAGTATGCTCTAAGCTTGTCATGGATTCTATTTAGTCTGAATTGGTTAGCTTTTAAATTGGTGCCCAGTGCTTATGAGTCCAATGTGATAATGTCAACCTCTGCTAAACTACTGAGATTAAGTAAATTCGAGTTCTTTCAGTGTCTAAACTTGGGCTCATGTGTACATGCACACAGGCGAACACACACACACATACAAATACATACAAGTAACAGGGGAAATTGGAGAAACTAAGTGAATGATATAGTGCAGTCCTTCACTACTTTTGGTCAAAGCAGGCCAACACATAATAATGCTGATATGTTTTCATTGACTAAAAACATCTCATTTTTCATTGTAGGTCTAGAGAAATATCAATTTAAAGTAGTAAATCATTTGAATTATAGAATATCCATCAAAGCAGAGATTTATTTCTCTGAGTATACATAATAACAATAAAATGTGTTCTGTTAGGGATTCTTAGGAGTCTAACTTAAATGAACCAAGGATCATGACTTGCTATGAATGGATCAACTGCTTGCCTCACATGGGTATATCTTAAGCTCTTGAAGCAAGGCCCCTTAGCAGCAAGCAAAGTAGCTAGTATTATTAAACATTAAACAGCAAGTCTGTGCCAGGTACTGTTCAAGAGCCTTATCCCACATTTACGGTCAATATTCCAAGCAACCTTATACAACAGAGGAAAAAATAAATTAAGTAACTTGCCCAATATTATTCAGGTAGCATTAAGAAAAACTGGGGTTGAATCTCAGGTATGTCTGGCCTCAGAGCTCAAGTTCACCAACTACCAAATTATGTTGGCTCATGAAAATATCAAATATCTGACCCACAACTCTTTGGATATTTTTAATATTTAAATAGGCCTTTTGTCTTAAAGAAGTGGATAAATTTAAATTTAGCTCTTGTCTCAAAGGTCTAAGTTGAGTCTCTTGTTTAATGTGGAAAGGAGATTATCACTGAATTGGTAATTTTACCAAGCAAATTATCTACGTTGTCTAAAATCCTTTATGGGAAAAAAATGGCTTAAAAATAACTGAATGCATACCTATACATATAGACATAGATGATATATAGATTTTTTAAATCTGTGAATTTTTTTTTCTACTAGAAATGAGACAACAGAAGTGGGTAAGATGGACTTGGGAGTCACTGAAAAAGGAAATCCCAAACCCACAAACTAAATGCTGCAGAGGACTGTTAAAACACACACCCTAACGTGAGCCCTCATCCCAGTGGAAGGTGGGAAATTTCGCCTCCATTATTACTGGCTGGACTCCCTTCCTCCATGCAGGTGTTGCAATGGCCCAGATGGTGTTCAGTGCAGCACCAGTACATCAGGAAGACTCGTGTGGACGTCTCTCCGAGCAAGGTAGTGGAGGGACACCCCCTGTCCAGGCTCACGGGGAGCTCTGGCTACCTGCAGTTCCTGTGCCACGGGGGACACGAGAGAACCTTGGCTGAGGCAGGAAACCAGAAGCCAAGGGGCAACGCTGGGCCCGTCCTGTGAACATTGCCCTGTGAGGACTTCCCACCTCCCAGTTGGGAAGCAAATGGCTTCCAGGCCCACCCCAGCTTCAAAGAATATCACCATTCCCTCCTCTCTCTTTCCTCAAAGAACTCAAGCTTCTAGAAAACAAAACCCAAGAGCATAGGCTGTTTGCAAATAACTTCCACTTTTGTCCTCCAAACTTGCCTTGGGCACCAGAGTCTGGCTACAATTAGTGAACATGAGGGAAAATGATAGAGAAAAAAACCCAAATATATTAATATCTTAATAAGTTATCTTGTCCACACATTATATGCAATAGTTTGCTTTTTTTCTATCATTCCCTATTTCTCATTTCCACTTGCCTCACATCTCACTCTTTCTCTAACTTTCCTCCATTTCTCTCGTGTTTTCGTCTCTCTTCTGGCTTCCCAGGGCCCACATCCCTCACTGGGAAGAGTGCTGCAGTGCCTCTGAGGTGAATATTGCATCCAGTTAGATTAAAGTGGCAGGAGAACCTTTGGAAGTATTTGCCAGCAACTAACTCTATGTCCTCTAAGTTTTAGGCTGTGTACATCTGTGTAATCATTTTTCTTTTTTATTCTCAACAATGTTGGGCAATTGACATCCTAATGGTCTTGTGGATATTCTGGTCAAAGCCCTCTAGGGATATTTATAATGTAGATGAAAATATAACCAATTTAATCGGCAAAAGCTAGTTCTGTGGCGTTTTCAAACTCTGTTCAGACACAAGCACTTTACTTTTTTCAAGTTTCCACGCCCCTTAACCGCTTCACTCATTGGAGCTTTAGAATGTTACAAAGTCAAGTTGTGTTGAACAGATGTTCATCTTAAGGAGCTCCAGAACATTATAAATTATTGTAAATTAATTTGCTCATTTCAGAGTCTGACAAAGCAGCCCTCAGGGTCCCTCCCTGGTCTGAGCCAGAGGAAGGGAAGAGTGAAAAAAGCAGCAGGTTGGGGTCCCAGGGAAAAAGAGCTTCTCTTGTGTTTCAGTAAGTGGCGCTGTCACATAGAACTTATGTCAGTGGCTAAGTGGTCGAGCCAGCTGCATCCCATGCGCCACACATGCTCTGGCCTCTTATTTCTCTCGTTCAGTTATTGTGTCTATAAATTCAATGGGCCCCCTGTGCCATGTGCTCATCCAGAAGAGCCCCAGAGGAAGCATGAATGTATCAAGGCTCATAAAGTACAAATCCTTACATGTAAAAACCGACACTTTCATCCTCTCCAGGCTGCCTCTATATAGATTTCTTTTTAATGAAAAAGAAAAAAGGCTTATTTTTCTGCTTTCAGTAAAATGCCTGTGAGTGTTATACAATTAATGATTTTACTTTTAAAATTTCTACTACAGTAAAGCTACGAATTTTATTCTCCTCTGAAACTATGTCAGTCCATGGTTAGAACACCCATTACTAACAATAACTCACCATTCAGTTTAATCATGAAAACGACCCATGTCAAGTATCAACTCAGAGGAATGTAGATATATAATATATATACATATGTAATTGAATACATCTTTCTCTCCTTTCAATTCCCTTTTAAATTACTTTTCCTGAAAATCTATTATCTACTTGGAAATCTAATGGAGAATCCACTCTCTACTTCGTCTCTCCACTCTGACAATGTTAGCCAAACACTTTAATGTAATTAGTAACATTTTGAACATACCCCTATTAGCATTTCACCTGGAGGGTTATAATTATTTATTTATCTTGTCTCTTCACTCCATAGTATAAACTAACAGCAGTTTTTAATGGAGGTTGGGTCCTCTTTGTGTGTATACATTCACCTTCCCAGCACTTCCTACCTCTTCCTGAAGACTAACAGAACACAGAAATGTAGGGAGTAGAGAAGAAAGAGGAAAGGTCATATGTATTTTTACAAAGGTCCCCACTGTAGGGAGGAGATATATTGCATTCATATTTGTGTGCATATCAGTACCTGGCACATCAGATTAATAAACTCTCGATGAGTAAGTGAGTGGAAAAAGGTAAAGCAAAAACTTTTAGTGCAAATAATTCAGTCCTAATAATTTCGAGTCAAGTCATTCACCCAAGCTGTTTTGGGAAAAAGAAACATTTTTATTTCAATGTGTTATTTTTTAATTAACTAGTGGTAGGGAGAGCAGAGAAGAAGGTGTTGATGTTTAGGGAAGAAAAGAGGCAGTATTGATGCATAAGAGGAAGGATAGTGTAACATATAGAAGACAAGGTGAACTCCACAGTTTAATCCATGTTGGGCTTCAGGTTTCTCTGCATGAGAACCAGAACATTTGTTTTTGATTATGTGCTGAACACCTGAACCCAACTTGCCACACTCTGTCACTTCCCTACTGAAGTGAAACATTGGATATTATCACCAAAACATGATAACCATTTAAGTGGAGGCAAAGAAACACATATTTTATGACACCTCTTGGACAATTAGGACCAACTTCTCTCCTTCCCAGGATTGCAGGGAAAGCAGGGGTCAGATTTCAGTCACTTAAGCTAGTTCAATTTGAGAAAATGCAGCAGGAAAGAATTGACCTTACTCAAAGAGAGATCTGGACTTTGCCCTTGTCTCCTGGGAAATGATCTCTAGGAAGAGTGTCTTTGCTAACCTGAGGACTTTGGGCTACAGCTGACTTTCTAATGATGTGACTTATGCTAGCAGTGTGGGACCATGCATTACCCACTCTACCTCCAGAGAGGCTGGAGACTAAAGGTATCAGCTCCTTCGCCTGAGTGGCTGGAGATTAAAGGTCAGACCCTTGGGCAGTCAACTCCATAATTAAACCCCTATAAAAGCTATGGACACATGCTTCAGGTGAATTTCCCTGGCTGGCAGTACTCTGTGTATACTGTCAGATGGCATCACTGGAAAAGCAATGCTCCATGATTCCTCGAGCAAAAGACACCTGGGAGCTCCTCATTCAGATGTTTCTTGGTTCTACCTTACGAATCCTCCTCCCCCAGCTAGTTTTTTATCTGTAGTCTTTCCCTGTAATAAACTGCAACTGTATAAACCGCTTTCACTGAGTTCTGTGACCCCTTCTAGTGAACTAGCAAACCTGAGGGTGGGCTTTGGAACCCTGAAATTCTGCAGTTGGTGCCAGAAGTTAGTGTCCTCTGGATTCTCTATACAGAGCTTCCCTGATTATTTTGTTTGTTTGTTTGTTTTTTGAGAGTCACAGACTTTGAGGTTGCTGCCCAGTAGAGACAGTTCATTTAAATCCACTTGGTATCAAATGGGGTGGGCTTGAAGGCTGGGGGTTAGACTTCACCTGAAGACTCCTTCATTCACATGTTTGGTGTCTGGTATTGGCTGTTTGGCCAGGAGCTCAGCTGGAGTTGTGGCCTGAACACCGAAGATGCAGCTTTTCCACCTACATGCTTGTCTTCACAGCAGAGCACTGAGGTTCCCTGGGCCAGAGGCCCGAAGGAGAGAGAACCAGAAGGAAGACTTGCCATTCTTATGACTTCACTCCAGAAGTCAGGTACTCTCAGGTCTGTCTGCATTTTGTTTGCAGAGAATCTCACAAAAACCCACCTAATTTCAAGGGAAGAGGAAACAGACCTCACTTCTTGACAAAGCCTGGCAGGTCTGGAAGAGCATGTGGGACCAAAAATAATGTTTGCCATTTCTGAACAGTATCAACTACCACAGCAACTCCATATGAGAAAGGAGAACTAGTGACCTGTGTTGATTTTCTGTGAGGAGAAAAGGAACACTAACACCGTAATTTCTTCCTATTTCATGGATAATGTGACATACAATGCACAGAAGGAACTCCAAATGAAAGTTGACAAGTTCTCATAAAGTATTCTTGGTGACTGAAGTGCCAGATTTCCCTCTGTTCCCCTATTAGCCAGTTGGTAGTCAAATGACCTGGGTGATGCTCAGGAGCTGAATAAGAATGAAACTCTTTTAAGTGCCTTAAAAGACTCTTTTTTAGTCTTGAAAGAATGAGGCCAATAAACAGGAAATGACTCCTTTCTATTCTAACTCATGCTAACCTTTTGTGAAATAACATTACATGGAATAATTATTTGGTTTAAAGCCTCAGGAAGAAAGTGAGATGTTCCATGTGATATAGTGCTAAAAATGGTTCTTTTTGGGGGGGGTTATGGAAAGAGGTCTTTCAGCAGTCCTCAAAAGAGATTTCTGACAGACACAAGGCAGCAGACTAAATAGATCACTGGCAATGTCTGACTTGATGGTTCCACAACTACTAACCCATTTTCCTCATCGTGGGTGCCAGAAGCAGCAGCTTCCAAAGCCACAGCTTGCTTAAATAGCAGCTTAATTCAACTAATAACACACGTTTTTTCCCTGAAGATAATTTTTAAAACTGTTTTGATAACCGACCCTAGCACCACTTCAAGGATTGGCTGTTGTCAATAAAATGCAAAATCATCTCATATGATTTTTCAAGTCTTTTTCCATAGGCCAGGCATCCATTTGACTAATTTCTAGGCTTTTTGAGTTTTCTTAAAACTCAGTATTTGAAGATTCTTCCAATATGGACAGAGGCTTACAGTTCTCAGATACCAGTAATTCTCTCTGGTCAAACAGTGGTATTTCTTCCTCTTTGTTAGTTATGTGGGAAACACAAACCAAAAATGTCAAAAATAAAAATACTAAAGATAGAATAAATCTTAGAGTTTTCAACTTTTCTACAATCCAGGATGCTAAATTGTGGGATATGGAAGGATAGTAGGGACATAAAGAGGCAGGAAAGAAGCAAGAAGGAAACATATTAGGGAAATTTCAGGAAATATATTTTGACTGTGATTTGCTCCACTGTGACATTTTTAAAATATGAATTCACATTAGAAACAATTTATTTAAATAAATGATCACAATTTTCAAACTATAAGGATTTTGAATGTTAGCGAAGTTATCCATGAAAGTCACTCTACTTCAAAGACAGAATGGAACAAGAAATTACAGTGTTTTAAACTGAGACTATTTCATAATTAAAAAATAATAATATCATAGATACAAAGAAATTCTCTGTATATTTACCAGTAAAATTTTCCCATCATTCAGAGCCTATAAGCATAGCTCATTGCGTCCTTTGTGGTAGGTTTAGTGTGGTGGAAAGTGAATCGAATTTCAAGTCAGAGAGCCCAACTTGTTACTCAGTTTTGAAAATTCACATCACTTCTCTAAAATCTAGAATCTCCACCTATCAAATAAGACATATAAAAATTAAATCACCCATTTATTTTGAGAATTAAAAATATAGATGGGATTTATTTAAAAATTAAAAAGTACTATACTAAACTATATCATATCATTATTTTTATTACTTTAAATATCACACTGCAAAAAATGAGGAAATAAATTATTCTTTTCCAGATTTATCCTTTAACATTTTTTTTCTAAAATTAGGTTTGAAGTTACAAAATAGGAAATAGGAGAAACTTTAACTACCTGTAAAAATGCTAACAAAAATTCAGTTTTGAGGCATTTTATGACTTATCCTTAAAGTTTAGTACAATTAGTCCTCTGCTTCCATTCCAAAATAATATTTTTCAGAAACTCGGGTATTTTACATTTCAAGGTAGATATTATGGAGGCAAAATAGTGAAGAAACAGTGTGTGAGCATAATGTAGATATTTTTGTAGCACTTTTATACTAGTTGATGTTTTATAAGGAGAAGAACTTGATTACCTTTCTCCTTAGTGTTTAAAAAGAAATCAAAAAGTCCTAGCCATGACAATCAGACAAGATGAAGAGATAAAAAGACCCAAATTGGTAGGGAAGAAGTTAAACTGTTACTATTTGCAGATGACATGATATTATATATAGAAAACCCTAAAGACTCCACCAAAAAACTGTTATAACTAATAATTGGATTCAGCAAACTTGTAGAATACAAAATTAACACACAGAAATCTGTTGCATTCCTATATACTAACAATGAACTAGCAGAAAGAGAACCAGTAAAACAATTTCATATACAATTGCATCAAAAAGAATAAAACAACTAGGAATAAACCTAACCAAGGAAGTGAAAGACCTGTACTCTAACAACTATAAGACACTCATGAGACATATTAAAGAAGACACAAATAAATGCTCATGGATAGAATTAATATGGTCAATATAGCCATCCTACCTAAAGCAATTTACAAATTCAATGTAATTTCTATCAAAAACAACATTTTTCTATGAACTAGAACAAATAATTCTAAAATTCATATGGAACCACAAAAGACACTGATTAGCCAATGGAATCTTTAAAAAGAACAACAAAGCTGGAGGTAGTATGTATCCTGACATCAGGCTCTGCTACAAAGCTACAGTATTCAAAACAGTATAGTACTGGCACAAGAACAGACCCAAAGATCAGTGGAACAGAAAAGAGAGTCCAGATATAAACCCACATATATATGGTCAATTAATAGATGATAAAGGATGGGGAAAAGACAACCTCTTCAATAACTGGTGTTGGGAAAACTGGACAGCTACATGCAACAGAATGAAACTGGATTATTAACTCCATACACAAAAGTAAACTCAAAATGGAGCAAAGGCTTGAATGTAAGACACGAAACTATAAAACTCTTAGAAGAAAACATAGGTAAAACTCTCTTGAGCATAAGCATGAGAAATTTCTTCCTGGACACATCTCCTTGGGCAAGGGAGACAAAATCAAAAATAAGCAAGTAGGACTTCATCAAACTAAAATGCTTCTGTACAGCAAAGGACACTAACAGCAGAACAAAAAGGCAACCTACAGTATAGGAGAATATATCCATAAATGATTTACCCAATAAGGGGTTCACATCCAAAATATATAAAGAACTCATACACCTCAACATTAAAAAAACAAATAACCCAATTAAAAAGTGGGTGGAGGACCTGAAAAAATATTTCTCTAAAGAAGAAATTTAGATGGCCAACAGACACATGAAAAAAATGCTCCATGACGTTAATCATCAGGGAAATGCAAATCAAAGCCACAAGAAAATATCACCTCACATCAATAAGGAAGGCCGCTATCCAAATGACAAGAAATAACAAGTGTAGGCAAGGATATGGAGAAATGGGAACCCTTCTCGATTTTTGGTGGTGCAGTCTAGAGAAATGGGAACCCTTCTAGACTGTTAGTGGTGCAATGTGAATTGGTGCAGCTGCATGGAAAGCAGTATGGAGGTTTCTCAAGAAACTAAAAAATAGAAATCCTATTTGACCCAGTCATTGCACTTCTAGGAATTTACCTGAAGAAACTAGATTCCTGATTCAAGAAGATATATGCACCCCTACGTTTATTACCACATTATTTACAATAGCCAAGATATGGAAGCAACCAAGGTGTCCACCAATAGATGTATGGATATAAAGAGGTGGTACATACACACAATGGAATATTATTCAGCCATCAAAAAGAAAGAACTCCTGCCATTTGTGACAGCATGAATGTACTTCAAGGGTATTTTGCTAAGTGAAAGAAACCAAGCAGAGAAAACAAATACAATATGATTTCACTTATTTGTGCAATATAAATACAAAGCAGAACAAAACAAAATAGCAGTAGACTCACAGACACTGAGAAGTGACTGGTGGTTATCATGGGGGAGAGGTTGTAGTGGGTGGGTGGGAAGGGTGAGTGGAATAAAGGGGCACAAAATTCTCAATCATGATATAAGCTGGTCACAGGGATAGTAGTACAGCATGGAGAATACTGCCAATGATTCTGTAACATCTTCCTATGTTGACAAACAGTAACTGCACTAGTGAGGATAAGGATTTAACAATATGGGGAACTGCTGAACCACTGTGTTATATACTTGAAACCAATATAAAAATGTGTATCAATGATACATCAATTTAAAAAAAAAGAAATCAAAAGGGAAGAAGAGTTGGGGAAACTTTCCTATAATTAGAATTTCTCAGGATTGTTTTTGAAGGGACATCAACACAGAAAACAAATCACGATCAATTTTCCAAATAAATGCTGCATATCACAAATTAAATCAGCTCATTTTAATTAGTCTACACAGTGTGTCCTGTGGTCCCATTTAAGTGAGCTCACACTTTCAGTGTGAGCCATGATTCCCCTTATATCCTATCATCACTGCAATGAGAAAGCCCTGGACATGATAAGAATAACATGGCCCACACGGGGGGCACCTCACTGGAGAGCAAGCATTCCCAGTCTGGCATCTCCAGGGCCATGACTTGATTCCCCAGACTTTTTAGCAATCATATCATGTGTCCTGCCTGCCCACTGTATGGAAGCAAAATCATCTTGCCACTTTAAGCCAGGTACTTGTAAAAGCCACACATTATTCACCATCACGAAGTTCTCTGGCAAGAACCTGGGCCCATTTACCACTCCCCAGTTCTCATTGTTACAGTCACTCTGACAAGCTGGGGCGGCAGTACAGGATGGAAAGAATGGTAAGACTTAGAACAAAAGGTGCAAGATTCAAGTCCAGATTCTGTCACAGATTTGAGTGAGCTTGAGCACATCAATCAGCTTCCCCAAGCTTTAGATTTCTCTGTAAAACAAAATCAGTGCCCTACACCTAATACCAAAATGAAAACTCTAAGTCACTGGTGGTCAAACTCTAATAGGCACTGGTAGCACCTGGGGGGCTTGTGAAAACAGAGGCCTGGGCCTCACCCCCAGAGTTTCTGATTCAGTGGCCTTAGGTGGGGCCTGGAAATGTGCATTTCTAGCAATTTCCTGAGTGGTGCTGCTGTTTCTGGAGCTGGGGCCACACTTGAAGAACAACTGCTCTGAAATACTATAGAAATGTAGGCAAATGACATTACTACAGTAGTAGGTGCCAGAGTAGCTGTTAAATAATCCATTGGCAAAGCAAGGCTTCTGAAATAAAACACAACGCATTGCAGAAGGGTGCAGCGAGGCTGCACACAGCATGCCATCACAGTAAGCGGAAACTTCTCAGATCACTGCAGGGATTACCACACAGGGATTACCTACTGTGGTGAGATTTTGTTCCACCCAGACACTGCTGTGCTCAACAAACTGAAAGAGAGGAGTGCCTCAGACACCCACTTCTTTTTAAAGTCTCAAAAGACTGCCTTTCTCATAGAGATCGATTTCTCTGTTTGAAAATTTGACTTTATTCTTGTTTTTAGTTTTTAAATTCTACTATTCAACTGTTTTTTCAGTGAAGTTTTGACCAACAACAATCCAGACTCAGAAATTTTAATAGAAATTTTGGGAAATAGTAGTAGACCTTACACAAAGTAAATTGAGGGACGTCAACCTTAGGTAATGATGGAAAAATTGTAATTCCATTCCCTCTCATCTAGTGCATTACTATTAAATATAAAGATACAAAAATTATAGTCTCAAGACTGTTCTTTGGACAAATTCAAAAATTTAATTTGAAACTTTCAAGGACTCTGTAGAAATGTATTTCTCTGTGAAACTAACTTATTT
The DNA here is from genome assembly GCA_032199065.1 of Smutsia gigantea. Classification (NCBI taxonomy): domain Eukaryota; kingdom Metazoa; phylum Chordata; class Mammalia; order Pholidota; family Manidae; genus Smutsia; species Smutsia gigantea. The sequence continues at coordinate 445,016 of JAVSCE010000448.1, forward strand.
TGAAGAAAGCCAGACAACATGGTGCTTTAAAAATAGAATTATTATTTGCAGCATTTACACACACAGTTTTCCATGGTACTGGTGAAGTTGCCATTTTCTTCAAATGTCCCACAAAATAACGTATTTTGCCTTCCCAAAGATCCTGGACAAAGAAGTTCTGTGAAAGTCATCTACTCACAATTGTATCCCATATATCTTCCAAATACCTCAGGGCTCAAATCTGCATCAAGAATTGTTTCATTTTGCTCCATTTTACCCCAATTTATTATCCTGCAACATGAAAATCATAAGGCACTTTATGAACCATCTGATATTCCTTTTTTCTTCCATTAAGACTCAATACTGTAGGAATATATTTCTATTAGCAATCTGTTTGTAAACACCAAGTGGTTAGGACATGCTCTAGTCCAGAACCTAGTATCAGCTCCCAAGTCAGCTTTCTTCTTAATCTTCTGGTTTATCAGAAAAATACTATAGGAAATGTGTGCATAGTAAAGTATAAATCAGATAGTATTGAGGACTAGAAAGCATTCTTTCTGATCTCACCAGCTAGCTCGATGAACAATGAAAGTGATACTGTATGTCACCGTGCTGATAATATGGATGCATATGAGCTTGCAGAAATAAGTGTATCTTAAATTACAGGATACATTCATTAAGACCGTCTCTCACAAACTTTTCAATAGCTCTCTCAAAATCTTTCTAATAAACAGACAGAGATGAGTTCTCATTTACCTTTGCTCGATATCTTATTGGAAACTTGGTATTGACCATTGACACAATTAAGGACAATAAATGGACTTGAAAACTAGTTCTTCCATGGGGAAAGGGGATGGGGGAGCTGTGAATAGCTCTGAACTACAGAAGATTGAATTTTCATGTCCAGAATCCACACAGCACTCCTATGTAGTATGATTACAGTTTGTACTATATGTAGTATTTAGTAACAGTTAAGATTTCAAATTACTAGCAGGTATCATATTGAATTCCAAAACTTAACATGCACAACACCTATTATAAAATATTTACATTTTATTGGTCAAATGTAGAAATAATGTATAATTCCAGCAAAAAGTACATGTTGTGATTCCACTGTATACATTATGAACATTCCACTCAACTTATCCCTAACATGGGTAAAATAAGCAACTTGTCACTCTGATGAAGTCTCAAATAAACTATTTGATAATAAAAAATGACCTAATATGATGTGATAAGAAAAATACATCTCAGGAAATATGTAACAAGTTTGCTCAGGACAAAGGGATAAAGCATCAAGGCTGCTGAAACAGACAGTACAATAAAGAATAGGGCCATATGCTCTGCAAGTCCATGACAAGGGAGGAAAAAGGCAAATTCCTTGGCCTTCGTCCATCCCATTTTCTCAGGCTTAGAAAGGAACATGCTCAGACAAACTTAAGTCATTTTTTTGGAGCAGGCAGCCCTGGAAGGAGCAGGTGTATTAGTCAGCTCATCTATGCTCTCTTATTGTACCCTAAATTTTTAGTCCTTTCTGCATGTGTGTGTCTAGGGGACGGAGGGGGAGCTGACAGTGATGCTGTGTACTGTTTGCTTCCATGAGAAAGTGAAAGGCGGTTTGAGCCTTCTCACATGAACGTATACACACAGCTTTGAGTCCTCATTCGCACTTCATGAATAGTGAAGTCATTCTCCATAAACGATGTTTGGATTATTTTCATTCTTTTTTCAAAATATGGGAGCAACTGTATGTCCTTACACAATATACATTCCAAGAACCACTAAAAACAGTGGGATACAAACTTTTATGGCACATTACTGTGTATCAGGTCTTGCAAACCCTCCAAGCTCTTGAACAATTAATCTTGAATTTAGCTTTATTTCATTTTTCAACTAGGCCATCACACAGAATGTTATTCTACTATGCACCAAAGCCAAAATAAAAATACACCAGTATCATACACAGTACTATACAAAAATATATATAATTATATAAGATTATATGTATAACATGTAAGTAAAGCCACACAAACACACACACTCTCTCACGGTTTTCCAATACACACTATAAAAAGATTCTGTTTGAACTCATTTGGTTTATTGTCTTAATTATTATTGAGGATCCGATGTGAGGTACTAAACCCTGAACAGAAAAATTAGACATGTTACTGACTTTGTGACTCTCACACACTACTGAGAGACAGACTCAAGAAGAAAGGTAGAAAAGAAATTTTACTTAACATTTGTAAAACAAAAGAAAGACACGGACTCACCAACAGATCATTACAATATAGTATGAAAAGTGCTATATTAGTGTTTTTGCATTTTACTATAGACACTTAACAAAAATTTTTAAAAGCTCTGTGTCTGAGCCTCATAACTCATCAGCCTATAACACCATCTACCACACCGACCCACACACTCCAACTGTTAAATGTGAAAGTTACTTGGAGCTTAACTCAGCTGATGGGCGAACTCCCATCCCTGGCAGCAGTTCGTTATTATTATCAGATGATTTCAAAACTGTCCCCACCACAAACACAAACACCCCTCAGTGAGCAAAGTCAATCTTGCTGCTTCTCCAGGCCTGTCAAAGCAAGCATGAACATTTTAAGGGGGCCACAAACTGAGAAACGGCATTGGGAGTTCAGGACGCCGAAGAACAAAGGCTCTGGCACCAATGCCTAAGGAGTTTCCTTTTAAACACAGATCTGATCGGCAATCACTAAGCACCTATGCGAGAGGCTCCAGGCTCCTGGCTGGGTGCTGAGGACTCAGAAAGCAAGGAGAGCTGGCCAGTGCTGTCTGTACAGGATCATGTACTCTGACAATTAATATTAAAACAAAGAAACTGGGATTAAGACATACTGTATTTGGAATGAGACAGTTATCGGCAAATGTGACCACCCAATATGTTTCTATAGAACTTTGCTCCCTCGTTAGTCACCAATGTAAAACAGTGAAGATATTTTTAACTTCCAAAATTTAACTACCATTTAAGTTACCAAATTACGAATTTTAGATATTAAAGATGTGTTTTCATAGTGGCTGTGGGTGGAGATGCTCCCTAATTAATTGAGTTGAAATTTTCTTTTTAAAGAAAAATCAGCAGTGTATGGAACATCTTAGAATCTCAACCATACTGAAGGAAGTGCTTTCCAGCACTATTTGTGTAGAATTTTCTCCATGCTGGCTCATCAGCTCCAATTTTGGGCTCTCTACACTTGCACACAATCTCTGTGTCCAAGAGATGCCTTGACTCTATAGCTCTAACTCTTAAAATTGTCCCTCCTTCTTCTGGACTGGATGCATATATCATTTCTGGTAACTTAGGTAGCATTACTGCAGTGGGTCTCTAACAATTACCCAACACAGGTCTTAAACTGAAGCTTAATTCAGTATGAAATGAGTAAATTTGAAATTCTGCCTATTACATTTTATTATCAGTGTTACTTACAGAATGGAAGCATCACGTCCATGTGATAATTGTTGTGTTTACATCAAGTGACTTTTATTTAACAAGGATGGGCAACCAGGTTAATTTTCTGGCATTTGGGGAGGGGGGCTTCAGGCTACAGAACTTCTGTAAGGCATAATCATTGCATTATTTCCAAAGTCCCAATACTTGCCTTTGGTTCGGTCATTTGGAAACATCTCCTGATCATGCAATGAGAAGAGTCCATTACGATGAGGGATAAGAGAAAAATAACTTTTTCCTCCACAAATTCTGACTGTAAACACAGGCCTGCCCCTCCAAGACGCCGAGGCTGCCAGTTACACACATGTATGAAGCATGGGACTCCTCTTCGCTGCAACCCTCACCTACCACTTCCATCACCCTGTGGCCACAGCCCTGCGCAGGCAGTAAATCTGTCAGTGGGACCTCGCATCAGATGGCACCGGGTTCCTATCTAGCCTCTTAAGGCAAGCCTCTGGACAATTCCTTCCCTTTAGATTGACATAAATGCTACACACCGAAAAAGACTAATACTGAAATCTTTGCTCAAGTTGCTTTTTCTCTTTGAAAAGTTTATCAGTGGAAACTGATAAGAACAAATTTCAAAGAATCATCTAAATGTATCCACACTTGAAACATCAAGGACACTCATTTTGTTTTAGTTTCCCATAAATACTGCTTAGTGCCTGCGGAGCTGAAGATAAACTGAGGGATATAGTGTGAGTGGACCACCTGGCGGTCAGGTTTGAAGACTAGCTCTGAAGCTCCATCAGCTACGAGTGAAAGGACTGAAGGACTGTGTTTATCCACCTTTAACTTGGAGTGCTGCAATTTCGGCTTCTCTTTCTCCCGTTAGTTCCAGTTCATTGCTATTATCAATGATATATTGAAATAGAGGGTCACAAAGTAATCTGAGAAGGGGGGAAAAAATGAAAGACTCTGCATTTTAAATAATGCAGCCATTTGGAAAGGATGACTTTAAAGAAATCCCCATACCTTGCAACGAACCACATAACTAGTCTCCTCAAAATGAATTGATTTGTGGTATTTTAGATATACAACTCATATTTAAAATATTTAATGGTTTGTTTTTTCCATATATGTGTACGTACTAAAAACTGTTCCCAAAGTATAGTGGGATGAACAAAATTTTGGAGTTAGACCTGGGTTCAAATTCTAATTTGGCCACTTATACATACGTTTATGAGAATTAAATGAGATTGTATGTATAAGTATCTGGAATGTGAGGTGTGATTAAAAAAACATTAATTTTATTTCTTCTTTACCAGCCCTAAAATATACGAATTAAAAAAAATTAATTATTTTTATATGATCAGTATAAATTTGCTGTTTTTAAGTCCTATAATAACTATGAATTGATTTTTATTATTTTAGTACTGCTCCTTTTCACTTTTTTTTTCCTATATGGGCTGACATCATTTTATTTCACAAGAGAATAGTCCTTTCAACAAAAGCTAATGGGAAACTAGGATAGCTATGTACAAAGAATGAAGTTGGACCCTTACTCTACAAAAACAAACTCAAAACGGATCAAAGATCTAAATGTAAAACCTAAAACCATAAAATGCTTAGAAGAAAACAAAAGGGGAAAATTTCATGACATTGGATTTGGCAATGATTTCTTGGATAGGACACCAAGCACAGGGAACTAAAACAAAAAAATTAATTGGACTTTATAACAATTTAAAACTTTTATACATCAAAGGACATTTTCAATAGAGTGAAAAGGCAAAACACTGAATGGAAGAACATATTTGCAAATCATGTATTGGATAAGAAGCTAATACCCAGAATTTATAATGACCTCCTACAACTCAACAGCAAAAACCAAAACCCAATTAAAAAAGTGGGCAAAGAACTTGACCAGACATTTCTCCAAAGAAGATGTACAAATGGTCAATAGGCACATGAAAAATGCTCAACATTATTACTACTGCTTAGAAAAATGCAAATCAAAAACACAATGAGATCATTTCACTCATTAGGACAGCTATTATCCAAAAACCAGAACATCCGTTGGGAAAGAGTAGGGAAATTAGAGCGCTGTGCACTTCTGGTGGGAGTGGAAAATAGTACAGCTGCTGTGGAAAACAGCATGTTGATTCCTCAAAAATTTAATAGAGTTACCATGTGATCCATCAATTCCTCTTGTAGGCATATACCCCAAAGAACTGAAAGCAGCTACTTGAACAGGTATTTGTATGCTCATGTTCATACAGCACTGCTCACAGTAGCCAAAGCTGGAGGCCACCAAAGTGTCATTCAGTGGGTGAATGGATAAAGAAAATGTGGTCTGAACATACACTGGGAAATTCTGTAGCCTTAAAAAAGAAGGAAATTTTGACACATGCAATAAAATGGATAAGTCTTGAAGACATTATGCTAAGTGAAATAAGCCAGTTGATAAAGGACACATAATCTGATACCACATAAATGAGGTACTGACAGCAGTCGTATTTATAGAGACAGAAAGTAGAATGGTGGTTGCCAGAAGTTGGAGGACGACAAGTGGGTTGTTATTGTTTAATGAATAAGGAGCTACAGTTCGGGAAGATGAAAAAGATGGGATAAGTGATAGGTGTACAATGTGCATGTACTTAATGTCACTGAACTGTATGCTTAAAAATAGTTAAAATGATAAATTTTATGCTATGTGTGTTTTACCACAATTACAAAATCAATTAGAAAAATCTAGCTTATTCTACCTAGAAGATAGTTTTAATCAACATATGAGGAACATGATCAGAAAACTCATTCACACTGGTAGAAACAGCACTTCAGTTTTAAAAGCTGGTCCCAGTACAATAACCAAATTTTCCAATGAGTGTTACTAATAGTAAATTTAAATATAGTCCTTGCTCATTTGAACACCATAGACTATTTTAATGTGACAATTAAGAATCAGACAGAACTAAATTCAAATTCTAGTTCTACCACTTAGCCATGGAAAATTGAACAAGTACTTAATCTCTTAGTTCCTTCATCTAGAAATCTTTATTCCTTTAGGACTGCTATAAAGATTGCATATATATATATACACACTCCACACTCCACAGCTTCATATAAAACAAGGTGTTCACTTGGCATCCTTTCACATGGTTATTCAGGATTCTGATTCCTGTTTTCTCACTGCACCACTATCTACTACAGCTTCTTCAGAGTCACCCACCAGCTCCTCTGCATTCAACCAGCAAAAATATTGTGTGAGAAAAACCATGCAGGACATTTTGTGGCAAAGCCTGGAAATGGAGTTCAACCCTTCCATGAACATTTCATTGACTAGACCTTGACACCACTGTTCCAACTTACTTGCAAGGGAAGCTACTAAACATGGTCCTATTTATCCAGAAGAGGAAATGAGATTGGTACAATCTAGACAGTCTCCGCTACAAATGTGACCTGGGAGAAATCTGTCTCCTATCCCTTCAGGAGCATCACCAAAAATATAGTGAGAGAGAGGAAGTGGATTATCTCCTTTCTTTGATCATTTGATGGGGCCCTGGTGTCAGCTATTTCTCTCTTTTCAGGAGAGATGTGCATTTGCCTTCAGGGATACCCAGTTTTTTTTTCTGGGCTATTTAAAGCCACGAGATAAACACTGCACATTTTCCAGGAACATCTTAACTGGTTGAGGGGGGTGAGGTACGGGTAGAGTCAAAGATGAATTAAGTGATTTATTTGTACATAATTTTTAATTTGTACATAATGTTAAAACTTTAACATAATCTGGAAAATATAAAATTCCCATGAATTTTTAAATAGAGAAATCATGAAATTTCATATGTGAAGGGAGCCTTTATGCTGAATTTTGCCCCATTACTATGTGTATATGTTCATTCTCCTCTAGGATTATTTCAGGGGAAAGGTATGATCATGCCTAGCAAACATTACTTTTTGTGCTTTTAAATATTTAACTGAATCTTCCTATTTCTTTTTGTGTGTCAAGTATTTTGTTTTACATATGTACATACTATATATGCATATATAACTACTAAATATTAGCATAATCTGAATACCACATACTAGTTATACAGAAGCTTACACTACCATTATGCGAGAACTGCCTTCCCACACCTTCAGTATAAATATACAGACACATTCTTTCAGCTAAAAACAGTTATCACCCGAATGCTAGTATGTCTGCAATGCCATCCAACTGTTAAGAACAACAGTTCTCTCTTGCAAGTGTTCAAAGATAGAGATGGAGAGGTGTTGTAAGACAAAGTATTGGCAAGCCAAGTAACTAGTTCAAATTTGTGTCTGTCAACATTTTGGGAGAGGCAGCTTATTGTTGTCTGGATGTCTAGACCTAAGGTATTTGTTTATTTGATATTTAACAAAGTTTACTCCAACACTTCACAATTTGTAACATAATCTTAGAAAAGAAATTCATGCTAATGGTATCTAATAAAACAAGCTAAGATGCATAAAGAAAGAGTTGATTTTCCTCCTTCTCTTTCTACCCCTACCCTGGGTAACTAATGTTAACATTTTTGTCCTCTAACATACAAATATATACAATCATACATATACATAGATTCTACAGATTATTTTTACAAAAACAGAATTGTACCAAATCCATTGCATTTCTCACTTAACATATTATAAGCATTCCTCCAGTTCATACAAGTGGATCAAATTCATTTTAAATTATAGGATTAGTTTCCATATTATGTATTATTACAGCTGATTCACTTTGGACATTCACAGGTTTTTTTTATTTGTTTGCTTGCTTGTATATGTTTGTAAACCACTGCAAAAACATTCTGCAATAAATAGCATTATATAGATATCTTTACTTAATGGAGCTTTTATTTCTTATTGTAAGCTAGATTTTCAAAAATTCAATGAATATATTTTTTATTTTGAAACTGACTATTTAATATACATTGATCTTTATTCTATTTGCCTGAACTAGTTGTGTTTCCCCAGGCCAGTAACGTACTTTTTTGATGATAGGGTGTGGTAGAGATAACTGCTTGTCACTCTCTGTGCTTTCCTCGTCTTCCTGGGCACATAGCTAGAAGACATTTCTCAGCCCTCTTGCATTTTGGCGAGGACACTTGATTAGTGACTACTCACCAAGGAAGTTTAGGAAAAGTGAGACTTATCTTTCTGCAAATTACCAGATGAATGAAAACTAAAATGCCACAAACTAGAAGGAACCCAGGTGTGCTGGTTTATCAATGTATTGCCTCTCGGCACCAAATCTACCCTTCTTTGCCCTGCTTTGTTACAATGAAGCAGTATCCTATCAACAAACACTTCTCTTTTGCCAAGTGACACAAGGTTAAATTTGTCGGCAGAAGGTGTTAGAGGGATGCTAAGGGGAAGGGGCTTCCTGTCCTGGTTCTGAGGTGGGATTTCCTATTGATTTTTGCAGTACATGGCAGCAAGCTGTGCTGGGCACCTCGTGGTGCTCACTCTCTTGGCAAGTTTCCCTGGCAGCCTGGCTGGCAGCTTCTCAGTGAGTCTTGCCAGCACAGTGGGCAGTTTACTGCTTGCCAGCACCAGCCTGTGACACCTCCACAAATCTTCTCACACTCCAGTGAGCCACATCCTCTGCAAAGAGCCCTCAGCACTGGGAGATCAGGGGAGGCTCTTCCAGGTCTATTCCTTCCTTGGGTACTCTGCCTCAACCATAGAAGGAGTGACTGCTCCCTATATTGGCTATTCCTCTTTACTTTTCCCTCTATGCTTTAGTAGTTCATCTCCCTAGCTAATAAATCTCCATTTAGAATTTTCCCTGTTCAAATTACTGGTGAAGTTTCTGTCTTTTAATTGATACAGCATATCCCAGATGGAATACTGGAAAAGAGCCTCCTGCCCCCCCCCCACCTGTTAAGAGTATGAACTAAATGTGTTTGGCGACTAAAATTTGAGAGTTTCTGATTATAGCAATTAGAGTACCTTGAACAAATAATCAAATTACAGAATTATGGTAGCAGTTTATGATAAATCAACTACTCTAGGCTTATCTTTTTATTCAAACTGGCATCGCTATTCTCAGACAATAACACTTTGAGAATGAAATTTAGCTTCATTTTATCTCATCCTAGTAAATGAAAATTCCACTCTCCTGCAATTCTGATTGAAATGATATACTTATTAAATTTAATATTTTTATAAAACTGTCTTTCCCCCGGGAAACAAATTATGCCTCCATGTTTGTTTAGACTTTATACAATGTCCTCCAATGTTTTTAAATTTTTTCCAAATAGGAAATAATTTGCTTATTAAATTTCTTTTATCACTACTTCAAATGAGATATATTTCCATTTTTAAATCATCCTTTCCAATTCAAAGAATTTCTATAAATTTTTGTAGATTGTTTTTTTCTAGTCAATTTGCCCAATTTTCTTTAAGTCTTAGAAGTTTTTAGGAAAATCCTTTGGATTTTAGTCATCTGAAATAGAGATAAATCTATCTAATATTTACACTGATTGCTTCATTTCTTATTGCATTAGCTTAAGCCTCTTAAAAAGTGTGTACATAAGGGATGAATGTGGGTATCCCAGTACTTTTCCTGATTTTTATGGAAATAGCTTAATATTGTACAATTTCTTTTGTGATTGACTATTGGGGGAAAATTAACTTGTCCTTTTCTTCCCTTTATTTAGAATTTTTTGTAAGAAATAGTTGATGGGTTTCATTAAATGTCTTTTTGACGTTCATTAGTATATGGTTTTCTATTTAATTGGTTGATATAAGGAATTAGATTTCCTCCTAATAATGATGGGTTTCCACTAACTCCCTCTCCAAGGCATATTTCTCTCCTTGAAATTGTCCACATAAAACTTGGCTAGGAAGAGGAACCACAGAGTTCTACGTGAAACCTCGTTCCCTTGCCTCAGTGTGGATAAAATGAAAGGTCCTGTGGCCAGGATTCTCACCTGGCCCTGGTTGGCTAGCTCACTAAACACGTGTGGGCAGTATGTTACTATTTACTCTGTATAAAGAGCTCCACCCAGTAGTGTGTGTGCCACACAGTGGCACGGCTTCAAGGCTGCAGGAGAGCAGAGCAGAGGCTGGAGTGGTGGCAACGCCAAGGACAGAGGCCCAGAGGCAGAGACTGGCTTGCTGTGTGCAGTCTCTCTGAGTGAACGGGAGTTTAGTGATTGACCTGCCACCGTGGAAGTAAAGTTGGGTATAACCCTTTCACCCCAAGAACATTTTACTGTCATTTCTTTGGTCACACTGAATCCATAGTGAACTTGCCCGGGGCTGAAACCCATTGGCAAGACACTCAGCATTGCCAACACAATTATAGGGGACTCAGAGCTCCACGTGGTCCCAATGAGAAACCGCTATACTCCCCACCCCAAAAATTCCCTGCCTCACCAATGCAATTGCTTAGGAAACAATCCCTCAAAAGATACCACGTTTTGACCTTCCTGAGAGACCTTTAACACTAATGCCATCACGTCCTATATCCCTGGTTAACAGTCCCACCGCTGAAAGCCCAATGCAGCGCACATTCCTTAGGCAGCCTTCATTTCCAGACTCATATGCCCTTACAGCATACACCACCTAATCTGAATCACGCTGTCAGTCCTGATTCTCCCAGTGGGTCTCAGCTGAGGTACTGCTGGCATTTAGAGCAAGAGCCAGAGATGCTAAAAGTGCTGCCATGCACTGGCAACTTCTGCAGTATCAGAACTGTCTCAAATTGCAAAATTTATTTGTTAAGAAACATTAAATTTTCTTTGGTATCCCCTAAAACTCCTGTCTGTCATCAGCATCAGTTCTCGATCCTCAACCTCATCTGTGGATGTTCATTTTACCTTCTTGCTCTAAGAGAAACTGGCCAAGCTCCTCAGTGTCAGCCTCGGATGTCATCAGTCTGTGCTACCCACCATCAAAAACCCGTGACCTCTGAACCTCAGTTCAAAGACACTTCCCTTTTAGAGGCCAATTGTGTTTCTTTCTAGGAGAAAATCCACATGTGCATGTTGTAACCTCTCAATTGTAGAATTTGAGAAGTCTACTCTCCTCGCCCAGAAATTTGCAACGGTAGCATAGCCAGGCAGCAAGCCTTATTTGAGGCCCTCCACGTCCCCGCCATCTAGCTTACTGAATGCTTCCTAATTCCCTCTGAGCCTGTGTTGTCAACCCAAATGCTACAGCTGAGCCTGGCCTCAGCTCACAGAGGGGCTTTCACATGAGCTCCTTGTTGTTACCACTCCCTCTTGTGTGGAATTGCTTGCATCCATGAAACCTACCTCCTAGGGCAAGTTTCTCTATATATCTGTTTTTTTTTTCAGTTGGAAAACAACCATTCAGTAGAATCCTTACCTGAGTCTTCTACTGATGCCTCTGAAGCTTGTGACCCCCTAGTGCCTCATCGTAAGGAGTTAGACATTTCCCATTTGCGCCTGAGTAGAGTCTAATTAAGCATTATCCTCTCCTCATGTCCTTGTCTAGTGGTTCTCCACCTGGTACACATTATAATCACATATAACCTGAGGAGCATGGCAAATGGGCCATTGCCAGGGTCTCGCCACCCAATAATCTGGGTAAATTTGTTTGCAGTAAGGCCCACACCTCAGTATTTCTTAATTCCCCTGGTAGTTCTGATATGTAACCACCATTGAAAATCACTGTCATGCTTTTCAGCTGAGTTTGTAACAGTTTCATTTCTTTGCTGAGTCTTTGCTTCCCTTCCACAAGTAAGGCCAATGCTGCTTGTTGGCCTTGGGAGCCTTCTTTCCTATCTTCTCCCCTTTGCATTCTGGTGAATATATTGTGCTTTTCTAATACAATGCTTTAGATTTCATCTTGTGGACACTCATATTCTGACAGTTATGATAACAATGAGTTCTCTGTCATCCCAAAACATCTGTTCATATAATTTTTATCCACAGTCATTTTGAAATCAGGCTTATTCTCCAGTCCACCCAAGATCTAACTCAACTCCATCTATTATCCTACCAAGCTGCTAGCAGATAAACCTCATCAATTCTCTGCTTCCCCCTGGATTTCACAATTTTCCAGCATGTTCCCACAGGGAACAGCCAGTACCTGCAGAATCACCTGCCGTAGCTGTTATTGTGAAACTCATCTGGATATTCTGGGAAAGTTTCATATGGCCCTTCAAGTTACCTTCTCCAAAATCCATAACCACATGGTAGAGTGATTTTTCTATGTTCAACAGAACGTAGCTGCTCTTTTATGTGGAATACAGAGGTCAGGAAGGATGGGCACAGATTTAAGAGACCACCTTACATTAATCTCCTTGATCTTTCAACGGGAAGTCATCCCTGTCTGTCCTCCATGATCTTTGTCCTGTTGTTCTGCTAAATTTCTCTGGGACAAGTTTGTAGTTTTTGATCAGTAAAAACTAAAAACTACTCATTCCCTGACTTTTCTGGGCCCTTCTTTACAAGAGCTTAATCCTGGGCATATTTCTTCTTTTTCTCTTTTTCCCTTTATACTGGATTTTTATATCCCATTTTTCCTTCTTTTCTGCCCCTGTGCCTTTGAGTATCACCGCTTTCTGTTATGGAAATACCTCTATTCTTTTCATTTAGTCAATCTCATTTTTTAATCTTGTTATTTTAGGCTCTCCCTCTGCTCTTATTATGAAGAATAAGACTGAAACATGTTTTTTCAAATCAGTCTAGTTCATCTCTGATACGCTGACCAAACTGATTCTTAAAAATAGAAACCAAGACTTTTTCATAAGTAGTTTATGTTAATAAACTTTTGATTTAAGAAATAGCCTATATTCAGAAATATGTACATAAGTGAACAGTTAGATGACATCACAAAATGAGTATACCATGTAAACATTACCCAGGGCAAAAACTTGATTAACACCAGAAACCCTGAAGTCCCCATTTTTGCCATGCCAGTCACTCCCCTCCTTACTCAAAAGGCTACCAATACCTTGAATTCTAACACTATTTCTATTTTTTAACTTTTTACAAACTAAATCATACAGTAGGTATTTTTTTTAATTTCTGGGGCTTTTTAGTCAATGCTACATTTGTAAAATGCATTCATGTTGTTGCACATAGCAGTAACTTAGCATTTTTATTACTGTTTAATAATCCATTTAATCAATATGCCAAGATATATGTTCATTTTTCTATGAATGGACATGTATAACTAAAGGACAATTGCTTTTATGAGCAATTTACAATCCATGAATTCTATCTATTGCTATGGGAGATTACCTCGTCTTTGGACTATTACCAATAATGCTCCTTTGAATATTTTTGTACATCTCTTTTGGTTGGCATGTGCATTCAGCTTTGCTGAACTCATACCTAGGAGTGGAATCGTCAACGATAGGAATCCACTGAGCCGGAGTCTGGTTGGTACAGTTTCATGAACATGACTTTAGCATGCTTTGGAAAAGTTAAATAATGACTCCTATTTTTACATGTTCAGTATATATCCCAGAGAAATATAACCAATCTAATAAAATCATATGCTGTGGAAGCAAGTGATAGGATTCTCGTTGACCAATTAACAATATTTACACAGAAATGTCACAAAATTTGAAAAGGCAATTAACCAGATATCACGATCTGATAGGCCCAGATTACAGAGGGCCCTGACAACAAGGCTTTATTGTTTGCATTAGATTCTCTGGGCAATGGACACTGGACAGTGGAGTGACCTGGTCAAAGTGAAGCTTTAGGGAGACAGTCTGGCAGAATGGATGGCGTAGAATAAAGTGTGAATTTAAGGTAATGGCCATCTAGAAGCTGTTTGGGAGTGATCTCCTTTTGGAGATCCAGAAAATGGGGGACACAAAGGGGGAGCTTCAGAAATGTTGCACCATAACAAGCCCAGAAACTTGTCTTCCTTTGTAGTAGTTTTATCATGATTCAATGTAGCAAGAATGTCAACACTAAACTTTTCACAGGTTAAATTCATCGTCTGACTTTTAGCCCAAATTTCAAGTTTGGTTCCAACTTTGTATGAATATTTAAGAACAAACCAATTGAGTTAAAAAAGAAAAAAAATGTTATTCCTTTATATAAAAGTGACAACTACAAGAAGCCTTGGGAGAAAAAACGTTTACCTCACGAAAAGTACAGCAGACACATAACTGTTGTAGTGAATTTAGTCATGCTAATAAAGTCACTGGATTTCCACTCTATGAAGGAATTTCTCAGATTACTCAAAATATTGCTTTGGGCATTTTTGCTTTTAGAAGCCTAGTTGGTACTAGTGAAGAATAATTAATACCTTCCTGCAGAAACAAGAATAGAATCCTCAAGACAATCTAATGAAAAGCAGAAACAGGGAGCATTCAGTGCAATGTGCCCTGGAGAATCGGCCTTTCGATGTGATGCCAAGTCAGCCACCACTTATATCCACATCCTCTCTGAAACAGAAGCTTTAAAAAATCATGTTTTGTCACAGCCAGGAAAAGGCAGGCTTGAAAACAGTACTGTCCTCAAGAAGGAAGAATTCCATCAGCACAATTTCTCCTCTGGTTTGTGTCATTTCACAAGCCAAGATGCAGAGGCCTCATGCAGAAATACACACTTGCAAGTATCTGCATGTGGTGTGGTGTTTTAGCAAGGGTTTGAATTTCTGTGTGTCATTTTTCACCAACATCCAGACAATCTTAGGGACCCCTGAAACTGTACCAAAATTTCAACGTGTCAAGTTAGCCCCCGAGAAGTTTATCTCACAGTTAGATTTTTGGACATGCTAAATTCAGGGTCCCAGAGGCCTCGCTTGGAGTCATGTAACTCCTGTCAGATAGATAAAGGGACAAGTATATAACAGGCCAGGAGGCCCCTTGGAGTTCCTTCTGTCAAAATCACTCGGCTATGATGTTTATTTGTAGTAGCATTTTTGCCTGGACTCAGGGAAGATGGATGAACCAGAACCTACTTGGATTTGTCATTAATGGGCCCAAATCAATCACTGCAAAAGGCCATTGTGTTACCTCAAAAAGAAGATAGAAATGAAGGCATTCTGGTAAAACACGAGATGGTGACTTTACTTTCTGACAGTTATTTTAACCATAAATAATTTGTCAGTGTATTCAATTAGTGATAGGAAGATTATTGATGTATTTGTATTAGCGTGGCAACATTGAATCAATCAACTTTATGGAAAAAATTAAAGAAGTTTTAACCCTATGAAAAGGTAATATACAAATATATTCTGTTATATGTGATAATATAAGAGTTTAACAAACAGGATGTTTGCACCAAATTTTCCACAATACTACCTTTCAAAACAAGGGATTACTCTTTGTGGATTGTAATGACCACACAGAAACATAATTAGACTGTGAATTTAAGGGGCTATCAGAGGTTCTTTAGGAGAACTGCCTCAGGTCATAACTGCCCTTCACTTATACACCTTAGTATACACAGTAGGAAGTAAATAAAAGAAACTTCATGAATGTAGAATTAATAGATACCAACTCTGTATCACATGGTTTCCTGGCCTTTGGGGTCCACTAGCAATTGGCATAAGCACCTAAAATACTATTGTGTCCACACTCCTCACACATGCTAGATAGAAGACCTATTCAAAATTATACTAAATACCTGTAAGGAATGTAGGCCAAACAGAGTAATGGATAAATTACTTGTGGGAAAGCTCCTGTACTCAGAGTATAAACATATCCCTCTTGTCTGGAACATGCCCACTTTCAACAATGCAGGTGAGCAGACAACAGGGAATACTTAGCTGGCCTATTGTTTTCTAGACTTTCGGCTCCAATGCATTACAACCCAGGACACTGAAACAACTTGCAAATGAGATTGTAGTAGTCCATCACTGAATACTAGAGACAGAAATGTCTTGTCTCAATTAAAAAAAAAAGAAGAAGAAAATAGGAAACATGAATTGAAGACTGGCAGGCTTTATACTGAACCAGGCTGGGTATGTGAAACAGGCCATCAGTGGGTGGTTTGTGAGCATCTTGAAGGAGATAGTCACTAGAAGCCCAGATGGTTCAACAGGAGGAAGTCATGTTGTCCTTCTCCCAATTCTTTTGTTTTTAGAGTTACAAGAGCAGTTCATTTCTTTGTGAAAAGCATCCCCTCCAAAACCAAAGGCTATGGCTAATTAAAGAAATAAAGAAAGCCAAAGGTGATGTTTCTTTGCCAGAAAATGGAAGTTTGGAATTAGCAAAAATAAAACTAACATTTCTGGTGTGGTTTGATAGCGGTTTGATGGTGGTTCAGATATAGAACATAAACAAGTTCATTATGTGCTCAAAAACGGAACAAGAAAAAAAAACCTTAAAATCATTCAGTAACTGTTCCAAACAAAACAAACTAAAAGAATGGAATTTGATTGGAGAAACTATTTGCTATAGTGATATTTGCAAAATTTGGAATTTATAAGTCTCAAACATAATTATCTACAACATGAAATCGTTTTTTTCATATGATCAAAACTATGAGAATTGAAAGTTTTCTGAACTGCTTTTATAATACAACTATCAATCTTCAAATTTAGAAAATCTTCTCTTCATTTGAAGGTGAGGCAAATGAGAACCATCTATTTTAAATGAAAATTAATAAGAGGTGGAATTGAAAATCCAGGTCTCATACAGATCTATATGCCACACTCAACTAAATATCTGAATGCTCAACATTATCTCTATTTTCATCATGCCCTTTCATACACAAAATGCAACTATTTATCTGTCTGCCCCTTACTAAGCTAAATGAGATGGTTACCTAAGGAAAAAATAGTGTGAAACCTGGAAATGTAAAATTCTAGGTAAGGATTGCAGACAATAATGATTAGAAGGCAAATAAGGAAAGGTATTAAATCTTTATATAATGCAGAATGAGAGATAAAAGACTTTAAAATCTATATAAATTTTTATGCAGGGAGTATCTCAGATTTGATTTTATATTTCTGAAATAAATAAATAATACATCTAATATGTCCTATCTCTATCCATTAGTCATTCTCTTTTCCCTTACTCTGATGTTTCTTCTTCTCAACATTTGTGATTTTCTAAAATTATACTATTTGTACATTTATTTATTTATTATCTGTTTCCTATTTGAATGCAATTTTGGCTTGTTTGTTCACCTCTAATTCCTATGCAGTGTCCATAGTAAGAATTCAATAAATATTCACTAAAAGAATAAATTAATTTAGAATATCTAAACATGTACACATATATGTAATACATATATATTTGCTAGATGAAATGTACTAATTTAACATGGGTGCTTATTTGCTAAAATCCTACCAAAATATCTTCTTTTCAGCATTTCTAGTCTCTCTAAGAAGAATGGATGAGTCAACCCTTCTGTGATTTGCAAGCCGTCTGTGTTTTCTAAAACACCAATAGATAACTTCAAACCCCAAAGCAATACAACAATGGCCTATAATATATCAACATTCCCCATGATCAATCCTAGGAACAAACATGCATTTTATTAGTAAGTAACTTTGAAAAAGGTAATTATTTAAATATATTTCCTGGTTACCTTAATGATAGTCATACATCAAATTTTAGGACATTAGGACTAATTTAGAAATAACAGGGATCTTAGCCTTGCAGCATGACTAGACCTATAAAATAAAGTATGATTTGGTAAGAAAACAGGGGCAAATATAGACGTTTGATGGGAATAAAACAAATGCATGCACAAAGACTAAACTGAAATTTAATAGACTATTGATACAAGGGTAGGATTTAATTGCAAAATAAAATAAAACCTTAGGAACTCCTTCATATGCCACCACAGAAGCACAGTACTCACCTTAGTGTTTATCTAGTCACTATATATACCATTAACATTTCTAAATGGGTCCACACTAAACATCATGTCAAAATCATTTTCTGAAAAGTAGTTCCAGACTACATCATATGTTTTGGGTCACATATTTTTAAAATAAACTACAAAATAACAATAGCCATCTGCTTCAGAATTTTCTGTTTATTGTTTCCTACAGAGTAACAGTCAAAAACAGAAACAAATGAAAGAAAACAGCTGTCACAGAAAACCTTGAAAGTCCAAAAATTTTTACCCTTAAACTAGTTTTGAAATGAACAGATCAGTCATATTGAATAGCCAAATTTGTTTTAAAAAAAAACGCTTATGAAATTTTTTAATTAAATTGTCCAGTGGCATTGGCATCACTTTGACTCAAGCCATTGATAGCTAAAGAAAAATATTACAAAATCTTAAATTTACATAAACCAAAAATGGCCTCACACTGACATATATGTAATGCACTGACACACATAATAAAGAGATCACCTAAACTTCCATTTAAAATGGCAGTGGGTTGGCAGCCCCATGAACTGGCCTCTCACAACTTCGCATCTGAAACATGTTCATACTGATAGAAGTGATATTGCTGACATTTTGGTAGTAGTTCTACAAACAATAAAATTGATCTGATTAGATGGAGAGAAAAATATTTTCCTGCTCAAAGGAATACAGGAAGAAAATTATTTATCTTCCATCATCTTCCTATGGATTCAGATATGTAAGAAATGTACCTTCGCTTCCAGACCATTATTATTTCCACACCTGTCATATAAAAACCCCCTCTTTGAGACTCATGCAATTTTATTGCAGTCTCTGCCCCCTTTCTTGTCATCCCACGAAATGGAGGCCTTTGTCATCTGACCCACAGTCCTTGCCATGTTAAACCTGGCCATCTGCCTGGAGGACTTCAGCGTTCCATCAAAACCCTGCCCTCCAGGGATAAAGAGTTACAAAATTCCAATTATAAAATAAATTGGCTGAGGAGATGAAAGTACAGCATAGGGAATATAGCCAATAATACTGACTTTGTATGTTGACCAATGGTAACTACACTTGTCATGGTGAGCATTTAATAATGTATATAATTGTCAAATCACTATGTTGTCCACCTGAAACCAACATAAACTTGTATATCAACTATATTTCAATTAGGAAAAAAAAAACAGTCCTTCAGCTTCCTAGCTTACTGGTTCCAAGTAAACTTCTCTTCCACTTCCAAACTCAGATTCCCACAACCAGCTTTGTACCATCCACAGCAGCTTGTCCATTTGTACCACCCACAGTTCTTGTCGGTATACACAATTGTTCCACCTTCAAAAACACTCATTCAGGTATCCTGCTTTCTCACCACCTTACTTGTTCAACTTCACCCCGAAACAGTATTTTGCCCTCATTAGATCACCAGCCAATTGATACGTCTGTCATGGCTCTTCCAATATATGAGTAATCTCCTTTCTTCTCTTTATTATCTAAATATAGCACTCTTGACAAACTATAGTCACTATGAACACCTGGCCCCAAAATCTAAAACCTAGATTCCAAAAGTAAAACTAAATAACAAAAAGTTTGATGGAAAGACAAAAAAAAAGATGAAAGGCAAAGCTCTCCCCTACTCAGCTTTTTATTTTGCCCCTCATAGTTGAGCATCTTCAAGAACCATTCCGATACAAATTTTTTTCTGGTTCCTGCTGGTAAATATGAGCCATATCCTCCAGTACACCCCTCCTGCAGAGGTAGTACTTCCCTGGAAAGACCACGCTGAGAGCTGATTCTGTTGGCTTAGAAAAAATAATGGTAAGTAGTCAAAGATTCAGAGGAGAATAAACATCTTTTTCAAGACATCTGCTTCAGTTAAGACCTTTGCCTCTGTGCAGTGGTAGGCTGCTGTCCTATAGTAAGGTAAAGGTGGGCTAGATGGTTTGAAGGGTTCACAGGAATCTGTGGGTTTGTAGTTCTCATGACCATCTACCCAAATGTCCCCAATATAGGTCTTTGACTTCAGCAGAGGAGACTAGCTAGGGCTATGAATTCAATCTCTTGTAACTCTGCCAGTCTTACAATCAAATTTCAGGCCTAATTTTCACCAAGCTGGCTCTGTAGCTGTAAGAGATGAGGTTCTCTTTAAATGCTGCTCTGTAAGCTTTCTGGCCTTCACAATATGCCCTAAATTGGTGGTTGGCTGACCTGAGCCTGTTATGCTTTTCCTGGGATACTTTTGTGGCCATTAACAAATGCAAATAATCTCCATTATTGTTATAAATATTGTCCTTGTATCTTTCAAGTGCTAAAGCTATTGCACAAACCAGTGCTTCCTCTTTCTTCTGTATTCCATCCTTGTTCCCCAACTACTACAAACAATATGAAAATTCAGTCATGTACCTTACTACATGCATATGTAGCAATAGATTTTATACTTAGAAATACTAACCAATTAGAAATATAATGGAAAAAATATTTCATTTGTAATACGAATAAAAGATTTTTTTATATCTTTAGTATATAAACTAGCATTAGGTCTAGCTATATGCAACATAAAACCCAAATAAACAGTAGCTTAGACACACAAGTGGTTATTGTTTTATGTGAAATGTCCAGTGGCCAAGACTAGAATAGCAGTTCCACAGATCCCTAAGGGTCTCAGGCTCCTTCCACCTTTCCGCTCCAGGAAAGGAGTCCTATTCTCACCATAAGAAAGAGGAAAGAAAAGACAAAGCCTTCTCCCTTTAAGAACACTCCTGAAAACTGCACATGCCAATTCCATTTATATCCTATTATGCAAAATTTAGTGACATGGCCAGGCTTATCTGCAAAGGAGGCTGTGATATGAAGACTTAATTCTGAGTAGCTCTGTGCCAGCTAAAGATCAGGGCTTCCACTGCAGAGAAAGAAGGAGAGAAATGGTATTAGGAGACAATTATCAGTCTCTGTAATGACCATAGTGTTCAAGAAGAAATATCTAAGATCTGCTAAGAAATACCTTTAAAGTGCCTGAAAGACACAGAAGAAGATCTGACCAAACGAAAAAGCACACCATGTTCTTGGGTAAGCAATGAGAAATTTTACCTTGATAACCGACAAATAAGTTGCAATCGATGTGAATTTTAATGTCTCAAATAGAATGACAAAAATGTGTATAACACAGACTGTTCAATATATGAGTAAATAATAGAAACACAATAATAGTAACAAGTAACAACTTTCGGCAAGTCAAATAAGTAAAGATAAGGTCATAATTATTTTTTAACAATAAAATAAATAACATCCAGGTATCAGTTAAGGTCATCTTTCTGTCAAAAAGTTCAATGGCCTCCTCAAGACTTCTGAGAATTCCCAAGTCTTTCCTTCTCAAGATTTCCTCTAGCCTTGTTCCTGCCCTCTGAACCTCATTAGATTCTTGCCTTCTGTCTCATTCTTCTTTCTCCACTGTGCATAGGCAGAATGGAACACAGACTATGTTCTTCATTTATCTAACAGGCCTTTTTTGTCTATAATCAACTTAACTGAAAGTTTGGGACAGTGGAATAGAATTACAGTCCTAACAAGCAATCTACTTACACATACTATGCAGCCCATTCTTAAAAGTTATTAGTGTTTAGCAACTCTACCAAAATAAATTTCACCTACCTTTCTGGTAAATCTAGCTCCTTGCCTTGATACCTGGCTCTCCTTCCTGGAGGAAGACCGCCCTAACATTTCCCATTTGCTCTGTTTTGGGGTCTACTTCATTTTGTCTCAACTCAGAAAACAGCTTTTCCTAATTTTTTTTTTAATTAGAGGTAACACCAGTAGATATCTTGGCTGGAACATAGCAGATGGGTTGCAATATCACACTAATTTCCATCAGATTCTGTAGTCATTCCAAATAAACCTAGACTTAGTGATGCACTGCAGCCAGACCGTACTGGCACACGAGGGCCTATTAAGTGGATCTCTTTCCTACTCCCCATTCAGGACTTCACATCAGTAGGTTGACATCTACATAGTGAAAGTATTTACACATTGGAAGTCAGCAAACACTACAACTATCAGTGTTTTTTGCTATGGATTAGTTTGGGGTTGGGGCTTTGGTGGTTTTTTTGTGTGTACATTTGGTTTTCTGCTTTTTGGTTTTTTGCTAGTTTGTAGGGCAAATTTATCATCATGACACTGTATTTACTCTTTAAAACTCTATATTTAATGAACAAATGAAGTTTCAAGTCTTTGGCTCCCTCCCAAAAGAACCAGCTTAACATTCTGGGGCAGTAATAAAACAGGGACAGGATGCTATGAGATGACAACATAAACAAAGATTAATAAATGTATTGCCATTTAACCTAAAGGACAGTCAGAGATGAGAATAAAGATTTATAACGAAGGAAGTTCATGACATGATATACATAAAAACAAACACAGCAAACAACCTAACTTCAATAGAAATAATTTTTGAAGAATATTAAGTGAAATGATAAGGTTTTTAAATCTAATATTAGGTGTAAAAGTATAAGTATTCATATATCTATAAACTCATAAAAATTCTACACCATATAAAAAACACAAAGGAAATAAAACAAAATGTTAATATTAATTAAATTTGCCAACAAAGTCACATTATGAGGGGTTCTTAAAATCACCTGGTGAAAGAGTTGTTTATTTTTACTATCTTGAATCTGAAAATCTAAGACCCTTTCCTAATGAATAGAGGTGGAAAATACTCCCTTGATGGAACCAGAAATAGGGCATCTGGAGGACTTTGCTGCATCTCAGGCATGAAATCCTGATCCTGGGATGGCAGAACAGGGCAAAGAGAGAGTCCTCTTTTAGACAGGACAGGCTACCTAGCTGCAAGTTGAGGAGTGCAAGGCTGACAGCCTCTAGCCATTAACTTTGAGGGTCTGTCCCAGCTTTCCATCTAAGGTCGCTCTTTTCTGGGTGCAGGGGTGTTCGGCCAGTGACTGAGCAAGAAGTGATACAAGGGTCCAGCTATTTTCACCCAATATGGGACTGCGCCACCCTACCCCCAACCTAAGGGACAATGATTGCATCAGGCCTCTCTGACGTGCTTCATCACGTGAGCATCACACTGCTGATGGCTTCTATTTGTCCATTTCTGCCTCCTTCTCCCTTTCCCTCCCCTTTTGCACTTCTACTCAATCTCCACATCTGCTTCCCTGAGAAACCAATCATTATACGGGAGATGAGTCAAAATGGCCCAGAGAAGTGTGGGCAAAGACGGGCAAAGCAACAGGACCAGAAGGAAAAAGAAACGCACTCTCGCATGAGATGAACTTGGCTCATAGCGATATAATTTTCTTTCTGAAAATCCTCTAGGCTGTTGCAGGTTTTAATAAAAAGCATATAAGGGACACAACAAGGTGACAGCATGAACACCAATCAGGAGGAATTAAAACATTAGGGAACTATTACCAATTGGCTGGCTTGGGTGAATAAAGAAGACAAATATGTATATTGGGACATAACAAGAATTCAAACTAGAAAGTTATAAGATAGACCATGGAGAATGCTGCCCCCTATAGCAAATTAATGAACATCTTTCCATTCAGCTTAAATATGATTTTTTTACTTTCATTATTTCTATAGTCCTATGAGAGGACAATAGAATTATGACCAAAAATCCTAAGTGAAATTTACTGATAATATTATACTTTCAGTGAATACTGGAAATAATATAAAATCAAGTATCAGAGAGGAAATATGCCCTTTCCAAGGACTGCTAGAGTATCTACTTTACTTATCCTTATATCTGCCATATGGCATAGACATACATCAGAATATTAACTCCAGTAATCACAAAACAGGTGGCAATTTGAGCACATATAAGATTTAGTTAAGATATATGTTTAAAGGTTTTTATCACCAGTGTGCTCTCAGACAATAACAATTTTTCTGTGATGTGGTCCCTTGCAGACCAAACTTTCCAGATATCTTTAAAAACTATACATAGCAATCTATACAGAGAGCACTTCTTTTCTGTAACATAAGTTTGCCTTTCAGACATGTCACTATCATTTAACCATGACCCACAACCACTTTGTGTGGACACCTATGTCAAACTGATTGTTGTTTACAAGGCCTTGGAACTAGGCTCGTTCTTTATGGACTTTAGTTTACTGTTATCTATCACACAATGACAAGACAGTAAGTATATAAATTCATTTTGTTTCAAGCTTTACAGAAGACAGAAGAGCTTAAATAGTCCATAAGGTATTCTCCTAAATGGGTATTTTCCGGTGATATCCCTTGGTCCCTCACTGGTTAAAACTGCCCTATAAAACTCCCTAATAGAGATGTCTGTGTCTATGGCAATGACTCAAATGGGCTTAAGCTGAGAATTGCTTGAAAGCAGGGGTTATCTCTTATCTTATTCTCTGTATCTTTAGTGCTTAAGCCAACTAGTAGACGGCAATTTCTGATTTTTGTTTCAGCTTTGCAAATCAGAAATATCTTCTCTGAAAGTAGAATAACATGTATCACTCCAATGGCTATGCTCATGAGCTAGAAATGGAATGGAAAAGGACAAAAATCCAAGAGCTTAGTAAATTATAATTGTTAGCAAAGATCCTTAAGAAGTAAATGGCCTACAAGAATCCATGCTAAGTGGCTTTCTCATGTGGTCACACACGGTTCACCTCTGCAAGGCCTGATGTGCCCGGCCCAGCGTTAGCTCCATAAAGTATGGATAGCTATCATCTTTAAAGATGCTGCACTTTCCCAGAATTAATTTCTATGACACTAATGAAAGTTTTACAGTGTGTTTGTTACCAGATAGGTTTAAAATGTCAGCCTTGATTTATTTTCTACCAAACTCATTTTACAGCATGTTTTTTGCCTCCTTCAGGATTATCATCAGTTCTACCAATACAAATGACCAAAAAATAAAGAAAAGAAAAATGGTATGGATAAGCATAAACAAAATTGCTGAAGACAATCAAAGTTAAAAATGAAAAATATCACTTGAGTTGCCTTCCCCATTCCATTTCTCCATCTACTCCTCTCCATTCTCCAAGAATTTCCATGAATTACACAGAACAGATAAGTGCATTAACATAAGTTCTTGCTCCCTAGGAGCTTAAGCATGAATTACAGTTGAGCAGATTTTTAAAAGACTTCAACTCAGAGGTAAAAGTAGAGATGCAAAAAATATTTTAAATATGAATAATTTTTATAAAGGTAGAACTTAAGAGCACAAGAAAATTATAAAATTAGTAGGTTGTTCAATATTTCCTTTAGATTCTTTAATTCACAACTTGACATTTGATAATAAATATGTATGCTACCACTGACCAAAATGCAAAATAAAAATCTAATTTAATTTGAAGCAGGGAGTTAAATGGCAAAACCTTATTTGAGAAATCCTGTTGTTAATTCATCAGAATTTGATGAAAGTTGTGAAATAAACTAGTTTGCCTTTGAAATTTTTTCTTAATTCAAATATCTTCTCCTATTTGTATCACTCTTTGATCTATCTTTTATTCCCTGTAAAACAATTATTATATTTTCCTATTACTAAAATAGTGTATGTCCTTTAGACAACATTTAAAATGAGAAAGTGCTGTGTGCCTACAAGTTATCACTTTCCAATTATATAAACACGTTTACTTGACTCCTTCCCCAGAATATAAATTCTTCTAACCAGAAACAGAAACTTTGAAACTCCAGTGCCTTAAACAGTGAACAGCACATGTTAGAGGCCAATTTACATTATTTATTAAAGTAAACAAATAAAAAATACAAGTTTACCACCCAGAGTTACTTACTTATATTTATCTGTATTTCTTTCCAATTTTCATTCTATTCTTTCTAGATCATTTTTCTAAGTTGGTAAATAATTCTAAAAAATTTTGGTAAGAAAACTTGAACATTCCAAAATCCTTAAAGAGTCAATCAAATAAATCTCATGTGGTAGAGACGAAGACACTATAAAAGGAAGATATTTCAAAAAGCCAGAGAATTTGCTGTTATTGCTAAAATTGTGACACTGACTATGCTATTAAGGATCATTAACATTCCTGCTATTAAGATAAAGAACCAAGATTTTCACTATAACAGAAAAGAGATACAATATATAATTAAATACGGTAAGGAAGAATTATGTAACATCAAATGTGAATTGGAAATCAGTATGAGCTCAAAATTTTTATGTATTTTCTAGCTCTATTCACTGAATAGATATAGAAATAATGACACCTCTGTAACAATGAGCACATTTTGTGCACAGATCTTGTATTCTAAACACCATTTTCCGCTGAGAGGAACCAGAGAAACTTTTAGAAATGTTTATTCCAGCAATAAGTCAAGGAATCTGAGAATTCTTGTTGTGTTAGAAATAAATAAAAGTGCTCAAAGACATAATGAGGCTGTATTAGTTATTTACTATTGCTTTAAAATAAATTACTCCCAAATTTAAGGGCTTAAGACAAGAAATATTTATTATCTCACTGTGCTGTGGGTCAGAAATCTGAGGGTGGTTTAGCTGGGTTGTCTGGTTCAAAGTCTCTGTCAAAGCCACAATGAAGTTGTCAGCCAGCGGCAGTCCCTTCAGCCTCATATGGGAGAGGATCCACTTCTAAATTCACTCATGTGGCTACTTAACAATATTTGTTTCCTAATAGGCCATTATACTGAAAGCTTAAGTTTCTTGCTGGCTATTGATCAGGGAGCTGCCTCAATTTCTAGCCATGTGGGCTTCCTCAGAGGGGAGGTGATAACATTGTGTCTGGCTTCCATGAGCATGAGCAAACAAGAGACTAGGAGAGGATAAGCCAGACAGAAGCCACAGGCTTTTCATAACCTAATCTCAGACATGACATACCATCACTTTTGCACTATCCTGTTTGTTAGAAGTGAGTCACTAGGTCCAATCCAGTCCACACTCAAGGGGAAGGATTATATAAGGGCATGAATATTAGGAAGCAGGGATTATAGGAGCCATTCTAGTGCTGCCTGTCGCACAGATTATGTCAGAAGTCAAGGGAACAAACTTGAATGGGCTCCAATTGAATTAGCTATTTAGGGCAATTTTATCAATAAAATAACTATGATAATTGATTTTGATGTAATGAATTTTTAAAAATTATAATTCTGTACTATTGGAGAAGGTGGCAGGGGGAAAATTTTAAAGAGATTCAGATTGCCATATTAAATAGGAAATCTAGACTTCCATTTTGAAAACTCACCAATCATCTTTAACAATTCCATATTTTACCCAGTCTCTATGGAAAGTTCACATATATATTTGATCCAATACAAATTTTAGTCCATCTCTTTAAAAAAATGGAAAGTGGAAGGGTAAAATAGTCTTATTTTAAAAAGAACTTCAGCTAATAAATATAGGAAAAATGATAGAATTAGAAAATTACCATTTTATAACCCCCAGTGTAATAAATGATTTAGGTAAGGATTACTCAAAGGAGCTAAAAACACTGGGTGAAATGTACGTGTATAAGAGAATAGTCACAGAGTGACAAAATATCATCTAATAGATTAAAAATTAAAAAGGGCAAAAAAAAGGCTTTTCACTGTCAATTCTGATGGTCAGCATCTTAGCCAATCACTGATAGTGGAATGACCCTATATACTTTCTGATATAATCTAATGCAAGGTATGGGTCATCAGTATTAAATCTTCTTGCCATAAATGTTTTAATCTAGTCAAGCTTTTAGACCAAACATCCAAATCACAGGAAATACAGGGGATAAAGGAACAAGTTAAATGACACCATGAGGAAGCAATCTTAGATTTGAAAACTCACCAATCATCTTTAACAATTCCATATTTAGACTGTGTGACATCTAAGAGAAAATTACCCTGGACTTTTCACAGGTCACTGTCATGGAGTAAAAATAAAAGCTCTGTTCTAGATAAGACTAAATAAAGAGTGAACAAAACCAAAGGCAATGTGTAAATCCTTATTGGATTGTGCATAGGAAAAAAAATCACTTAAGTCTTTAGGGATAGCTATGCAAAAAGGTCACAGGTACATAGTACTAGGATATAAAACAGGGTTTATTGAATGAAAGGTTTAAAGCAGAGAAAGAGTAGAGTGTGTATTCCCCGTAACTTTCATAACCTCACAATGTAGGTTGGGCATAGATGATCTCTAAGTGCCTAACCAATGTACAGTAGAGAGTAGTCTTTCTCTATGGATATTTATAGGGTGTAGGTTGGGAAGGAATATCTATGCAACTATATAATACCCTATAAACTATATCAAAAACACTGGATGCTATCAGTGGATAATTAGAGATATTTTTTAATGAACTGGATATTAAATTAAAATTGTTGAATTACTATAAATTCTCTTCACTGTAATAACAGTTTTGTGGTTTTATATGAAAAAGTCCTTTATTCCCTGAAAGTGCATGCTGAAGTGTCCAGAGATAAAATATCATAATGTCTGCAACTTATTTTTAAACAGATTGCTTTTTGAAAAGGTGTGTGGAGAGAGAGACAGAAACAATCAGAATGACAGAAACAGAGAAATAAATGTGGTAAAATGCTAGCTACAGCTGAGTCCAGGTTGTAATGTAAGTGTTCATTGTATTGTTGTTTATACTCCTTTGAAGTTTTGACTTATTCAAAAAAAAGTTGGTGTTAAATGAGAGATGTCTTAACTCTTAATTAGAAGTAAACTTACAAGCAATATGAAAACAAGCTTTCTAGTCTCTAATTTAAAAAATCAGTAATCTAAAGTCAGAAGCTAGACTGCTGGCTGCAAACCATTGACCTTTATGAGCCAGATTAAATTATTCAAGACAAGTATTTTCCTGGAACACTGAAATGAGGACATGGCAAATCATACGTCCATGGGAAAATTTTTACTTAGGTCATTTTGAATCTTTTCTTGTTATTTCTAATTTAAAATTTATTTATTATACATAGGTAGCATATTGGCTATTTGACTGCCTATGTTGTGACATTAGTCCAGCAAAATTAGAAACTAAATCCGCTGTCATTTAAAGGTATCTCTCTTATCTATAATAATGCTTATTTCACTAAGAAAGTATTTCTTGTCAAGGGATACTATTGCTAAGCCATAACTTGTTAAACTAAGGCTTTTAGTTAAATAACATGGGATACTAGTTCAAGAAACAAATTAAGGGACTAAAAGAAAAATGTTTTACTTGCTGTTGTTCTCTGGCTTTCTATGAATATTTCTTCGGTACCTGTGATTAAAGTAGATTTTACTGTCCTAACTAAATTCCCTACCATGACCCTTTTCTCCCTATTCTTCAATAAACATCTGCTTCAATTGAATATTTGAGTTGCCTTAGAAATAACAACATCATATTTTCATCTCATTCTTTCTCTAATATTCTTGTGTGATTCCCATCTATCTCTAAGTCAATAGGTAGTATGCAACACTGAAACTGGAAAAAGAGGCTCATTTAATTTCAATTAAATCAAATCTAATTATATGTCAAGACCAGTAAGGTAGTATTAGGTACTGGAGCAAGACATTAACATTTATTTCTGCACTGTGAAAATTTTAATAAATCTGAAAGCCTGAGTTCTGGGAAAGAGAATTAGTTAAACAGTTAATCATCACAGCCTTCAGAAAATAGCAGTGCAAGTTTCTCTACATAAGTTGAAACAAGCAGAAAACATAGATTTGTTTTAGATTATTGTGATGTATCACCCTAAAATTAACAAAATATAAATTATGTAAATTAACATATATAACAGTTTAAATGAACTGTTATGAAATTTTAAAAAGAAAAATTAGTCACAACAGCAAGATGGCGACCTGGGTCATTCCTGACTTCACTCGCCTCACAATAACAACTAACATCCGTTCAAGAAAAAGACACCACTGAGAGAATACTAAAGTACAAGTGTGAGGCTAAGTACCCCTGCACATCAGAGACCCAGAAAGACCAAATGAGAAGTATAAGAGAAGTGACGGCATATTGACTGCGTTGCCCCTCCCCCGGGACAGCCCATTGGGTGGAGAGGCACCCTTGAGCCTCCAGTTCCTCCAGTGGGAAAAGAGAACTGAGAGGCAACAACCAGCCTCCTTCAGCATTGTTGGTCGCTTTGCGGGAGCCCTACTCTGATCTCGCACCACAGGAACTGCAGGGGAATAAGCAGGACACAGCCACTGGGAATCTGAATGTGATGGAGATGGGAGGATCTTGCAACAACCAGCACATGGATCTTGGCTGACCAAATTCATACCTGCAGTACCCAAGGGATAATATCAACCAGTGGCTTTGCTTATCTGCAGAACCAAGCCAGGGCACACTCCAACCAGGGTCTCAGTGGGGTGCAGTTCTGCCTGATTTGGGTCTTTAAACAAGGAGTTTTACTGGCCCACAGCCTGGTCTGTCCACACCTAAGCAAGGTGCTGTGACCCAGCACCTACTGCGGAGGGTCCCTTCCCTCCCAATCTGACCTGAAGGGCTGGTGACAACTATGGGAAGCTATGCAGCCCAACAGTGCTCAAGCCAAGAGGCAGATGGGCACAGCTGATTACCAGGGCAAAGCCATTTCTAGGCATGAAGCCTTCTCATGCTATGCACAGACAGAAAAATTAATTCTTAGACAAGGTTGAGGGTAGCTTCCATCCCCTTCCAACCAGAGAACAGCCTGGAGTCGGCCCTTTCCCTCATGCTCAGGCAAAGAAGACTGAGACATAACCCCACTACTGTGGAGAGTATCTTCCAGCCCCATCTGACCAGTAGAACTCAAAAAAACACATGAAAGCTATGTGGCTCCGCAGTGCTCAAGCCAAGAGGTAGGCAGACAGAGCTGATAGCTTGCAGAACAAAGTCAGGGAATTCAAAGTATAAATCAGCTAGAGTTAAGACAACAAACAGATTTTCCCTTTTTAAAGCTGCTTTTCCTGCTGCACCGATGCAAGGATTCAAAGCCCTGCTTATTGCTGAATACAGCCTTCAGCCTTTCCAACAAGGGAACCTATCCAGAGTGCACATGGAAAGCTGTGTAGCCAATTTAACCGCCCTGCATACAGTGGCACTTGAACAGACAGAACAGTCCATGGCTTCTTTCCCTGTCTGAAGAGCAAAACCAGTGGCTTCACCTGATAGGGAATTTAGTACACACTCAGGCCTGAGGTGGGACCCTGAACCATGAGCTGTACAGGCCCTGGGCACTGCCTTGCTGCTCTGCCAGGACATTGAGCTAATTCTTAGCCCCAGCTACTACTGAATATAGTATTCAGTCCCAACCAACTAATAAGACTGACCAGAGAATTCAGGCAATTGCAGAGCCATCCTACATTCTCACTTGGTTAGGGAAACAAATCAGCAATCATATCCAACTGTTCTCAGCCAATGGTACACCCCTGCCCCAACCCCATCCTCAGAGTACAGTTACCTCACCCAAAAAACAGACCATAATAGCAGGCCCCACCTGCCCAAACACATTACCAGCAGACACCCCCAGAAACCCAAACTGAGCTGACTGGTGAAGAACAGTCTCTGCCAAAGCAAACCTGTAAAGTCTGCCTGAGGAACCCCATTACCCAAATGTGCAGATACCAACATAAGGAATCAAAGATCATGAAAAATATGACACCACCAAATGAAGCTAATAAAGCTCTAAAAACTGACCTTAAAGAAATGGAGATCCATGAACTGTCAGACAAGGAATTCAGAATAAACTTCTTAAGGACTTTTAGTGAGCTACAATAAAACACAGACAGACAAGTAAATGAAATTAGAAAAACAATGCATGAACATGGGAAATTTGACAAGTAGCAAGCACCAAAAAAATGAACTAACCAAAACCAAACCAAAAAACACCAAGCAGAAATCCTAGAGTTACAAATATAATAACTGAACTGAAGACTTCCACAGAATTTCAAAACAAGACTCAACCATGCTGAAGAAAGAATCAGTGACCTGAGGGATAGGACATTGGAAATTAGTCAGAGGAGCAAAAAGAAAAATGAATGAAAAGGAGTGAAGAAAGCCTGTGGGAATTATATGACATAGTGAAAAGAAACAATATTTTTATTATGGGAATTCCAGAAGGAGAAGAGAAAGAAAAGGGGACCAAGTATATTTAAAGCAATAATGGCTGAAAACTTCCTGAACCTGAGGGAAGAGAAATGGACATCTAGATCCATGAGGCCTAAAAGATCCCAAATAGGTTGAACCTGAATAGGGGCTACAGTGAGACACATTATAATTAAATTGTCAAAAGTCAAATACAAAGAAAGAATTTTAAGTGCAGGAAGAGAAAAAAGAAGTTACATACAAGGGAACCCTACTGAGATTATCAGTGGGTTTCTGAAAGAAAACTATTCCAGCCAGGAGAGAAGAAGATGGCATATTCAAAATATTAAAAGAAAATAACTGTCAACCAAGAATCATTTACCCAGAAAAACTGTCCTTCATAAATGAAGGAGAGAAAAAGACTCCCAAATAAACAAAAACTGAGGGAACTCGTTATCACCAGCCCAGCCTTACAAGAAATGCTAATGGGAGTTTGTTGAGTGGAAGTAAAAGAATGCTAATTAACATCATATAAACACAAAAGTAAAAGTAGATAAATCTCACTGGTAATGGTAAATCTATAGTCATAGTTAGATTCTGCAATATGGTAATGGTGCATAACTCACAACTCTTGTTTAAAAGTTTAAAAAAATGTAAGCCTCATGGTAACCACAAAGGAAATTCTTGTAGTAACTACACAAAAGTACATGATAAAGAAATCCAGGAATGCTGATACTGAAAAAAATCAAAACACACACAAAAAAAAGACAGGATAAGAAACAAAAAATAATGGATATACAAAACAACTGAAAACCATTAACAAAATGGCAATAGTAAGTCCTTACTTGTCAATGATTACTTAAATGTGAATGGATTAAACTCTCCAATCAAAAGACACACGTGGGTGAATGGATTTAAAAAAGTAAGATCCAACTATATGCTGCCTACACTTAAAGGTCAAGGTTAGGCATCAGTTGGTACAAACTTCCAGTTATAAGATAAATAAATACCAGAGATGTAATGTACATGATGACTATAGCTCATATGGCTTTATGATATATAATAAAGTTGCTAAGTGAGTAAATCCCAAGAGTTATCACCACAAGAAGACTTTTATTTTTCTTTCTTCTTTTCTTCTTTTTACTTTGTCTATATAAGAAGATGGACATTAGGCTGAACCTATTGTAATCATTTCACAATGTATATAAATCAAACTGTCATGCAATATGCCTAAACCTATAAAGTGATGTATGTCAATTATTTCTCAATAAAACTGGCAAAAAAGGGAAAAGAAAAATTGTCCTGAAAGTAAGACAGGATGTTATTACAGAGACCTGTTTTGACCATGTCTTTGACACTAACTGTTCAAATTGGTGTACATTATTTAACATCTGAACTTGAGTTTACTTGAGTCTGTAATATGTATAACATTTTCATTGTGTTATTGGGACAAGTATATGAATAAATGTATATAAAATTCTTGGTAGAGAGCAAACCCTCAACAAATGCTAGTTTTCTACCAAACTACATGCCAAAAATGATCCACCACTACCGTATCTGTCTTTACAAAAATAGGATCTTAATAATTGTGGCGAATAATCTGTTTTCCAATCACATCTATAAATTTGACTTTCAAAATTAAATCTGGTAATAACATGGGCTTTACTTTTTTTTCATCAGAAAAACCCAAAAGGGTTTGATTGAGATGATCTTTTAAGTCTTACAATTCTAATACTGTTTAATTTTAATTTTTTTTCTAAAGAAGATTCTGTCTCCTCAGATATAATGAGCATTATTAATATATAGTTCACATAAATCTGGGCCAGCATTAATCTGATAAAAATTTTAGAATTTTTTTATTATTATTGCTCAAAGACATAACTGATTATGTCACAACTAAATAAAAATAGTAACAAAATTATGAAACTCAGTGAAGTACATTGCGGGAAAATGAAAAGACTACTACCACAATCTAATCAAATGAGGGTTCCTCCTTGCAGACAAGCCAAGCAAAAGGGTCTCAGAGGCACTGGTCCTTCTGTTTGCATCACATTAATCAAGGTCCCAAGTCACTGGGTTTACAACCTTCTTAAATTCCACATCCAATATTTATCAATATACATTGACAACATTCCTCAAAAAAAGACTCTTAAAATAAACCCAGCTTCCTGAAACGGAATGCCACTCTTTATTTTATTCATCACTCTTTCTCAGTTGTTTTTTTGTTTGTTTGTTTTTAGTCACCTTGTTCAAACAGTACACGAAACACCTAGTTATAAACTGATACAGGATTAATGGCCCTGATACCTCTTTCCACTCTTCATCTTTCTGCTTCCCACAGTACCAATTATCTCCTAGTTCTATGATTTAAGATTATTATTAGATGACGGAGTTAAAAATAAAGTCAATTTAGAGACAGTTGAGAGATGCAAAACAAAGAGAACGGAATAAAAAATATGTCCTTTAATCTTTCTGGAGAATATGGGAACTCTAATATCTACAACACGTAGATATAATCTAAACAAGACAAATATAGTTGGGGTTTTAACCACTTCACAGCTACTAACCTCAGAAATATACACAGAAGAGAGACAGGCGAGGACTCCTTTGAAAGTACATTTCTCCTTACTTAAAGATGCATTCCTTATTTTGATTAATTTCCACATCCTCTAGAGAAAGAAATGGAGAAAGTCAAATAAAACTATTGGCTCAAATTTAAACTCATAAATTTGTCAATTTGAATTGCTGCTCTCTTTCCAAAGGCATTTAAAACAATTTACTTTTCTCACTGGGCACAAGCTTTTGAACAGGATCCAGCTTCTCAAAACGGGACTCCTTAAAAGCTAAGAGAATACGGGTACGTGCCTCCCCCTAGCGGCCAATGAGAATATCAGCACAGTTCAGAGAAAGGGGGAGAAAGTGATGCTTTGAATTATTGCCAGCAAAGGGCCGCTGTCCAATCGTCTTCACCACCTGGGAACAGCTGGCGTGTATGTAAAGATGAGACGAAGAACGGATAAAGGTCAAATCCAGGAGGACTTCCCTTGTATAGAAAATCAATTTAAAGTAACAAAAGGACCAAGATAAAATTTCCACGAACTGAAGCTTAAATAACGCAGCTAAACTTCAGGGAGAAGAGATGGCAAGGGAGAAGATAGGAGCAAACCTTCATTCCACATAGCATTTCATTAATACTTCCAGATCTGAAAAGTAGAAGAAAAACTAGTAACCCTAGGGAGAAAGATAATACCAGAATATTCCCAAGTTGACAAGCAACTTGGAATGGAAACTGACATAATAAAAATTTTAATGTACAGAATATATTCCAGCTGAGAGTCTTAAATACTAGCAACTCCCAGAAGTTCTGAGCAGGCACTCTGAGATTTGCAGCATCAGAATTTCTGGGCCTTGGCCCACGTTTCAACCATGTCCCGCACACAACATTGCCTTGGTTCTCTTGAGGGAAGAGAACCCTTCACAGCAGCTTAAATTCAAAGCATAGCTTCTGAGAAGGGGAAAGTTTGGACAAAGATGGGAAGATATATCTGCCTTCCAAATTTATAAGCCTTTATATTTTCCAGGGCCTGTCAGCCCACAAGCCTACGCACAGACAATTCATAACCATTGGCAACCGCTCATGTAAGAGCTGGGAGGGAGGTTAGGCTAACCCCCTTCCTACCAAGTAGGAACTCATCAATTCTGATACCTCAACTCACATCTTAAATGTGTCTCCTTAACGAATTCAGGCATAAAACCCCTCCTTACCTGTGTCCCTTTTCCGATTCCTTTCTTCCTCTGTCTTTTACTTCTACCTGACCTCTTTTCCCTAAAAGATTCATCTCTAACAGGTCACGTCCTGCTACCTCCAAATACTGTTGTTTTCTAGGTTCAGAACTTGACTCCTTTCTCTTGACTTATATTTCCCTTAATCTTCTTCTAATGAACTTTTCTCAGCCTGCTGTTATCACTAACATGTGAAGCAGTCTGTTAAGGGATAAATTACTGAAGAGGCTCTACTACAGAGCATTATAAAGTGATAGAGCTTAGAGCCCCAAAGGGCCTCAAAATATAATGTGACAGAGCCTTCAGCTTACAAGCTGTTAAGGTGCCTCTTCAACACTGAAATTGAGGCTTAAAGTAGGTAAGTGTCTTGGCCACTGACAATTAGCTGGAATTTGCAGTTCTTAAGACAGAATATTGCCATTATAAATAACACTTCTTAAGCATAACATGGAAAAAGTTTTGAGGAAAGGGTTAGGTTTTTCATACTCTTTGCACATTGCCACTTAAATAAAAAGTCACCTGTCAAGACTTACACTTGATCCAGTATTAGAAACCACCTAATTCTAAATTACAACTATTTTGTCTTCTACACTCTTCCTTTTTTTTCTTCATTTCAAAATGAATAATTAGCCCTTTTTTGGATAAATGTCTCTTCCCTGGTTATTGCGTATAAACACCAATACGATCTCATCTTAAGGTATATAGTTTTCACCTGACAGCTGGTATTAAAAATTGCATCTGCAAAAAGCAAGCCTTCCTCCCAGTTTATGTTTCGTTTTGCCCAGGAAGGTTAATTGCAGTTCAGCTTTCATAGCTTCCTCACTGCTGTGGACTTAACCATGGGTTTACTGCATTAGAGAAGGTTTATCAAAGGTCTCAATCCAAAGCAATGGCAACAATAAACACCAGTTAGACCCAAGCTCTCTGCTCTCACTGGCTTCCCAGGTTAAGTTGACAAATTCAGCTTTTGACTTCAGTGTGACTGGACTATCCTAAAGCCACTGAGCAGGATGGCTTAGGGACCTGTTTCCAAGATAACTTTTGGATCACAAGTTTTCCTCTCTGACGGAGATGATAAAGTGGAGGCACTGGAGAGCGGCATCCTGGCTGGCTGCCTATACGAACAGCTTCTCCTGAGAGTTTGCAAGTATACCAGGCCATAATTAATCAACCGGGAATATGAGTGACATGTTAATCTACCACCTGAAGTTGATTGTGTCACAGGCTAATTTGAGAAATTGAAAGTGAAACTTGACTGTAAGACAAAGAACACTCAAGCAAAGTAAAAACTACACATACTTTCCAATATTGACTTAAACAGGCCTTGCTCAATTGTGTATTTCCCTTTTTAAAGTTATTCACTTTCTAAAATAGAAAAATATAGTTATTTAAAAGCTATAAATATGTAGATAAATATATAAAACCTATAAATATTCTATCACATCAGTAAGACTGGATTCCTTTTAAAACATTCAGTTACTTAAGTAAGCAGAAAATTGCTAGTAATTTAATAAAATCACCGAAATTAGTGACACAAACATGAGCTATAGCGACTTCTAGTGT
This sequence comes from Smutsia gigantea, assembly GCA_032199065.1. Classification (NCBI taxonomy): domain Eukaryota; kingdom Metazoa; phylum Chordata; class Mammalia; order Pholidota; family Manidae; genus Smutsia; species Smutsia gigantea. The sequence goes on from JAVSCE010000448.1 coordinate 482,506, forward strand.
TCTTACGGCTAGGCAACCCAGTTATAAAAACAGTCACTTGCCCCATTCATTGCGGTTAACGATGTCAATTCAAATTGTAATTTCTGAAATGAAAGAGATCTCACTTGTAAGTCTTGTTTTACGGGTTACCATCTCCATGAAAAGAAGATACAACAATAAAATTAAACAATCTTCAATTATTAGCAACTCATCATCCTAATGATATGCTTTTCATTGATGCCTTTAACTTTCCAGTCATTGTTCACATGAATACATATCAATATAGTCAACATTATTGTCCCACATAATATGGTCATCAATTTCACATAATTTTAGAAAAATATTTTATTTCCTTGACTTGCAAGTTGAAAATCAGAAGTTATAAACAAAGATATCAAATGGCTTATCATTGGAAAAATGTTAGGTGCTGACATTATACTTAACTGCTTTTGTGTCATGATTTTAGCTACATCTCCCAAAATTTAGGTCCTGTTAACCAGAAAGGAGATCACTAAACATCAAAATCACCAGATAGAATAGAGAACAAATACTTTAGTAAACAGTTTTCCCTAAGATTAACCTAGTATGCAAAACAGGAATTGTTTAACTATGAGGTATATTATTAATTTTAGCTCTGATGGCCTAGTAGAAACTCTTCTAATCTATGCTTTTTCTGCAAAACAAGTTCTATCCACTCAGGTCCTATGAACTGATAAGCAAGGGTTCAAACTATAAGAGATTTCCATTTCTCTTCTAATGAATCTTATCCTCCACAAAGAAACAGTGACTGGAAACAAACATTTCTAGAATGCCCTTATCTGTGTCTTTCATTGTGCCTCATTGGTAGGGCAGTCCTCTCATCTTATCCATCCAGGAGGGCTGCTTGCACAGTGATCTCAGAAGAAAATGGTTCAGTGACGGTGGCATATGAGCTGGGTTCTCAGAAACAAACTATGGAAAGGCCACAGCTCATCTTTTTAAGAGGATACTTGAATCATTAGCTCGTATTTCATGAAATATTGCATTTCATCTTTTTATTTCTTCTACTGTTATGAATAGAGATCTGTAGGCAAGAGAATGAAAGATTAGAAGTAATTAACCTTAAATTAATTCAAGGGCTACTTTTCATACATAACTGTTTCCAATTATGTCTCTCATTTAACTGTCAAGTCACTGAATAATCTTTATTTTTATTACTTAGGTTTATGGGGATTAAGAAAAGAGGGGAAGGATTTGTGTGTGGGTAGAAGGGGGAACTTTTTAAAAGGTACATAAACTGAAGAGTAGTTCAACACTCTAATAAAGGGACATGGAAGTTGAGACATTGAATCACAAAGAAAATTAAAAATCAAAAGTTGAAGAAGGATTAGCTTTCCCCTTTCCCTCTTTTAGGTTGACAAGCAAATATCTGAGTGATACAAAAGCTAAGCAAAAATACTGACGATTACATGGGGACAGTATAGTTAGAAGTGATTCCGAAGTTACAAGTGAACAGGAAGTATATAGCCAGAAAAGTAAACACTGAACCCCTAATGATACCAGGGACTCCAGGTGGTAACCTGAATCAAAGACATTTCTTATATCTTCATCGACCTCCTATGCAAGGAAGATCATTCCAAATATTGTTCCCTTGAATTCTATGGGAATTTGCTACTTCTATATTATCTATGAACTTGATGTTTGTTATACTAAACCTCTTTTTGAATAAACTTGTAACAAGAAATCAAAACTGAAAGATAAAAAAACATATCTGTTCACTTATGCTCAAGAATGCAGACAAATCTGTGCCAAGAAGATGATATAATTGGGCTAAAAGATCAGAAGGCTTTAATGGGTCTTATAAAAGAGAAAATTTTATACAATTTTACTTCTTTTTCCCAAAAGGTAAGAAATTCTTAAGTTGTTTTAAGTTAACTTATAAATTACTTCTGTAACCTTGAGTTTCCATTTATTGTAGAGTTGGCCATTTTAGTTAATATTATGAAATATATACTGAAAATTATAAAACATTAATGAAAGAAATTAAAGGCACAAATGGAAACACATTCCATGTTCATGAATTGGAGGCTTAATATTGTCAAATGTCTATATTACTTAGTGCAATCTATAGATTCAGTGCAGTCCTATCAAAATCCCAGTGGTGTTTTTTGCAGAGATAGAAAAATCTATTCCAGAATTTATATGGAGCCACAGAAAATGATAAGAAGCTAAATTAATCCTGAGCAAGAAGAATAAAGTTAGAGGCATCACATTTCCTGTTTTTAAAATATATTACAAAGGTACAGTAATCAAAACAGAATGGTACTGGCAGATCAATAGATAGAGATCCCAGAAATAAATCCATGCATATACAGTTGACTGATTTTTGATAAGGGCCCAATATATGCAGTGGGGAAATAATAGTCTTTTCAGCAAATGGTATTGTGAAAATTGTATATCTATATGCAAAAGAATGAAATTGGACCCTTACCTCACACCATACACACACAGGAACACACACTAACACTCAAACCCTCAAAATAGATTAAAGACTTAAATATAAGATCAGAAACTTAAAACTACTGGAAGAAAACAGAAGACCTTCTCAACACTGGCCTTGGCAAAGATTTCATTGAAACAACACCAAAATCACGAGGCAACAAAATTAAAATTAGAAAATTGGAACTATATCAACTTAAAAATCTTCTACACAGCAAAAGAGACTGTCAACAGAGTGAAAAGGCAACCTATGCATGAGAAAAAATATTTTCAAGCCATATATCTGATAAGGTATTAATCTCCAAAATATATAAGGAACTCCCACAATAGCAGAAGAACTAATAAATTGGTTGACTTTAATAGACATTTCTCCAAAGAAGATGTATAAATGGCCCTCAGATATGTGAAAAAAATGTTTAAAGTCATTAACCATCAGGGAAATACAATTAAATACTATCTCAAAATTGTCAAAATGACTATTATCAAAAAACAAAGATGAAAAGTATGTAGAGAAATTGGAACCCTTGTACACTGTTAATGGGAATGTAAAATGGTGCAGCTGCTGTAGATAAAAGTATGGAAGTTCCTTAAAAATTAAAAATAGAGTTACATATTATCTAGCAATACCACTTCTGGGTATTTGTCCAAAAGAATTGAAAGCCGGATCTCAAAGTGATATTAGCAGTCCCGTGTTCATTACAGCACTATTCACAATAGCCAAGATGTGGAAACAATCCAATTGTCCATTGATAGATGAATGAGAAAAGAAAATGTAATATATACATACAATGGAATATTATTCTACATTTTAAAAAATGAAATTCTGAAATATGCAATATGGCTGAACCATAAAGACATTATGCTAAGTAAAATAAATCAGTTACAGAAAGAAAAATACTGCATGATTCCACTTACAAGAAGTATCTGAAATAATCAAATTTATAGAATCAGAGTGAAATGGTAGTTGCCAGGGGCTGAGACAGAGAGAAATGGGGAGTTACTAATCAATAAGCTGCTCCAGGTAAAGCCATACCTTTCACTGCTACAGCCATTTGGGCCTCCCTACCATCTGCAGGGGGTTTCCAGGTATCTCCCCACCATCTCTAGGGGCAGCTGCACCCAACGGTTGCACCCATGAAGACAGATTTCAGGTTTAGAGGTCCTGCTGACTACTGCCAGATGTA